>JAUJYZ010000524.1:292500-435161 GCA_033675265.1 Actinostola sp. cb2023 | reverse complement strand
TAAATATACGCATACAATGTTCAATTTATTATCAAGTCTGTATTATTTATGTCACGTCACCCCAACTGCCGACCCCCAGTCCGCAAGCCGATGAACGACGACCAGTGAAAGACCGAAGCAATGTTTGCGATCCCAAAAAATAACCATCAAAACACCGATGACCATCTGTGCTATCCCTAGGGTTACGTATTCCCTTGCCACGATACATAGCGACTTTTCAAGCAGAAATTCAGCCAGAAAGACAGCGAATTTGTCGATATCGTCTAAATCTGCTCTGGCGCAGCTTTGGAGATCGATAGAATATAATGACGCAATGGCAGTCTGGCTGGTGATTGGTGGGTTAGGTTTTCGTGACGTCATGTTTTCCGAAGACTGGATAGACGCAACAAGCGTTCACTCGTGCCCTGGTGCGATTGAGCACTGGGATGCATTGCATTGTAGCATGAAAGACGCATGCTTATGGGCCTCCACCTTCCATTCGGTGAGGGACTGAGCTGTGAAGAACGAAGAGATCAGGAACGAACTGAACTGACCGCGCGAGACACACGTTCCCAGTCTCACCCCAGACAATGGAAGCTTAGAAACCCTCTGTTATAAGATTTTTTCAGATTTTTTCGATATGATTTTGAGTCCGCGGAACGACCTGGTCCGAAAACGCTTGACATCTTTTAGAGTACTAGTAGGTCTACCGCTAACGGCGTGTGCGTATGTAAAGGGTAGCAAAGGGGTTACACGTGACGCGTGATTTGGCCCAAAAATGGCGCGTGAAATCGTGAAAAATCACTTTATAAACAATAGAAAAAACCGTGATCCGTGAATTTGCAAGAACGCAATGCGTGAAATGATTCTTTTGAGTCGTGAATTTACGAAGAAATGGCACGTGAAGCGTGATCACAACCCCCCCCCCCCCCCCCCCCCCCCCCCCCCCCCCCCCATTACTAGTAATGGGCTCCTGGATAAGCGTATTAGACATACTTCGTTCAAATGGCTTTTTCTCACGATCACAAGACGACATAACCTTCCTCAACAAGATTTGTGAAGAAAAGCCGGTTCGACTGTCGATAAAACCTCATAGACTTTCATAGATCAGCTTTTTGGTCTCGTTCCCAGTCCCACTCGATTACTTGTTGGGTGACTCGGTAGAACATACAGAATTTGGAATCGCCCGGCACTCGACAACATAATACCGACCAGCTCAGAATTTGTATAAAAACGACTGGTTAAGAGGGTTAACATTCGCAAGCTATTGACCGCTCTGGGCCGCCAGCGCTCTTTTGACGTACGACTACCCATTACTCGACCACTATTACACGAACTTGTGCGAGCCCTGGGACACACCAACTCGTCGGTTTTTCAGCGCATTCTTTTCACTTCAATGTTTTTGATAGCCTTTTATGGCTTTTTCCGGGTCGGTTGAGCTAGCGGCCAGGGGCTCGAATGTGAGTAACTCAGTAGTACAATTCAATGCCCTGTCATTCCTGATGCATCATGATAAACCACATGCAGCTAAGATCACCATTACCGATTACAAGCATAATACACAACACCGCCCCCTTCGACGTTTTAATCGACGGCGAAGATTCACAACCGTATTGTCCAGTTAAAACACTAGTGCAGTATTGTCACCTGAGAGGGAGACAGGTTGGTCCGCTTTTTTGTCATCACGACGGAAGGCCCATTACGGTTTCTCAGTTCAACACCGAACTTCGCCGCTGTTTAATCTTCTGTGGCCTTGACCCTGGTCGATATAAAAGCCACAGCTTTCGTATCGGGGCCGCCTGTCACGCAGCAGACTTGGGACTTTCTGACGCTCACATTCGTGCTCTGGGTCGAAGTTGGGTATTATAGAGAAGGTAGTTGACTTGGAGAGGGCAGAAAACGCTCATTATCTGCCTCATCAGGCTGTCATACGTCGGGATGCAGAAACCACAAAGGTAAGAGTGGTTTATGATGCGTCCGCAAAGGAAGGAAAAAACGGGACGTCATTGAATGATCGTTTACATGTAGGGCCGTCGTTAAACCCCTTGTTATTCGATATTCTTATCCGGTTTAGATGTCACAAAGTTGTACTTGTGGGGGATATAGAGAAAGCGTTTCTAAATATAGAAGTGGATTCCCCTCTCTCTCCGGTCCTTTAACTAAAGCACAAGCGGTTTGCAATGCTACCTTAGTTATCGTTCCCCCCTGCTTACTGTTTGCTAAATGATTAGCCGATTCCTTAATTGTCGTTTCACTACGACCTTCACAAAGAGCCGTGTGATGGCTACCCCCACAACCCTTACATGGAACACTAATCTTACAATCCCGTGCCCGGTGACCCTTACTTAATAAATAAATAATAAAATAAACAAATAAAAATAAATAAAACAATAAATAGATAATAAAACGAACAAATAAAATAATAAAAATAATAAATATAAATAAATAATGAAACAAACAAAAAAAATGAAAATTAATGAAATATATATCATATATATAAACACAGTTTGAAAATAAAATATAAATACAGAGTTTGAAAATAAACTAGTTTGAAAATAAACTAGTTTGAAAATAATAAAAAATTATATAGTTTGAAAATAGAATATAGTTTGAAAATAAAATAGAGTTTGAAAATAAAATAGAGTTTGAAAATAAAATAGAGTTTGAAAATACAATAGAGTTTGAAAATAAAATAGAGTTTGAAAATAAAAATAGAGTTTGAAAATAAAAATAGAGTTTGGAAATAAAATAGAGTTTGGAAATAAAATAGAGTTTGAAAATAAAAATAGAGTTTGGAAATAAAATAGAGTTTGAAAATAAAAATAGAGTTTGAAAATAAAATAGAGTTTGAAAAACATATCAATGATTTGCGATTTTACTATGAGAACGATGGGCCGACCCATGGCCTGTCGTTCTCATAAGAAATCCACCGAAATGAAATTCAAATCTACGTACGTGGCCCATCGTTCTCGTAGACCACCATGCTTTGCGCAGGCCGTTTTTCTCATCCTTGCCACTCCGATACGGTTTGTAGGCCACTAACCAAATTGTTACAGTTAGGAGCAGAGTACGTCAAAAATATTTATTCCGCGAAATATGGCAGTTAAAAAACGAAGAATATAGAGTCCTACAGAGTCTGGTATAAGTGATCGGTATAAGTCTGTGTGGATGGCGACTTGGCCCAGCGTTCTCATAGCCCGCGATACCTGTGATAAGCGGCTGTTTGTGTGTGTCAATATGGCGTACGGTGGAGATGAACGAGTACGAAACCCAGAATGGGAAGATGATGAGACCTTGAAAGCGGATCTTGCAAAATATGTGATGCAAAACCTTTCTAGAAGAGAGATAGTGGATTTTTTGAAACGTGATTTTCCACAATATGCGTGGAGTTTGGGAACTCTGAGTAGGAGGTTAGCACATTTCGACATCAAGTATGTGCGTTACGACATTGACCTGAAAGAAGTAGAGAACGCAGTGCGCGAAGAAGGTCCAGGCCAGCTTCTGGGATATAGAGCTTTGCAAAGGAAACTTAGAGAGCACAGGTAGCCCAAACGTAGAATCAGTGGACCGTGACGTCATTGAATATTCGTTTGACCGTTGGATTTTCGAATGGTCTCAGGAATGAGCTCTTAGAAAGACTTCAAATGATATGGGATTCTCAAACATGTCTTCATAATAGTAGTCTGATAATTAAAGAACACTTTGGTGTAGAAATCTGAGCAAGAAATTGTGTTTTTGAGTGGTTTTGAGCGATTCGAAAATTTCACCCGTTTCTAGCGTACATATAATTAGGAAAGGTTTGCAACTCCGGCCACCAAATTTTTACAAACACTGTCGCTAAAAAAAATATAGCTCAAAAACTACGCAAGCAAAAAATATCGCTTTCCCACCACACATTCTCAAATAAATGATCTTTACAATGAGCTTTTGTGCAAATTTTTGGGTCCACCATATGCCGAGAAATATTTTTTTTTGAAGTTGGGGAAGTCGACGAAAAGTTCGCCGTGGCCATCCGCAGTCATCAGCTGTGCACCTAAAACGTTCTGAGGGAGGGGACGGACCGATAGATTTGTTAACAAAAGCTACACTGAGTAGGGGAGGGACCGATAGATGCTAAAGGCAAAAGACTCATCGAAAATCAGATCGATGAAATATAACTCTGCTAGCGGCAGCCAGGGTAATACTGATTAAAACATACACCGTAGTAAATTCAAATTATATAGCATTTATCTGTTTGAGGACATCTTTGTAAAACAATCTATCGGTCCGTCCCCTCCCTCAGAACGTTTTAGGTGCACAGCTGATGACTGCGGATGGCCACGGCGAACTTTTCGTCGACTTCCCCAACTTCAAAAAAATATTTCTCGGCATATGGTGGACCCAAAAATTTGCACAAAAGCTCATTGAAAAGATCATTTATTTGTGAATGTGTGTGGTAGGAAGGCGATATTTTTTGCTTGCGTAGTTTTGAGAGATATTTTTTTTAGCGACAGTGTTTGCAAAAATTTGGTGGCCGGAGTTGCAAACCTTTCCTAATTATATGTACGCTAGAAACGGGTGAATTTTCGAATCGCTCAAAACCACTCAAAAACACAATTTCTTGCTCAGATTTCTACACCAAAGTGTTCTTTAATTATCAGACTACTGTTATGAAGACATGTTTCAGAATCCCATATCCTTTGAAGTCTTTCTAAGAGCTCATTCCTGAGACCATTCGAAAATCCAACCGTCAAACGAATATTCAATGACGTCACGGTCCACTGATTCTACGTTTGGGCTACCTGTGTAGAGAGCAGCATAACCTAGCTGTTCCTCGTGCTCTAGTCTATGATGTGATGGGAATAGTTGATCCTGAAGGTCTTGAACGTCGAGGAAACGTTGGTCAGAAAAGGCGAAGAAGAGGAGCAACGGGCACATTCACCTCACTGGTAAGACCTGAAAAACTACTACATGTACGTGCACTTGTAAAGCGTATTGATATTATTATATATGATTCTCACAGTTATATGTTTCTGCAGGGTTCAAATCATACACATTCAGGTGATGGCCATGATAATAAATTAATGGGTTTTATGAAAGACACATTTCCATTGGCTGTATATGGAATACAAGATGTCTTCAGCAACTATATTGTATATTTAAAGCTATGGAATTCAAATTCGGACCCCAAGTTAATAGGGAGATGGTATCTGGAGAATCTGTACAAAACTAGAGGTAACGTACGCAGAGAAACTCCATACTCATTACTCGTGCCCAGGCCGTAGGCCGCACGAGTTACTCGTGCCCAGGCCGTAGGCCGCACGAGTTATAAAACCCAACGCGTATTTTTTTTTTTTGGGCGTCAGTTGCACAATATCCGGTCACATGGTATCGAGACCAAATACCGGCCTAGTATCTCCATCACGTGTAAATGTATTGGAACCATTTGGCGTCAGTTGTGCAATATTCGGTCACATGGTATCAAGACCCTAGTATCTCTATTATGTTTAAATGTATTGGAACCATTTATATACAAACATTTATCTGTCTCACAATCGATGTGGGACTTTGTCAAATCCAAAACACTACGCATGACCACTAATTACTCGAACCCAGACCCCAAACATTTGCCACAGACCGGTAGCTGCCACGAAATTTACATACCACAGGTATCCAGCATCCCTTGCGGTTAGCACATGGTGCACATGCTCAGAAGTACAAGACGACGGCCATTTTGGATTTTAGACATGTGGAAGAAGACTTCAACGATTCGTGTGGAATTCTACGAGCAAAATCTTGCACTTTTTACTCGTCGGAGTGTTAAGTTAAGTGTTGAAGACGAGAAGATCTTCAAATTTGAGATCGCCACCCCTTCCATTCGTGAGGGAGCTGTCCCAGCAGCAAATAACGAAGAGACCAGCAAATATATGGTCGCCCACCCCTTCCATTCGCGAGGGAGCTGTCCCAGCAGCAAATAACGAAGAGATCACAAGTACGGTCGAATTGCAAAGGTATAATGAAACAAACAAGTATCAAATGAACCAATGTTATCAAAAATCAAAGTTATACTATGAAACAAACAGTAAACAAATGAACCATTGTTATCAAAAATCAAAGTTATTGAAACACTCAAATCTACAAAACTGTCATGCCAAAAGTGTTGTTGCCGTTGGTTGTACTTCTGTATCTTATGATATGAGGAGAGAAGTAAGTCAGAAATATGATAATAATTATCTTAGTCAATCAAGAAGAGCCAAGCATAAAATATCAAAAATCTTAGTTACTATTATTGTTGATTGTTATCCAATATGCAATAAACAGCATCAGAGGTATTGTATTTCAAGGAGAAAGTTACTGATTTCAGGTGACATTGAAGTAAACCCAGGCCCAGTTTCCAATGCAAATAATACAGTGCCAAGAATTCCCCCAATGGTGTTATTACAGTCTAGATTAACCGAGCAAAGTTTAAGATCAATAGATGTTGGCAGTGCAGGTGATTGTTTTTTTAGAACAGTATCACATCAATTATATGGTGAAACCAACTATCACATGGATGTACGTACTACTGGTGTTCAATACATGAGAAATAATCCAGAAAGGTTTATTGAGAGTAATACAGCTTACTCATGGGTAAAGTACATATCTAATATGTCTCGACAAGGTACATGGTGTGATGCACTAATCATACAAGCAGTTGCAGATGCTATGAATCTTACCATCCGTATTACAGAATCAAATGAGGGCTTTGCAGCATTCACTGTTATGCGCATGTGCGAGACAATTCAGTAGTACAAGACTCCATGATATATGCTTTTGCTCTGACGCCGCTAGCTAGACACACACCAGCTTTGACAATATCATTGTGTAAATACATTCCATTTGCCCTATAATCTGATTTGATTTGATTTTGACTTTATTTTTAGTGACGGTTTTGGATTTGATAATGTCCCACATCGATTGATAGAAAGATAAATGTTTGTATATAAATGGTTCCAATACATATATACTTGATGAAGATACTAGGCCCCGGTCTTCTCCCCTTGCCCTCCCCACATAGAATATACAGGGATTCCAATTCAACTAACTTGGGTGATCCAAAGCATTCCCACCAGGGCACGAGTGAACCCTGCCGACAGGGTCTAGTTAATATAATTTTAGACTTGAATATATATAGAGTTTCGCTCGCTGTGATTATGATTATGATTACGAGTATCATAATCACTGGTCATCAATCCCCAATGCGGAAGTACTAATAAAACAGGGTTTTTTTCTTGTCTTTTCGATTTTGTCTCGGTGAATATTCACCAATAATCAATTCGCCTTCAGACATAATTAAGCTGTTTTCATGGGCAACCCTTCAATTATTGAATATTCACCATAATCACTGAGCCCGAGGCGAATAATTGTTTTAGAATAATATTAGACTTGGATATCAGAGAAAAGACAAGAAAAAAACCCTGTTTTATTAGTACTTCCGCATTGGGGATTGATGACCAGTGATTATCGTCTCATAATCATAATCATAATCACAGCGAGCGAAACTCTATATTCAAGTCTAAAATTATATTACAGTCAAAGGACATGAAGCGTGCCCCCCTAGACTGCAATATTAAATTCATTATTGGACTTAAAATTCATTAACTCCATATATAGAAACTACACAGGTATACCATCAGTGCCATTATCAACCAATCAGAGTGGACCGTTCCCACGCCTGAAATTGACAAGAGATGATCGCGAAGTCAAAACATTTTAACATGGAAGAATGTCAAACCACTATTCAAGAATCAGAGTCTCTACCACGTGTATATCTCGAAAGCTATGAAAAGAAATCTCAAGTATGTCGCAGTTTACTGGGAAGAGAAAGTTACGCTAAATTCACGTAAACATTGTTTGATTCCATGTAG
The DNA here is from genome assembly GCA_033675265.1 of Actinostola sp. cb2023. Classification (NCBI taxonomy): domain Eukaryota; kingdom Metazoa; phylum Cnidaria; class Anthozoa; order Actiniaria; family Actinostolidae; genus Actinostola; species Actinostola sp. cb2023. The sequence goes on along the minus strand of JAUJYZ010000524.1, from coordinate 427,296 downwards.
TCGCACCGTGACAGATGGCAGCGTATATACATGCACGTGTACATATCGTTAAAATTTGTGTTTTATGACTCTACACCACATTTTCTTTAAAATCACCATGCAAAAATATACGATGGCACTTCACTTGGTTGAATCCCAGAGTGCAGTCAGAATTCGTGATTTGAGTTTAATTTTGTTTTCGTAAACAGAAGATTGAAACGACCAAAAATCCAATAATGAATTGAATATTGCAGTATACTGTATAGAGGGGCACGCTTCATGTCCTTTGACTGTAATGGATAATAATGTGGAGTTTCTCTGCGTACGTCAGTTACCTCTAGTTTTGTACAGATTCTCCAGATACCATCTCCCTATTAACTTGGGGTCCGAATTTGAATTCCATAGCTTTAAATATACAATATAGTTGCTGAAGACATCTTGTATTCCATATACAGCCAATGGAAATGTGTCTTTCATAAAACCCATTAATTTATTATCATGGCCATCACCTGAATGTGTATGATTTGAACCCTGCAGAAACATATAACTGTGAGAATCATATATAATAATATCAATACGCTTTACAAGTGCACGTACATGTAGTAGTTTTTCAGGTCTTACCAGTGAGGTGAATGTGCCCGTTGCTCCTCTTCTTCGCCTTTTCTGACCAACGTTTCCTCGACGTTCAAGACCTTCAGGATCAACTATTCCCATCACATCATAGACTAGAGCACGAGGAACAGCTAGGTTATGCTGCTCTCTAAGTTTCCTTTGCAAAGCTCTATATCCCAGAAGCTGGCCTGGACCTTCTTCGCGCACTGCGTTCTCTACTTCTTTCAGGTCAATGTCGTAACGCACATACTTGATGTCGAAATGTGCTAACCTCCTACTCAGAGTTCCCAAACTCCACGCATATTGTGGAAAATCACGTTTCAAAAAATCCACTATCTCTCTTCTAGAAAGGTTTTGCATCACATATTTTGCAAGATCCGCTTTCAAGGTCTCATCATCTTCCCATTCTGGGTTTCGTACTCGTTCATCCACAGGTAGCCCAAACGTAGAATCAGTGGACCGTGACGTCATTGAATATTCGTTTGACCGTTGGATTTTCGAATGGTCTCAGGAATGAGCTCTTAGAAAGACTTCAAAGGATATGGGATTCTGAAACATGTCTTCATAACAGTAGTCTGATAATTAAAGAACACTTTGGTGTAGAAATCTGAGCAAGAAATTGTGTTTTTGAGTGGTTTTGAGCGATTCGAAAATTCACCCGTTTCTAGCGCACATATAATTAGGAAAGGTTTGCAACTCCGGCCACCAAATTTTTACAAACACTGTCGCTAAAAAAAATATATCTCAAAAACTACGCAAGCAACAAATACCGCCTTCCCACCACACATTCACAAGTAAATGATCTTTTCAATGAGCGTTTGTTCAAATTTTTAGGTCCACCATATGCCGAGAAATAATTTTTTGAAGTTGGGGAAGTCGACGAAAAGTGTGCACCTAAAACTTACTGAGGGAGGGAGGGACCGATAGATTGTTTTACAAAGATGTCCTCAAACAGATAAATGCTATATAATTTGAATTTACTACGGTGTATGTTTTAATCAGTATTACCCTGGCTGCCGCTAGCAGAGTTATATTTCATCGTTCTGATTTTCGATGAGTCTTTTGCTTTTAGCTTTTGGTAACAAATCTATCGGTCCCTCCCTCTCTCAGTAAGATCTTTGTAAAACAATCTATCGGTCCCTCCCTCCCTCAGTAAGTTTTAGGTGCACAGCTGATGACTGCGGATGGCCACGGCGAACTTTTCGTCGACTTCCCCAACTTCAAAAAATTATTTCTCGGCATATGGTGGACCTAAAAATTTGAACAAACGCTCATTGAAAAGATCATTTACTTGTGAATATGTGGTGGGAAGGCGGTATTTGTTGCTTGCGTAGTTTTTGAGATATATTTTTTTTAGCGACAGTGTTTGTAAAAATTTGGTGGCCGGAGTTGCAAACCTTTCCTAATTATATGTACGCTAGAAACGGGTGAATTTTCGAATCGCTCAAAACCACTCAAAAACACAATTTCTTGCTCAGATTTCTACACCAAAGTGTTCTTTAATTATCAGACTACTGTTATGAAGACATGTTTCAGAATCCCATATCCTTTGAAGTCTTTCTAAGAGCTCATTCCTGAGACCATTCGAAAATCCAACCGTCAAACGAATATTCAATGACGTCACGGTCCACTGATTCTACGTTTGGGCTACCTGTGGTTCATCTCCACCGTACGCCATATTGACACACACAAACAGCCGCTTATCACAGGTATCGCGGGCTATGAGAACGCTGGGCCAAGTCGCCATCCACACAGACTTATACCGATCACTTATACCAGACTCTGTAGGACTCTATATTCTTCGTTTTTTAACTGCCATATTTCGCGGAATAAATATTTTTGACGTACTCTGCTCCTAACTGTAACAATTTGGTTAGTGGCCTACAAACCGTATCGGAGTGGCAAGGATGAGAAAACGGCCTGCGCAAAGCATGGTGGTCTACGAGAACGATGGGCCACGTACGTAGATTTGAATTTCATTTCGGAGTGGATTTCTTATGAGAACGACAGGCCATGGGTCGGCCCATCGTTCTCATAGTAAAATCGCAAATCATTGATATGTTTTTCAAACTCTATTTTATTTTCAAACTCTATTTTTATTTTCAAACTCTATTTTATTTCCAAACTCTATTTTTATTTTCAAACTCTATTTTTTCCAAACTTTCCAAACTCTATTTTATTTCCAAACTCTATTTTTATTTTCAAACTCTATTTTTATTTTCAAACTCTATTTTATTTTCAAACTCTATTGTATTTTCAAACTCTATTTTATTTTCAAACTCTATTTTATTTTCAAACTATATTCTATTTTCAAACTATATAATTTTTTATTATTTTCAAACTAGTTTATTTTCAAACTAGTTTATTTTCAAACTCTGTATTTATATTTTATTTTCAAACTGTGTTTATATATATGATATATATTTCATTAATTTTCATTTTTTTTGTTTGTTTCATTATTTATTTATATTTATTATTTTTATTATTTTATTTGTTCGTTTTATTATCTATTTATTGTTTTATTTATTTTTATTTGTTTATTTTATTATTTATTTATTATTATTTTCTTTTTTTTCTCATCACAAAAATGTTTTGATTATAAAAAAGGCAAAAAAATATTTTATTTCAGTACATTTCTCCATTTATTGTTCATTATAGCTATGAGAACAATGGGCCACCATAGTTAACAGTGCTAGCAAAATCGAGAAAGCATACTTAGATTATTTTGGGGAACTAGTCAGCTAGATATCTTTACGTGATTGATTTTGACGGCTGAACTTACCCCTTGACCTCCGGTGCTTCCTGATTGGTTTGTCATTTGTAATCTCTCTCGTGGTCAGACTTGTTGTCTCCATCTCAACTTTCTCGGCGTCTACCAACAAAACAAAAAAAAAACTGTATTCTTAGACTCGTGCCCGGCCTTAGACCTGGGCACGAGTAAAAAGAAATCCTATACCAAAAAAAATGCTTGCTATTTAACAAATAGAAAAAGTTTCCCGTGTTTACATAGCCTGATATAAACACGAGGGAAGTTTGGGAGAAGTCGAGAGCTATTGTGTAAAACCGAGCCGTATAGGCGACATATTTTACTAGAGATATGAATGTTCTGGCGAACCCGCCGTGTAAGCTACAAGATCGCTCTGTTTTCACTCTTTTGTGAGTATAACTATAAGTTAAATACGCAGAATACGGCTATCTTTTCTTGATATTTTCAGTCGTACACTTGAGAAAATATGTGTGTAGCTATATAACTTACAAAATGGTTAGTATGTGATTGAGAAAACTGAGCCGTTTGAACTTGAAGCTCAATTCTTGCAAAATTACTTAATTTTCGGTTTTAAAATCATCAAAATCACATCTACATAGAACTTGAGCTTAACTAAACAAGAAAAACTGTGATTCTATGGCTTTTGTTTAGTAAATCAAACATGTTTGACAGCAGAAAAAAATACATTTGTGGTCAGTTATTTTTTTTCCCAATCAAATCCACTGCATCGCTTCAAGGTTGTTCAAGGTCATGAACCATGTTTATATGTGACGTGCTCTTATATCACATAGCTTTTTAGCCAATCAGAGCGCGCGTTATATATATGTTATTTTATAAACTAATTTATGTAACATTTTTTATGTAAATTCATTTTTTTTAGGCTACCTCAAGGTCAGGACTTACAAGTTGAGTACTTATCATATTTACAGTGCGGCAAAAGGGTCTCCCAACTGGGTCCAGTGTCATTAAAAGCCTCTATTATATCTATATATTTTTTCCAACATTTCTGAATATCAATTCAAGCTAAGAGTGCGTATATGTCTTGGTATAACGTGTAAACGTGAAACAACATGCAAGTTCTTGCAGTGAGAGAGGGACCACTGCTTCCCTCATCGTGTCCAATCCCATGGCACATTGGGCGCACAAGTATTTTCGTAGACTGCTACGAAAATCGAAATTGGTTTGAACCATCCTTGACCAACAAACAATACGGTATTCTATTCAAAGTCTAACATCAAAACATTGTCGCAAGGCATAATGGGATCGTGTACAGCGTCTTTCTCGCAAATTTTACAACTAATTCATGTCAGTTCTCACAGACTAGGAAGTGTGACAATTCAGCGCCAGCCTCGGGATTTCTTGTAGTACACTGAAGTACATCAAGATATTCGGAATTCCAAAACCCACTGCAACCATACATACTTGGTAGTTGAACCAGGGCGTCTGCAAGACGACCTTGAGAAAGGTGATAAGGAACCCAGAAAATAATAAAAGTCCGTGAGCTACCTGGCGCTTGTAGGTCGTCGGAATCTTGGACTCTGGGAGAAGCAGTTTAAGTGTTTCGTTGTTATCAGGACGAAAGAGAACCGCAGCCGCGAGGGAACAGGAGGCTGCAATTACAGTTGCCAAAGATTGATAAAGCTGAGCTGCACAGCAAAATCGAAGTCCAGCGCACACTAGGATCACATAGACTGGACCACAAATAATTCTTGGTTCTCTGAGCCATTCCTTGAGCTTGTCTGGCTTTCTCAGGAACTGGGTTGTGGCAAACGCCAAGGCTAAGCAAGCGAACGTGTTTTCGTCGAAGTCAGCGTAAACTGCAGCATATACACTTGCCCAGAGGGCTAAGGTTTTCGGCATCTCATCGTTCCTGTGCCTGAAATTGCTATACAGCAATGCCATCACGGCAAGTACAGGACCTGCAAGTACACCAAATCGATCAACCAACAAATCTAAAAAGACGGCGGGCAGAACATCGAGCACATCTTTTCTCGTGTGCACCTTGAACGAAAATTTTCTCTTGAAAAATATCGTCAAGATTCTTCCTATCATGTACGACATTGAAGCTTGGTGCGCCAAGGTTGCAAAGTAACTCATATTGCCTGACATCGTTCCACTACTATAGGAGAACAAGAAAACAGATCTGTTCTTGGTTTTATCCTGTGCCGAACGGGTGTTCGGAAAACTAAGACCCCCAAAACTAAGACCCTAAGACCCTAAGACCCTAAGACCCTAAGACCCTAAGACCCTAAGACCCTAAGACCCTAAGACCCTAAGAAATTTTAAAATGTTCAAATCAGGCAAATCCAATGTTCTGTACTTTAATAAAAAAAAGAAGAGAACAGAGGAAAGGCTGTGTTCGCACCACGTTTAGCTTCAAAATTCCATGAGTTTCTCTGCCGTCTGAGCCGGTGATAGTTGGCTCGATGATATCGAATAGGACTTAAGGTGGTATGATACCCAAAAAATGGTCAATTTTGAAAGAAACTTGAAACAAATATTTGGGTTGTATCTGACCAGAAATTTACCGTATATTAATGTAGTAGGCTTTATTTTAAGCATTTAAAACTCTTTATATCTGTTTTTTGTATATTTTTAAGCATTGTTGTTGCGTTGCTAAGGGCAACGGATTTGTTTACGCGTCGATTTCAACGAGAAAAAGCCATGAAAACGCCCGGAAAACGTTATTTTCGCTATATTTCTGTATGTTGGGATTCCTGTGATGAGAAGGACTGGAAATAGCCTCGTTCCCATGAGCTTAGCATATTTTCTAGCGCCATTTTCTATAAACGTTTATAACACTTTCAAATTCTGTATTCCTTCGACTTTATATTGAGAAATCATGCCAAAATTTGCTTCCAAAAGAAACAAGAAGCGAAGATTTAGTGGTAATAGGTATAGTAGGTGTTCTAACATCGATTCTAGCGCTTCGGTCGGGTTAGAAAATAGTCCGAATGGATCGAAAGACATCGATGAAAACAATGACGCCGAGCAAGTATCGGAGCAAGAATCTGCCTCATACAGAAAGCTTAAAACGAACATTGTGGAAGCCAAGCAAGCAGAAACGATTGTAGAAGAACCCGAAGGGGACTTTGAGCCAATAATTACTGGTTATCGCTTCTGTGACATGGAAATTATGGCAGATGTGTTCGTTCACTTGAGATGTGGAGAGTGTGGACAGTTTAGCCTCGTGTTAATGGAGGAGGATCTAAATAGAAATGGTTGTGCCTCAAGCCTACGACTTCTGTGCGAGAATTGTGGCTGGAAGCATTTATTCAGCACTTCTAAACGCCAGGGGAAAAGCTTTGAGGTGAATAGAAGGCTAGTGTATGGCATGAGAGCTCTGGGAAAAGGACATGCTGGTGCTAAAAAATTCTGCTCGTTGATGAACATTCCTCCGCCTCCTACGGCCAGATCATTCACCAAGAACTCACGTGTTATCGGTAAACATGTCAAAAAGGTTGCAAAGGAGAGTATGCAAAATGCTAGCAAAGAAATCAAATGTTTGAAAGGCCAGCAAAACTCAGATGAACCTACAGACTGTGCTGCTTCATTCGATGGGACATGGCAAAGAAGAGGCTACTCTTCCCATAATGGATGTGTTACTGCAATCTCTATGGATACTGGTAAAGTTATTGATGTTGAAGCCCTAAGTGTATCATGTAAACAATGCCAACTTCATGAGCACTTAGATAAAAACTCTATTGAGTACCAAAGATGGAGGGCTGATCACATTAATTGTAAAGCCAATTTCAAGGGATCAGCACCTGCAATGGAACCGGAAGGGGTAGACAGAATGTTTAAACGGTCAGTAGAAGTGAACAATCTCAGATACACTGAGTTTTTTGGAGATGGTGACAGCAAAAGCTTTAATAGAGTGAAAGAGGTTTACCAAGCTGATGGGATTATTGTTGAAAAAAGAGAGTGTATTGGACATGTGCAAAAGAGAGTTGGGACTGCGCTCCGCAAACTGAAACGTGACAACCCAGGGCTTGGAGGAAAAGGAAAGCTGACAGATGCTCAGATTGACAAGTTACAGAATTATTATGGCATTGCAATTCGGTCTAATGTTGGAAATTTGCAGGGAATGAAAAAGGCAATACATGCAAGCCTGTTTCATTGTGCATCTAAAGATGCCATGCCCCTCCACGACCATTGTCCTACTGGTAGCAACAGCTGGTGTAAATTCCAGAAAGACAAGGCCAATGGAACCAACACATTCAAGCATGGATCTGGCCTTCCCTTAAATGTAATTGCCAAAGTCAAGCCAGAATATGTTAGACTCAGTGACGAGAACTTGCTAAACAAATGTTTGCATGGCAAGACTCAAAACCAGAACGAGTCTCTGAATGGCATGATCTGGCAGCGACTCCCCAAAGAAGTCTATGTCGGCAGGGAGATATTGGAACTGGGCATGTATGATGCTGTTGCCCACTTCAATATTGGCTCTACAACAGTTCTCAAGCTTTTGCAGGGACTAGGAATTTCTCCTGGCAAGTACACCCAAGCAGGATGCAAGCGTCAAGATGAAACGAGGGTTCAGCTTGCTCAATATAAAAGTCAAGTAGCTACTAAAAAGAAAAGAAAAGTTCTCAGAGGCAACAAAAAGAGAAAGAATGACAAGAACAAGCAAGCAGAGGGTCTAACATATGCACCTGGACAGTTTTAGAGTGCTAGAACTAGAGTGTTATGCTCTTTTCTTCCTTTGATAGTTTTGAAGAAATTTCAAGTTGTATTTTCTCTAAACATCAAATTCCGTGCAACAACTGAGATTGTAACAAAGATATCTTTATAAGGATTTCATGGATTTGCTTGATTTTTGCAGTGACAAACCTACACATATTCCTTTATACAATGAACTAGAATCAGCACATTCTGTGCAATATCTGCTGCACAAACAAAATAATTGTATTGCCTTTCTATGCCGTTGAGTCATAACACTATATTTTTTGTGCTAATTTCAAAAGTATTCATCCTAAGTAGTTTTCTTTAGTTCATTGTATACAAAACATATTAAGAAATATGCAACAAAAGTTTCATTTCCATTGATTAAAAGGGAAAGGAGTTATAGCTGCTAGAAAATGGCTGCCGGACGGGGGTTTGACTACCCCCCCTGGTTACCATGGCAACTAAATCAGTCAAACATGTGCTCAAAAAGATTTCTCTTGTCATGTAGATAAATTGTGTTAAGTTTTATTTTGTTGGCACATTTATTAAAATAACTCCATTTTTGAGGTATCATACCACCTAATATCCTGTCTTTTCGGCTTTCCATGAATAAAACCACCCCCAGAATAACAGCTTCTTACTTTGAGGAGTAAAATTCACGTGCCCAGTGGTTTTCCAGTGGCAGTTTTTCAAATCAGTTGGCAAGATAAGTTTTTACGGATAGTCAGTAGCCGCCATATTTAACACAGGTAACCCAAACACAATTATGCCCTACCACAGGAAACCCATAGAGCCGGTTCTAATGGAAGGAAACAGCGTTCCTCCTTTAGACTTATCAACCAAAAGAACCATACGCGGTTTAAAACATCAAGAAGATGGATTTAATATGTAAATATGTCATTCAAGAATGAAATTAACTAATTGGAAGAATAGTTCTTGTATATCCCTGTGTGTATGGGTTACCTGTGTGAAAGATGGCGGCTGCTTTGTCGCTGCCGTAAGACATGACTTATCTTGACTGATTGATTTGAAAAACTGCCACTGGAAAACCACTGGATACGTGAATTTTACTCCTCAAAGTAAGAAGCTGTTTTTCTGGGGGTGGTTTTATTCATGGAAAGCCGAAAAGGTCGAAAAGACAGGACTTCGGCATATCATCCCGGCAATTTATCACTCAAACTTTTTTGAACTAGCTGAGCTGAACGTCACCCAATTAATATTAAAGTACAGAACATTGGATTTGCCTGATTTGGACATTTTATAATTTCTTAGGGTCTTAGGGTCTTAGGGTCTTAGTTTCGGGGGTCTTAGTTTTCCGAACACCCTGTGCTGAACTGAACAGCTGTCGAATGTTGTGGAAACTTAAAAGACCCAATGTCGACGGTATTCTCTGGGGGAATACCCTCGCCGGCCGGGGAATACCCGACGCGGTCTCACGTTATCCATGCAGGCCAGTCCATTGTCAGTAATTTCCCCCTGACATTGTATGAAATCTAACATAAATGCCCAATTTCATTTATGCAGTGATAAGTAGTAGAATTCATCGAGATACGAATTTTCCAACCAGCTCGATTCCGAGAAATGGAAGTAGTCCAGGCATTTTACTAATAGACCTATCACTAATTGCAACAGAAGGTTTTACTGCATAATATAGTCCAGAATACCATTTAGAACAACATACTAAAAGTCTACAAAATTCTATGCACGGGAACATCCTCAAAATCGACTTTATTTGAGGTCCAGTATTTCATTGACATGAAAACGAGGCTCTGAACCGGAAGTTGTTTTATTATGCCTTTGAATGGCTTGTATTTGCCTGAAATCACCTGGAAACCAGGAATTGTGATTGAGGTAGTGTAAGTAAGCTGACAGGGAAACTAAATCAGCTTTCTGCAAGCTGGTCAATTTTCGCATGAAGAAGCAAATAATTATAGGCTAAAAAAATTGCAGTTCCAGCTCAGCAAATGGAAACATTTGTTAGCTGAAAATGTCTCGAGCACTGTTTACGTGCATGCGATTTTACTGCAAAGCGTCAATTTTATTTCATTTGTAAGATATAGACAGGCTAAGATATAGAGCGATCTCACGGCGATTTTCACAGGGTAGCAAAGGGGGTTGTGATCATGCTTCACAAGCCATTTTTTCATAAATTCATGACTCAAAAGAATCCGCATTTAAGCTATTTCATGCACGTCTTTATATTTTGTTGATGAAGTGTTTTTCGCGATTCTCTCGCCATTTTTGGGACAAATCATGCGTCACGTAACCTTCAAAACGAGTAAACAATCGCAGTATACGACGTGTGGACCGGCCAAAAACGTTCCTAAAGGTCGCTATACACGAGGGACAGTGCAGCAGGGACATATCCCAGGCACATACAGCATCGAAAAAATCACATTCTGTACACACTCAGGGTGACGTGCAGTGGGGACATGTAGCAGGGACATCAATAGCAGCGACAAAATTACACACACAGGAAAATGTAGCACATGGAAAATGTTGCGGGGACAAAATTTCTGGAAAAATCGTGCTTCACAGCTTTGAACAAAATAGTCCAGACCTAGGAGTTCAGACGGAGGGACATGTTCCTACTACACGTCCCTGCGACACGTTCCTGCTACATTTTCCTGAATGTGTGTCTGTTGAAATTTTGTCCTTGCTTCATATTCCCGCTACACGTCCCCTTGTGTATGGCGACCTTAAAACGTTTACAAAAATATACGGGTGGAAGCCCGAAAATAGGGTTGACGTAAATACCATTAATGAAGCAAAACAGTTGGAAAGGAGATTATTTCACTGAAGGCAGGTGTGAAGGGTAATCCGCTGATGATTTTCTCTGGTAATCCCCCGTTTAATGACGGATTGTACAAATCACAGTAATATCCAAGTTGATGTCAACTATAGCCACTGAACTTTCAAACTAATCGTCCATCATCTGCAGAGCAAGTGATAATACCGGCGTAAAGTTCAGAAAGTATATAACAACCCCCCGAAAGTAACGTCCAAAATTCATGGCTGGTAATAAATATAATAACAGCCTCCCGAAGCCCGAAAGTACAGTGACACGCAAACTTTTGCATTGTTAAAAAAAAATCACTGATCGTCGCGACAGACTATTAATATCACCTAGAAATAGTATTTCTTGCCAAGTGTTTAATTTAGTGAAGAAACGGTGATCAGCGTACTGAGCTGATTAAGTATACCATAGTCTTTCATGCAAACAACACAAAAAATATCTTTCTACGTTTCATCCTGCGGCAAAATGACACACTGGTCTGCACTTTACTGAACTGACGGTATACTGATTTTGGCGCATTTAGAGAATGATTGAATTGCATGCAAAAATATCCCGTTTAACAACAATTGTTGACTGATTTCGTATGCAGCTATTTACTTGGGAGATAAAGCATGGTATACCAATATTATTTAATGTTTTTCCTACCTGAAAGTAACGACCCCCCGAAATAAAAGAAAATAGCGACCGCCCCAAAAGTAATGACTCCGAAGGCTACTAATCCCGAAAACTGACGACCCTCGCTACTTTCCGAACTTTATGTTAATAAAAACAAACACTATTCCACGTAGTTGATACAATTGATTGACTGACATCAATCATTAATCCAACGTATATAGATCCAACGTTATTTTGCAGACCGTCAGTTAAGAAACAAGCATAGAGTTAACCTCCGTTATACTAGTTATAAACGACTCCCGCAAGATAACTTTAGCAACGGCGTTTATTATATACTGAAAGTCCCATGAATATATCAATCACCTATTTTATATTTACTTTATTTGATTTTAAAACGATGCAATGATTGAAATCAGAAACATAGCTAACACAATTTATATATTAAAGTGGGCTTATATACAGTACCGCACCTTAATTGTCACTACCAGTACGTACCACCCCCTATTTTATTGTCCGCACCCCCTTCCTGTTTCCCTGTCAGCTTACTTACACTACCTCAATCACAATTCCTGGTTTCCAGGTGATTTCAGGCAAATACAAGCCATTCAAAGGCATAATAAAACAACTTCCGGTTCAGAGCCTCGTTTTCATGTCAATGAAATACTGGACCTCAAATAAAGTCGATTTTGAGGATGTTCCCATGCATAGAATTTTGTAGACTTTTAGTATGTTGTTCTAGACGGTATTCTGGACTATATTATGCAGGAAAACCTTCTGTTGCAATTAGTGATAGGTTGACCTACTTTTTGTCGTAAAATGCCTGGACTAAAGTGCATGATGTCATCAATCATTAACACAAAAACATTCCAAGTAACTCGATTCCAAGAAACCGACTCAGGTGATGTCATCGGACAACAAAGTATTTTTAAATAACTGGTTCAGATCCTGTTAAACCGGCCGATTATTAGACTGCTACCCAGTCACGGTATCTTGGTTATTTATCAGGGCCGTACACAGCACAGGGGCAGGGGGGTTGGGGGGGGGGGGGGAGGGGGGGGGGGGGGGGGGGGGGGGGGGGGCAGTTGCCCCTCTAGCAAGGCGAAAAAGATACCAAAAAGTACTGAGAACTGATCTATTTTTATTTATTTTTTGCTGTTAAATACGTATTGCCCCCCTTGAATTTTGGGTTGTGTACGGCTTGCTATTGTCGTTTAATACCCATACAAATCGGGCACAAATATTGTATATCATCTGCACAGACGCGGTATAAACTGCTCGTTGCTTGCAGGCCGTGAACTAGATCGTCTATCCGATGAAGGCGAACTTCGGGAGTCACTTCGCTTTCGTTTTAGAGACTTTGTAGGCATATTCTTTGTGATCGCGTTTCGCTTCATCAACGATTTCTCGATTACTACTCACGTCGACTTCAGCCTCTGTGTAGGAAGTCATAGTAAATTTGCTACAAAAAGCAGAAGCAAATCACATCCCAACTGAATAGCACAACTATTTTATACACGAGTTATTTGATCGATTATTTTCGGGTAAATTTCTTTAGAGAAGACGCGATGGATTCCAAGAATTCGGGTATTTCCCTTTTTGTTATGCTCACCAGTCTCCTGCCTCGTATTCGGAAGCACAGGGAACCCAAGGTTATGTAAAAGTGAAGGAAACAAATATTGGAAACAAGAGGATCGATGAACTCAAGGTAGTTAAGGCCTGGGTTTGACCTTGAAACAGGGTTCTGATTGTTGTATTGAAAAATATAAACTACACAGAATCATTCATTTATTGTAACTTTAATATTTGGAAGTTACAATAAATTACCCTGATTTATGAGCCTTACTGAATTAAAATTAAGATTTTTAAATAAAAATGATAAAATTTGTGACAAATGAATAAGTAAAGTTAGTAATATCATTTTACACAAAAGTAAAGATATACCTGTTTTCAAAAATGTTGTCCATTTACAAAATACAAAATAGTAAAAAGTAACTAATTAGAGAAACAAAAGAAATTATATCACGCGGAACTGTGGCTCATTGTTTCTATAATCAAATTTTGTAAAAGGACAACGTTTTTGAAAACAGGTATGTGTATAACACCCTATGCATAAATGGTAGAATCGTAAAATCACATTCACTTCGTTATTGGGAATATGTTACAGTAATATCTGACCATCTCTTTGAAGAGAGTGTTATCAAAAATGAACACACCAAATTTTAGGGCTGTACTACGAAATCTTGAAAAGATATAGTGACTTGAAATTACAAAGATTTGTGCCAGAAACCGGACTTTGGGTCTACCAGCCTCGTTTCCATGTATTTTGCACCTTTCAAACGCTTATTACTTTATGATGGTTTCATTTTTATTAATGCACTTTGGGGGTAATTACTAAACTGTGGATGATCTTTCAATCTATTATTTTACCTTTACTTAACTCGTCATTCTTTCAGTTTTTGCAAATTTATGCAAATTACATAAATCGATTTATGCATAGGGTGTATAGAAAGTGAAATTTTTAAATAACATTGTTCCAGTTTTTTCGAGTAGGATCAAGTTTTTGGTGTTTTATCGATGTTTTGGTAATTGTTATTTTTGTGATTGTAATCTCGCGCCATTTATGCAAATTTGATTAGTTCGCGCGCCTGACTGTGTTCTTGACTTGCGCGAAAATAATATTTTATAGAAAAGCAAACAAACAAACGAACGAACAAAATTTAATCGAACAAAACAAAAGAACAAAGCATGGCAAACTTTTAATGAAATAAAAAATGAAAACAAAAATAAGTATTTCAAAATTGGTTGGTTTCGTTCTAAGCCAGCGGACAGACCGGTCTGACCGGTTAATGAAATGAAAGCGCCCTATGTGACGTAGGGTGTTGCATTTTCCAGTGAATGTGTTCATTATTGTCTTGCTTGTGCAAATCTTCTGGAACGGCACGTGAAGTCAGTCATTTGGGAAATGAGTTGTGCGCACGCCACTCATTGTACTCTGGCACTTTGCGCGCAATTATCATAATGAATTGTGTTCCGACTGATCCAAATCACAGTTCAAGACTGACCAGCGATTGTATTCCATAATCGCTCTGAACGTCAAAATTGTCTGACCCTTCAACGCCTAAATGGAACGAACGGAACTGAAAACTCCGTCTCCTTGTAATGATCAATCGAAGTACTGCCACCCAAATGAGAGCGAATTGGTGAAATCCTGTCCCTCCACTGATTGTGACTGGAAGTTTGATCTTCTTCGTGCTCCAAGACCAAGAGCTCGAACGAGACTGAATGAAAGCGGACTTTTCGAACAGGATACAGAATCTGTAGCCAAAGACCAACATCCCAAACAAGGTGTCGTTGATATGATCTATGAGGATTGGGCTGCAGCGGGATCATACTCGGACGAAATCTTCTCGTATCTGTATTCTCTCGAGGATCAGTTTTTGCTTCCGAAAGATTTTCTTGCACAACAGACAGAAGTTACATACGAATCAAGAGCTGTTTTGGTCGACTGGCTTATACAGGTAGGGTACATACTTTTATCATGCTGTATTTCTACTTATATCGAGTCATTCTCAAAAAAAGTTGCCGTCCACTGATTGATGTTCAAATACTGAAAGAACTGTCACGTTATTTAATATTATAATTTATTGGTTGCGAATACCGGTCAAATTTCTAAATAAATGGTGATTCACTTCACCAAATAGACCTAATTCATAAGTCCGTGCCTTTAAAATAGACAAACTAAAACCTTTACATGCAGTACAAATTGCTGCAGCCATCGGAAAGAGTACTTCGAAATACTCTGTACAATAGTGTGGACTGCCTTGAGAGCATCGTTTTCATGTTTTTCACACTATAAAGTACTCATAACTTCGCAGGAATTTAATATTTCACCTTCAAACTCATAGACTAACTTTCTTGGAGCATTTGCTATCATTTTGAACTTTTCTGCTACCTTAAAAATAAATTTTCAACTATTGTGCTAGTAGAGTGCAAACACTAAAACCGTGAAACAGTGCTAACTTTAATTAGCACTAAATAGTGCAATATATACTGTCTAAAGTGCAATGTCTTTTGTTTTCTATTGTTTTATTGGTGCTATTTAGCACTAAATAGTTAGTACTGTTTTTTTAGTGTTTGCACTCTAGCAGCAGCCATTTATGAATTTGGGCTATACACTGACATATTTATCAATCATGAAACGGTCTGAGGCAGGTGGGTAAGGGGTGGGGATGTGACAGACAATTTTGACATCACGTGATATTTGAAGTAACCAATCAGCACGGCTTTTGTTTCAGGTCCATGAGTTCTATAACTTCCCTTTAGATTGTCTTTACCTGATGATCAGCTTATTGGACCGATACATGAGCCTGCAATACGTGCCGCTGACCAACTTCCAGCTACTTGGCATGGCTTGCCTTCTTGTAGCCTGTAAATACGAAGATCGCTTTGTTCCACGTCATGACGATCTGGTTTCCATGGCAGACAAAGCGTTCTCTGGTAAAGAACTCAGTCAGATGGAGAAACTCCTTCTGGAATCGTTAAACTACGACCTCTCACTGCCACTACCAAGCCACTTTCTGCGGCGATTTGCAAGGGCCGCTGTGACTGATGCCGAAACGTACACTTTGGCCAAGTTTCTTCTGGAAATCTCCAAGCTCGATTTGATGTTGGTAACCTACAAGCCGTCTTTGGTGGCGGCGTCTGCGTTTTGTTTGGCCAGAGGTCTTGTTTTGGAAAATACGAAGCTGTCAGACTCGGTACCAAGCTCGTTCTACTCACTCGACCAGCTGAAGCCGTGTCTCGTGGGTTTTGCTAAAGTTTTGAAGATCGTCGAATCTTTAGGGTGCAAGGTATAATTTAGTCCAGGAAATTGGGTGTGGTCGGGGGTGTTCAAATATGGTGGGGAAACCGTATACTGCGTAGAGACTGTTGATGAAGAACGTACTTATCAATCGTGGGGAGGGAAGTGGTAATGCGTTATAATAGTCCAATGCTCGGGTGATCGAAGGGAAAGGGTTTTTATGCCTGTGAACGTTGGTACCAAGAAATGTGATAAAGAATGGGAGAGCCCTAGCCTTCTCCTCAGGCAACTCAACTCGTAAGAAACTGAAGTAAAAAGAAATATTGGTTGGTGGAAAATTATCATAGGGGAGACTGTCAGACTGGTGAAGAGGGGAAAAAGAAGGGGGGAGGGGGTAGAGGAGAAAGCCAAACGCATTGGTGGAGAACCCGCGGGGTATCGAGTAAAATCATCAATTTAGGAGAATGGGACTGGACTATGATGACAGTATCATTTTGTCTTTCAGGGCGTCATTAAGAAGTATTGCCGACTCGGAATCAACTCGAGCGTCATCGAGTATCTCTCACAGACTCCTCTCGTCAACGAGCTGCTGTCTTGTTCAGAGTCCTGTGAAAACCTAAACTAGTGGTACACTGTATGTTTCTTTCTCTCTCAATCAAGCATGTTTATGGTAGATATTGATTGTTCAGCCGTTATCCATACTGAAATACCTAGAGCGACCTGTCGTAGTTCAAACGTTAAAATTTCATCATTGTGCAAAGATGTATAAGTAGATACGTTCTACTTCATCCCCGAGGACTATTAATTTGGTGGCGAGGAAATTGAAGACGCGACCCATCCCGTTTCTTGTTCGTGTCCACACTTAGTAGCCCCTCCCTGTCGTCACTAACTAGCGCCTTGTTTTCAAGGATGACTGATAATACTACTAAACTCCAGGCAGCAAAGCCTTCAAGGTAGCAAAAATGTGTATTGCATAATTATGTTTAAGCATTGGGTTCTTTACAGTATGGACACTCGAACCGTGAACACTTAGGATTTATTTTGATCACTAAGTGTATTTAAACTCAATGCTCCATTTGAAAGGCTATGAGGCAATAGAAAGTTCGGAAAAAAAAGTTCGAAAAAAACTTGAAGTGTTCACGGTTCGAGTGTCCACACTGTAAGTTGTCGTCGTAGATGCCCTACTAATATACAATCGACCCCCAGTTAACACAGTGTACGCTTATCGCTTATTATTGGAAGTTTATTTGCATTCAATGATCAAGATGGTTTGTCTATGTACTCATAAATAAACATCCATGTGCACAACGAACTGCAAAATACCCGACTCATACATTTGTATTCTTTTGAACTCTGAAATACTATGTCTTAGGACCCTTCCCCTTCCCCTTCCCCTTCGATTGTTGTTCTTTGCTACCCTTTGCTCTACTCGCTGGCTTTTTATTTTTCACTAACATAGCACTATTCTCAAGACTTTCCTCTTCTTCTTCGTCGTGTTCTTCCTCGTTGCCGTCCCCTTGCGACGACTCCATATCGTGGCTTTTCCCACGAGACTTGGAAAGTGCTGACTTCAAAGCATACGGTGTCTTGTGATGGTCTTTGTTGTATGCCCTGGTAAAGGCAGCTTTCACCTATAAATAAAGTAATACAGTCAACTCTCTCTCATCTGCGGGACACTCGAGACCCTCAGGATCAACTTGTACTGTCTGGCTTAGCGAGGTGTACGCCTTGGAGAGAGCGAAGTGCATTCAAACCTCTTTTAGGCGACCATTCTCCCACGCAAAAAAATCTTTGTAAATTCCGTTTTCCCTACTCATCCAAACCCCTTTAAACGATCTCCACCCGTAAGCGACCACATGCTCTGACAAGAGTAGTCGCTTAGGAAAGGTTTAAGTGAAAAATCCTCTTTTTCTCTCGCTCGCCGCAGTTTCATCCTTTCCGTATTCTGTCTGTCACACAAATCTCAAAATACAAGTCAGCAATAAAAGTAACTGACGTACCTTGGAAGGAATTCTGGTCATGGGATCCCTATGTCCTTGATACTGACCAGCCTCCATAATCGAGTCCCAGTCTTCTCTCGTTAAATCATAGGCTTGGAGTAGCTGAATAATACCAGTCACGCCTTCCTTAGCATTCACCTAAAATGCAAGAACAAATATTTTCTCAGTGTTGGACGCCGTTGCGGATACCCCATGTGGGAAGAATTAGGGAGGGGGAGGGGAGGGGTACAAGAGTGCCTTCATGATAGGGTACCTACCTCGTCCATAAGAGGCAGCGTTAGGCTGTTTCGAAGATGGGGAATGTAATCTAGATTTATACAAGCCTTGTCTGCAGAAGTTCTGTCAATAATAATAATAAATAATAAATTTTGCAAAGGGGGAGGGGGGGACGCGTTCAGGTTGGACATTGGTTTCAGCCAAATTTTATGAAAATAATTTTATTCGAATTTCCAAGGGGGGGGGGGGGGGGGGGGGGGGGGGGGGGGGGGGGGTTTTTTTGCAAAATGGGGGTGGTTCAGGTTGTGCGCCTCCTTCGCCCCACCCTAAATCCGCCCTTGATAATAATCTGTTGAACAAAGTCTTGCGGTGCAATATTGCCAGATATGGCATAATTTCGGCCCATAATTTCAGTGTGTGCAAGTCAGCACAATAAAATATGTCATCATACCTTAGTCTCATGTGACATTGCAGCTCTTGTAGTATTCTGTCCAGTCTTCCTCGTTTAGAGTTCTTACCAAGCCATTGAGGGAAGTCAATTCTCTGATCCATTCCACCACCGATGAAATAGGATGGGATGACACTGGAAAAGATTGCCTGAAATATGCATCGAGAATTACGTCAGGATTCACCACAGAACCAGTTTACTAGCACTGTGTAAAAGGTTCAGTGAAAAGTTTGATGAAAGTGAATCAGTGGGAGGAATACATGCACTGGTCTCAGATTGTAACATCGAAATGGCAAGGCATGATACACTTCACAGGGGCGGATCCAGAGTTTTGCAAAGGGGGGGTGCGTTCAGGTTGGACATTGGTTTCAACCAAATTTGATGCAAATATTTTTTTGGCAGAAAAGGTATTCGAATTTTGCGCCTCCTTTGCCCCACCCTAAATACGCCCGTGCTTCAGCATTTGGAACAGCTGGACTAGCCGATTAAATGCACTAGTCACAAAAAAAGGAACCAGTTGCCGGGTTATTTTGACAACCCTGCATGGTATGCTTTTCCAATATCCTACCTGTGTGGGAAGAAGAGACCAGCTTGCCCTGCTCCGTATTTGTTTTTCTACAAGATCACCATCGCTAATAGAATCAGCTGATTTGCTTACAAGTTCAAGACACTTTATAATGTTTCCCCTGGTGGTAAAATGAATGTAACAGTAATTATATCGTTACCAATATCAATGTATTAATTAAAAGAATATTGTGGAATAGGTTTGTTTGTTAATACGTGAAAGTGAGGCTTTGGGGTCAAGAACAAGATATTGATTGGTTAGTTTCACTGTACAAACATTTAAACCGTGCAACATAAATAGTACTATTTAGTACTAAATAGTGATTTTTCTATTGTTTTCTATTGTTTAATAATAATAATAATAATAATAATAATAATAATAATAATAATAATAATAATAATAATAAATAATAATAATAATAATAATAATAATAAAAATAAAAATAAAAATAAAAAAAAAATTCTTCAAAAATAAAAAATGAAATAAAAAATAATAAAAATGAAAATGAAAATGAAAATGATAATGATAATGATAATGATAATGATAATGATAATCATAATCATAATCATAATCATAATAATATAATAATAATAAAAAATAATAATAATAATATAATAATAATAATAATAATAATAATAAATCAATAATAATAATAATAATAATAATAATAATAATAATAATAATAATAATAATAATAATAATAATAATAGGACTATTTAGTGCAAAATGTTGCACGGTTTAGTGTTTGTACTCTACTGTTGCCATATTATTAATGTATTAATATTGTCATTCAACAAGATTCTTACTCTGCTTTCGATGGCCTGACGGAAAGGTAGTTTTCTTGGACAAACAGAGGCATAAGAGAGTAATCACAGAAAAACAGGTCTGACTTGTCAATCAAGCTTAGTTTGAAGCTCTCGAAGGAAAGCAATTTACGGATAGCATCAAATGGGCCCTGCAATAACAATAAGACACCATGAGTTACTATAAGAGACCCCACTCAGGCATTAATACATGTACTTCACTTGAGCTGCAAAACCACAAACAAAGTACATGAATCCACTGGAATAGAGAGTTTATGCACCTCCACCAAAGCTGCATTACAATGCCTGCGCTGCACAATCATAATCAAAGTGGATCAATCCACCAAAATAGTGGTACATTTAACACACACCATCCTGGATAAAACATCCCATCATATTTGCAATCTGAGTAATGAATCCACCCAAGTTCTGGATCTCCACCCAAATATTGGGTTCTCCACCCCAAGTGTTGGGATTTCCACTTCTTGGGTTCTTCACCCAAGTGTTGGGTGGGATCTCCACCCAAGTGTTGCATTAGAGTGTGTTACCATACTGTAAGTCCTCACCATTTTAATGTCTTTGTGCGCTTTACTGGCATCATCTTTGGCCTGGTCATACGTCATTTTCTTATTGGTTGAAGACCACATGGACATATTATGAAGTACCTGCGATAATGCGAACGAAATATTTACACATATAAAGTCTGAGATTTCATAATACAAGGGGAGGTAAAGAGGCTGTTGCTTAAACGAGTAAAAGCTTGTTATTGTGATAACCACAGGCAGCCCAACCATTGCTTCTGAGGCTACAATGTACTTATAATTTAATAATCAAAAAGTATTTGTATGCGCACATCTTTTTTGATGGGTTTCCTGTGCGTAGAAACACATTATGTTGGGCTCTCTGTGCGCGTCCTGCAAGATGCGCATGCAGAAATGTAGTATCCAATAAATGCACACATACAAATATCTTTTTTAATTCATTATAAGTAGCCTCAGAAGCAATGCTTGGGCTGCCAGGCTGTGAATAAACTTCTATTGAAGTTCTTCCATGTCTTGTTTAGGATGGCGATATCACAGAGAATAGCACAAGCAAACATGGAATCTCTCTCACACCCTCCTCATTTGTGCTCATACAGGTTCACTAAATGGATGTAAAGATGTTGGTCTGTACTATTACCTGTCTAATATCTTGGTTGGCACCAAGGATGATCTGGTCCATGGCTGGTGGAGGGATTTTTAAACCTTCTTTAAAAGCAATGGACAGCATTGCACCCTGTCGAGATCAATGTGCATTTTGGTGACTTATGTGGAGTTTACACTCGAGCGCTTTACCAAGGTACAAATTAGAAAATTTAAACAAATAATAATAATAATTATGCAAGCCTGCAAATACATTTTTAACTCGTGATAATCCATGAGTTACACAACAACAACAACAATAATTTTTGGATGAGATTGGGACAATTTTGAGATCACTCACTCACTCAGCTGTAAACTTTTGGGGAGGGGGTGGTAATCCATGGCCACGAGTTGGCAAATGGGTGCCTTTGATTCTATAATCCTGTCAGTGTTAGGCCAGGGACAAGGTGTAGCCTTATGCCATTAAACACATGCAAGTGTTTAATTAACGGCACTCACCTTAATTTGTTCCACACGTGGCCTCTGGAATCTAAGGTCAAAGCAGTAATTCACCAAACTTCTTATTTTTTGGCTGTTTCTGTCATTACACATGCAAATGATGGGGATTTTACTACCTTTTATCAGTGATATTAATTCCTGGAAATGTAAAGATAATTATCATTGATTGCTAAACATTTTGAGGAATTGATTGATTGCAGAGGCAATGAGTATTTGGATTAACAATGCATTACGTCATGCTACGAATTGTAACATGGTGCATTATATCATGTCACAATTTGTAACCATGACAACCTATGCATTATATCATATGTCACAATTTGTAACCATGACAACCTATGCATTACATCATGTCACAAGTTGTAACCATGATGACCTAAGCATTACATCATGTCACCATTTGTAACCATGACGACCTATGCATTACATCATGTCACAATTTGTAACCATGACAACCTATGCATTACATCATGTCACAAGTTGTAACCATGATGACCTAAGCATTACATCATGTCACAATTTGTAACCATGACAACCTATACATTACATCATGCCACCATTTGTAACCATGACAACCAATGCATTACATCATAGCACCAAGTACAGGACTCTCTATCTTATGATTACTCCTATGTAGACATGGTTGTCGGGGATCAAAATGTCCAACTACATGTACTACACTAAATGTTTTACAACCAAAACTGTAGACTGACAGTACACATGTTGGACAATAACACAGTTACGCAAACTAAGAAAGACACTATCTGTACATTGTAGCTACCTGCATACCACCCCTGTCCTCATTACCAGCCATTCCGTCAACCTCATCCATGATAAGGATGTGTTTTGATGCATCTTGGCAAACACTTTCAGAACCTAGAAACACCATTATAAGGTTGTCAATAGTGTCAATTGTCAACAACAACCTATTTTAAACACAACACTATTTTACTATCTCTTTGGCTTTAGAAACTCCCTTTTCTTTTGCATGTAAGTTTTAGTTAACTGACCAATTAATAGTTAAATCCTTTTCTTAAGCTATTATTCATTTAGACATGAAATAAGGTAATATTTTCTTCAACTTAAGTGTGATTACTGAAATCTGAAAGACATATTTTGAGATTGTCCCACGTATAAGGTGCACCACCTACCTACCCCGATTTTGAAAGACACGTTTTTTGGGGGGAGTTTATGGTACATGTACCGTAAATGCTCGATTTAGCGCCCCGGGCGTTTATTACATTTTTAGACCTCTAGGGGGAGGCGCTTATTCGAGGGGGGCGCTTATTGGAAGCAGGGCGCTTATTTCTTTTCTCAGATGATGAACTCAATGTTTTCTTATATACGGTACTGTAACATACATATACAGTGAATAAAAATAGCAAACATGTACCGTGCGGTACTTGGTAAACTGTATACTGCTGTAAATATATGGTATTGACATACGGTATACCGTGTTTCTGTTTATCGGTAAAGTTTTTTTTTTTTCTGAATTTCTTTTTGTGGGAGGGGGCGCTTATTGGAAGGGGGGCGCTTATAAAATTTTTAGACCTCTAGGGGGAGGCGCTTATTCTAGGGGGGCGCTTATTGGAAGCAGGGTGCTTAATCGAGCATTTACGGTATATTGCATTTTTGACCATCCAGTACTAATAATACCTTCATTTAAGTGTCATAGTAAAATAGCAGTTACAAAAACCACTAAGTGGTTAGATTCCCTCACCTCCAACGAAGGCATCCATAGTCTTATTAGACAGCAACTGTGATACATGTTGCTCTAGACACTTCTTATTTCTTGAATCACTTGCATTCATTTCAACGTAGCTGTATCCCATTTCTCTGCATACTAGTACCGCTGTGGTTGTTTTACCGACACCTGGTGGACCAGACAACAACGCAGCCTTGTGGATTGCACCATCTTGATCCTTTTGGAAGAATGACGCTAAAACGTAACACATGCAAGTCATTTGGTATGTACAAACCTGTAAGCAGGATCATTAATCAAAGACTTACTCTTAGGGTGCGTCTTTCTCCGATTTTTATTCCAGTTGTTAACCCAGTTCATTAGTTTTCTCATGTTGCTCTTGTCGCCTTGTTGTCCAATGATTTGTTTAATATTCTGTGGTTTGTACTTATCAACCCACATCAGACTTTCTTCTGCAGCGCAAAATCAATCAAAATATTGTTAAAACAGGACTCTCAAGTAAAGGGGTACATTCAGATGGTGTCAATGGGGGGGGGGGGGGGGGGGGGGGGGGGGGGGGGGGGGGGGGAGGGAGTTTATACACTTAATCAAAATGGCTAAAATTTTGACCTTTTTACAGCTAACAGTTGGATGAATGAATGAATGGACTGTATTTAAAGAGGGTGACACATGACAGCGTACGCCGATGACTCTGTGGCCCTCTATAGTGCACCCCATTGAGACCCTCTTTCAGTGGTTTATCTGTGAAAATGGCTTATTACGGTGAGTGGGTTACCTGTGGTCAGTTTTTTTTACGTCTAATGCTTAAAATTCTCTAATTTTACACCTAACGACTAAATTTTAGGCCTTTTTACGGCTAACACTCAACCCATTCAGACCCTCTATTCAACATGAGTTGTACATTACAGTATGTCTATTTTACTCTCCCCTGTGGGCATAGTAAAATATAGTTAATTGTACCCAAGCCAGCAGGTCATGGGTTATGTCTCCCTGGGTTCAGGTGAAGCGTGCACTTTCAGATCAATGTCACTTTTCCTTAACTCATTCATGATTTGTATAAAAGGTCAAAGAATCTACAGCTAATACATTGTAAGTTCTATTATACTGTACCTTTTACAACTGGTGATCCAGAAGGTGTCTGTGTTGCAGGGGATGCTAATGAAGATGTGGATTTTTGAGAGTTCTGTGATTCCACCATGCTTGTACTAGCCTGTATAGATAAATGTGCATCTTTGGATGGTTTTGGTGTAGAGGGCTTTGCTAATGGCGACTCCTTCACAGAGGTCTTGGGCTTCTTGGCTGGAGGTTTCTCTGGTGTTTGTTCGTAAGCACTCTTCTTACCAGGAGTAGTTTTTATTAAGTTAAAAAAGCCATCTTCGTCAATAATTTTGGTTCCTAATGTATTTGCCTATAAAGGAGAGAAATCACATATCACTGATGGATCAATGAACGAGTGAATAAACAAATGGATGGATGAAAAGATGAAAAAACAATTGGATGAAAGCAGGCAGTATCCAGTATATAGGCAATCAAACTAATTGCCTTGGTGAAGCTATGAATTGTTTTCACATGACCTAGACAATTCAAGAGTTCTGCCACAGTAAAACTTTTGGTCTGGCAACAGGCCTGAAAAAAATACCTTGATGAAAGAAATGGATGGATGGATGAATGGTGGATGAATGAATGGTGAATGAATGGATGAATGAATGGATGAATGGATGGATGGGTGAATGAATGATTGAATGGTGGATGAATGAATGGATGGATGGATGAATGAATGGATGGATGAATGAATGGATGGATGAATGGGTGGGTGAATGAATGAATGGATGGATGAATGGTGGAAGAGTGAATGAATGAATGGATGGATGAATGAATGGATGGATGAATGAATGAATGGATGGATGAATGAATGGATGAATGAATGGTGGATGAATGAATGGATGGGTGAATGAATGGATGAATGAATGAATGGATGAATGAAGGAATGGTGGATGAATTCATGAATGAACGAATGGATGAATGAATGGTGGATGAATGAATGAATGGATGGATGAATGAATGGATGAATGAATGGTGGATGAATGAATGGATGGGTGAATGAATGGATGAATGAATGAATGAATGAATGGATGAATGAATAGTGGATGAATGAATGGATGGGTGAATGGATGGATGAATGAATGAATGGATGAATGAATGGATGGGTGAATGGATGGATGGATGAATGAATGGATGGATGGATGGATGAAAGTGAGAATGAATATCCATGGTAACTTGACAAAAGGAAAAATGGCTAACTAGATAAATGAATACATTGACTGATAGATAGATCAGTGAATGACTAAACAAATGGATGGATGACTTGATAAATGGACAATTTCATTGTTGTACCTTTGATGTCTTTGAAGGCCCTGGATCTCTTCCAATAATAACATAAGAAGTCTTTTTACTGACTGATTGAGTTACTTTGCCACCATATCGTTGAATGATGTCTTGAGTCTGTTCCCTCTCAATTGTCTCCAGAATGCCTGTGATTACAAATGTCATCCCCTCGAAGCAATTATCTTCTCCCTGTATGGGGAAACCATGATATACTTACTCAGTAATAAGATTGTGAAATAATTACTGCATTACTGAGCCACAATAATGCTGAAAAGGTACAATATTATTGATGGGGTGGGTATTTAAAGCGTATATGTAACGGCACCCACGTGCCTTAGATTTCGCTTAGATATTTTTAGCAATTTTAACACGCTTACGTCACTGACACCTATCTACTCGCAGTCACGTGACACTAGCTTTATAACCCCAGTACCCCTTTTTGTAAACTCATAAGCTCACAGAAATTCAACGGGAACCTTTGCTGTTAAACTTAGAAGCTCTTTAGAGCCTTCGTCAACTACACATCCTGCACCAGGATCGCTGTAAACAGTTTAGCACAATAAACAAGCCTTGTGGAATTTGTGAGTCGTTTCTTCAAACACCAACCAATAGTTTCACGGATCTCTCTGCCACTGGAGCTGACGCCGCTACAGTACATGTACATGTATTTGGGCTTTTAGGATAAATACACTATATAAATAAATTATTATTATAATTATGATCACTGATCAAATCTTACATTATGTATATTCGCATCTATAATCTTTGATTTCAAAAGGGGTATTTGAAAGAAAAATTGCCTTATGTTACATGCCGTGCTTGTAAGCTTGTGACACACCCGTAACTACACCCCTAATTCACCATCAGTCTCTGATATTCCCTACCTGAGGTATTTCTTTAGATCCCAAAGCTTTAGGTCCTTCTCTCTGCATGAAGTTCCTGTAGCTTGACTTCTTTTTCTCTAGTGAAGCAGGAGCATCTTCTTCATGTACTGCTTGTGGGGTGACAGGCTTTTTCTTGGGGGATTCTTTCGCTGTAAATTGAAATGATTCCAGGATTTTATTTGTTGAATAGATACACATGATATTACAGGGGTGACGACATTACAGTGGTGACAGCATTGCATCATCTGTATGTTTATCACTCATCAAATCATCATCATCAGAAATGATAGTAGAAGCTGACAACTGCCAAACTCTGATGGCTACTTTCAATATCAAAAATATAATTTGAAGGCGGATGGTCCAATTAGCCACTTTAGAAACGAGTGGAGGACTGGGAACGAGTTTTGAGAATTAATCTAATTAAAAAATGAACCCCATCGCAAGAAAGAGCATATCACAATTAGCATTATTACAAAATTTCAAAAGGTTTTGTTAGATATTGAACAAGTAACAGCTTTCCAAAAATCGCAAAAATTACAAAGAAATGTATGTTTAGTAGAGACGCTTATCAACCATACATTTCTTTGTAATTTTTGCAGTTTTTAAATGTCTGCAGTTCAGTTGCTGCTTCTCCAAACCGTATCAAACTCCTGAAACTTACTAATTCTGATATGCTCTTTCTTGTGATGGGGTTCATTTTTTAATTAGATTAATTCTTAAAACTCGTTCCCAGTCCTCCACTCGTTTCTAAAGTGGCTAATTGGATCCAGTACATGTAAGTGGCAACAACAAATAAAAGCTTGGCAGTTTTTTATTAAAACCAAGGTTGAAGATACAAAATTTGTTGTCAACAAATAAAAGGCTTCAAACAAACATGTAAAAATCAGGGCAGATAAAACTGAGAAAAGAGGCTGCATAATCACCATCATCATTACTCCTACCACCATAACTACAATGTCTGAACCATTATACACACTGTAATCACCATCATTATACATGTAATCAGCATCACCATCATCATTATATAACTACATTTACCTTTACATTGTATAATTATTTTCTTATTTTACCTGGTTTTGAAGGACTTGGAGTTTTTTGTGGTTTTGTCTTGACATTCTTCTTCTCAGATGTTGGTGTATCTGGAACTATAATTATTGCGTTGGATGCAGCAACAGCCTTGGCTAACTTGTTTGACAGGGTTGGCTCCTCCTTCTTGGCTGGCGACTACAAAAATCAGCAACACGAAGGTTAGTATTTTCTATAAATGAAAGAACAACATACAGTACATAATTTAAGTGATCTCTGATCACATTGTAAGATGATTATAGGGAAAAAGGGATAGCTTATATTTGGGTAATATTTACAGTACATGTCTAAGCAAATTTATAAATTATTACAACAATTCTCACTTTCTTGACTGAGGATTTGTCTTCTTTTCTCTGAAATCAAAGGAATTCATAAATTAAGCACAAATTATTACCTAATGAAGGATACAATGTGATGGGAGCATAATACAGATGGCTTGTCTGCCTACAGTCATTGCCAAAATGGTTGGCACGATTGGATAATTGAGCACACGCGTCATTAAAGTTTGGATACAAAACTACCCCCCTCCCCCAGTACAAAGTTGTTGAGACGAACTTGCTCATCGAGGGCCACCGGGAAATCAACATACACCATTATACTATCTAAATAACCAGCAACATTGTATGAGGGGACAGGGGAGTATCCAACAAGACAACTTGTTCCTAATAAAGAGCACTAGCTCCCGAAAATGTGCATCGTGCCAAGGAATTATGGCAACAATTGTAGTTAATGCATGTACATTATTGTTGCAATATGTAATTAGATATTGACATAAGTATCAGGTTTCATATACTCGTTGTAGTTTTACACTTAGAGAATAAAGTCGTGTTGTACATCGTCGCTCAATCTCGTCGTTCTTATTGAGTCGAACACGCTATCGAAACATGGTGGCAGCTTGGTAAAAACAACAAAATGTCTAAGGATTCACCATCTTCATCAACGGCGCCGATGCCTGCGCCAATACAAGGAATTACGCCTCCCAACAAGCTCAAAGTTCTCGACCGAGACAAGCTAGTGGAGAACTGGAAAACGTTCAGGCAAATGTGGCAAAATTACGCCGTGATTACTAATATGAGAGCACAGACCGAGGAGTACCGTATCGCACTGTTCCTTCACTGTATAGGACCAGATGCCTTGAGAATTTACAACGGGTTTGACTTCGCCACCGAAGAGGAACAGAAGTCGTTGGAAAATGTAATACAGAAGTTCGACCAGTATGCAATAGGTGAACTCAACGAAACATATGAACGCTTCCAGTTCAATGACCGCAACCAAAAGCCAGGTGAGTCGATTGACTCCTATGTTACAGCGCTAAGAAATCAGTCCAAGACATGTAACTTTTGTAAGTGTATGAACGAATCGTTAATAAGAGATAGGATTGTCTGTGGGATCCAAAACCCCAAGACACGCCAGCGCTTACTCCAAGAAAGAAAACTGGACATCAAAAAGTGTATAGATATCTGTCGTAGTGCTGAAACAGCAGCAGCGCAGTTGAAAGCTATTAGTGGAACTACAACCAGTTCTGATGTTCATAAAGTGAGATTTGAAAATCCAAACAAGCGTCCGTCGCGACAAAAGTATGATCGGAATGCAGAATCAGAGAAGATAATCAAATGCAAATTCTGCGGCGGCGAACACCCAGCTTCGCGAGAAAAATGCCCAGCGTGGGGGGAAAAGTGCCGTAAATGTAAAGGCCTTAACCATTTCTCTAGAGTTTGCAGATCAAATTCACGTAATGTCCGTGGAGTATATGAAGATCACGAGACCGACGAGAGCGATGTAGAAATCGTATCCGGTGTCAGCGAGTTGTGTGACAGCATACACGCCGTACAACAATGTGGTTTCCTGAAGGAAATCTACGTCGAGATGCTGATTGACGAAAAGAGCGTGACCTTCCAGGTCGACAGTGGATCGTCCATAAACATCCCCGAAAAGTATGCGGGAGAGCAGCCGATCGTCCCGACGCAGAGAAGATTAAGAATGTGGAACGGCGCCGAAATGAATCCCGTTGGTACCACGAGGTTAATCATCCGCAATCCCAAAGACAGGAAAAAATACTCGCTGGAGTTCATAGTGGTGAAAGAAAGCCTCACACCACTTATCGGAGCAAAAGCGGCCCAGCACATGCAACTCATCACGGTAAATGCAGACAAGTTCGTCACGGCATCGAATGTTAAAAGCGTGAAAGAGACATCAGAGGTGAAGCGCCTTACAACCGTTGAGCAGTTGCTGGAAGAGTACAGCGATGTACTTAACCGTCAATTAGGAACCCTACCTGGGAAAGTACACCTAGAAGTAGACAAGGATGTGAAGCCCGTTATAACGCCCGTCAGAAGAGTCCCAACCGCGCTTACTGCCAAGTTAAAGGCCGAGCTCGACAAGTACGTAGAGTTAGGAGTCCTTGCACCCATAGAAGAGCCAACGCCCTGGGTCAGCAGCCTTGTGGTTGCAACAAAGAAGTCAGGAGCTTTGAGAGTTTGCATTGACCCCAGGGAACTCAACAAAGCCCTCAAAAGAGAGACGTATCAGTTGCCGATCCTAGACGAGATCCTATCCGAGCTGGCACAAGCAAAAGTATTCTCGACAGTCGACTTGCGGTCGGGTTTCTGGCATTGCGTACTTGACGAGGAGTCGAGTATCCTCACGACCTTCGCAACCCCTTACGGGAGATACAGATGGCGCAGACTGCCGTTTGGTCTTAACGTATCGTCGGAGATCTTCCAGAGGAATGTCAACCAAGCCCTAGAAGGCCTAGAAGGAGTGCTTGACATCACAGACGACATTCTAATATATGGCGTTGGAAACACAGATGACCAGGCCAATGCGGACCATGACCAGAAACTGCGTGCGCTTCTACAAAGATGTCGGGAGCGCGGGATAGCACTGAACAAGGACAAGGTCAAGCTTAGACGCAAAGAAAGTCACCTTTATGGGGCACGTGTTCACAAGTAATGGCCTCAAGATAGACCCCGATAAGGTTAAAGCGATTGTGAACATGCCGAAGCCAGAAGACATTCAAGGAGTTCAGAGGCTAAACGGTTTCGTCAACTACCTTGCCAAGTTTCTGCCCAAGCTATCAGATGTAATGTTGCCCATTCGCGAGCTCACACGAAAGGACGTCGAATGGCAGTGGTCCGAGAAACAAGAGAAGGCCTTCGCAGAGGTAAAGAGAGCAGTCACTGAGGCTCCAGTGCTCAGATACTACGATCCCAAGAAGGACCTTGAGATTCAATGTGACGCGAGTCAGAGTGGTTTAGGAGCAACGCTAATGCAAGAAGGCAAACCCATCGCATATGCAAGTCGTGCATTGTCAGAGTGTGAAACTCGTTACGCCCAAATCGAGAAAGAAATGTTAGCAATAGTCTACTCCTTAGAGAAATTTCACCAATATACATTTGGACGTCTAGTCAAAGTTCAAAGTGACCATAAACCATTAGAAGCGATATTGAAGAAACCATTGTCGCGTGCACCGCAGAGACTGCAAGGCATGATGATGCGACTGCAGAGGTACGTCGTAGAAGTTCACTACGAACGCGGGACCAATATGTTGATCGCTGACATGCTCTCGCGAGCATACCTCACGGAGCCGGATTTCAAAGGTCAAGCCGAGTTCGAGCAGATAAATATGGCCAACTTCCTGCCTATCACAGACCAACGTCTCGAGGAGATAAGACAGGAGACGAATAGGGACGACACCCTTCAAGTCCTCTCGGCTGTAATTCTTCAAGGATGGCCGGAATCCAAAGCTGATGTTCCCTCGCAGGCAACCACATACTTCAGTATACGAGACGAGCTTACAGTACAGGACGGTATAATACTCAGGGGCGACAGAGTCATCATCCCATCCAGTTTACGTCAGAGCCTCAAAGAGAAGATTCATTCATCACACATGGGAATTGAGTCATGTCTACGATGAGCGAGAGAGTGCGTTTACTGGCCTGGGATGTCAGCGGACATCAGACAACTCATCGAGACGTGCGAAACCTGTAGAAAATTCGAGGTAAGCCAGCCTAAAGAAAGTCTAATGCCACATGAGGTACCATCTCGTCCATGGCAGAGAGTCGGTGTTGATCTTTTCGAGTTGAACAATAAAAATTACTTAGTCTGTGTAGACTACTACAGCAACTTTTGGGAAGTAGACAGGTTGAGAGATACCAAAGCCAACACAGTCATACTCAAGATGAAAAGCCACTTCTCAAGATATGGCTGTCCTGATGTGGTAATCAGTGACAATGGCCCTCAATTTTCTTGCAGAGAGTTTGCCAAGTTTGCGCACGACTGGGAGTTCGAACACAATACCAGCAGCCCTGGCAACAGTAAGGCCAACGGTAAGGCCGAATCCGCCGTAAAAACAGCGAAGAACCTGATGAAGAAGTCACTTGAAGCTGGAACTGACCTGTACACCGCCATTCTGGACTACAGGAACACACCAACGCAAGGACTAGAGACAAGCCCTGCGCAGAGGCTCATGAACCGGAGGACGAAGACATTACTCCCAACCACGAAAAGACTACTACAGCCTCGTGTATACTACGCCGACAAGGAGCAGAGTCAACTAAAGCAGCGCCAAGAAAGGCAGCGAGCCATATATGACAAAAATGCAAGGGACCTACCACCCCTCTGTGAAGGAGACACAGTTCGTATGAAGCCCTTCAGACCAGGTGAAAGAATGTGGAGGAAAGCGATCGTGACGGAGAAGTTAGATGACAGGTCGTACTACGTAGAGAGCCAAGATGGAGGAACCTACCGCCGCAACCGACAACATCTGAACAAGTCAAGGGAGCAGCCGCCTCCAACAGACAGCCGACAGGCCCACATCTCAACAGCAGAACAAGCCCCCAACCCAAGCGGCAACACAGACAAGCAGAACCGTCCCCCACCAGCAACAGCTGAAGTCCAAGACAACACCCACATCGAACAGGAGCAGACAGCACCCCGTCGTTCGCAGAGGACAAGAAAAGTACCGAGCTACTTAAATGACTTTGTTACTGACAACTGACTAAGTAGTTGTCTATGAACACGTTACAGTTATACCTTTGATTGATTGATTGATTTTATTATAATACGGGTCCAAACCTCAAGGGGGAGGATGTTGCAATATGTAATTAGATATTGACATAAGTATCAGGTTTCATATACTCGTTGTAGTTTTACACTTAGAGAATAAAGTCGTGTTGTACATCGTCGCTCAATCTCGTCGTTCTTATTGAGTCGAACACGCTATCGAAACAATTATATACCATTATTACCTTTTTAATGGGCTGACAATGATCATGCCGTGACTCTGCTTTAGATTGAGATGATTTTACTGATTCTTGCTTCTCTGGAGTATCTTCATCAAAGGGCTGAAGAACATCAAAGCAAAAATATTTGTATAAACTATTTTTAATAATAATTTGCAGAAAAAGTTGGTGTGCATTTAACATAATTCATGAATGTACCTGTTTACGTTTAGTTGGTGCAGTTTTTCCTGCCATTCTATGTATAGGAGCAGATCCAAAGAAATCGTCTACTGTAGTGGACTTCTTGACTGGAGTAACTGGTTTTTCAGGTTTAACTGGTTTTACAGGTGAAACTGGCTTAACAGGTTTTACTAGTTTATTCTTTTTTAGCTCTGGTTTGCTTGCTTTTTCCACTGATTTTGAAAGTTTCTTGACATTGATTGGAGCCTCGTCGTCATCATCTGATGAAAAAAATATCAATTTTGTATGTAAGAACCAAATGGGAAGGAAAGGAGACTCTACACAGAACTGTTTGATCATTAATTGAGCATGTTCAAGTTACATCACTGCTACATCAAAATGGATAATGTAACTTTGGACATTTTATTGTGACGATATTCGTGCACTAGATACAGGTACCTGATTCATCAAAATAGGCAGATTTTTTGCTCTTGGATTTTGATGATTCCTTCTTCTTGCTAGCACTTCTCCTTTAAAATATCAAATCAACATGTCAGCAAAAATATGGGAGAAATTATATTAGGACAGCGATCATGTAACGGCATCAACCACAAACCTTAATCCTTTAGGTAGAGGATCCTCTTCTGATTCTACAAGAAAGATGTTAAATGTATTACTACAATGTAAATAGTTTTAGGTAAATCCATTCTCAAGTGGTCCATGCGGTTGGTGCTTAAATCCAGGAGGGGGACATAGTGGGGTAGCTGATACCACAATACCACATCAAAAAATAAAAAATACAGTACCACAATACGCATCTAAAATCAAAATTTGAAACTACAGTAGTAATGTTTTGGTAACTACCGGAATACCGAAATACGCTAAAGAAAAAATTGCCAAATACCGCACACCGCAGACCAGGACGATACCGCAATACTGCATCTCAAAATAAAAAATAATGTAATACCACACAAAAAATCAACGGATACCGCAATGCCGTGAGCCCCTACGTCCCCCTCATCCAGTTTCTGTAGCATGCAACTAGGAGTATTGCTACTCCCCCTGGATGGGATACTAGTCAGTTGCTGGTTACTCCAAAGTATTCAGTTACCGTATATTACTCTAACAATTCACCAGTACCCATTTATACACCTGAGTGGAGTGAGGCAATGTGAAAGTAAAGTGTCTTGCCAAAGAGATAATGTGATCGCCAGAGCCAATTGGGGTTTGTGGTGTTGTGGTGTTGTGGTGTTGGGCAATTTTTATTGCAGTGTTGTGGTGGAAAAAAAAACATTGCGGTGTTACGGTGATCGTAAATCCTGCGGGATGCAGTGTTTGTGTTTCTAAATTAACCTGTACGATTTTCGGTGAAGCAATATATTACTTGTGAAGTTGCAGTGTCAAACCCTTTTCAGAAAGTGCACTATCCACTAGTCACTATCACATCTTTCACACTAAGTATAAGCTAATCATTATCTTGTTTTGAAGTCCAAGGCTTTGCACATGCATGTCGTTTTACAGAATTAATAAATAGCATATAAAACACACAGACCTGAGTCGTGACTTTTCTTTGGCTTCTTTAGCTTTTTCTTCACAAAGTCACCATCGTTGTCATCGTCATCACTCTCAGAAATCACTATGGTCTTTCAAGAGCAAAATCACTATCACAATCACTTCAGTACAAGCATACAACATAGAAATGATCCATAGTCAAGTGTGGCTTACTGCTATTGCTAAACTCAATGCTGGTGTATTAAAGTCTGACATCATCATGTTAAGTATTTTGCTAATAGTCCCAGGTTCCCCCTTTACTTCAACTGGAGGGCACAACTGTAGAATACCCTGCACAAAAAGTGCATAATGTGGACAGCCTACGTAGATATATTTATTAGTAACGCACCTACGCATAGGCAGTGTAGGCACATAGGGTTAGGATTAGGGTTAGGGATTGGGTTAGGTGCATATAGGCACATAGCCGCATAGGCCACATAGGCCACGTGGGTGCGTAGCCTCGTACAAATGTAGGTGCATAGGATTCCTTAGAAAGAGCTCATACCTGTAGGCATGTGAGTTTCTAGGGGAGTGCTTTCAATCGGCGGGGTATTGTACAGTTACTCCAACTGGGGGGTGTACCAATCAACATTTGCAATGAACTTTAATACTTAGATACTTAATTAACTTAATTTTTAAAGTTATCAATAAATAAATATTTGTTATTGACATCTACATGTAAAGTTCAACAATTGATACTATAATGACAATATTAAATAACAAAACTGTTGATATCCAGACTTTGGCAATCTTGCTAGGTATAGACGGAATCCATCCAGGGATCGAACAAGACGATTGAAATCCTGTGCATGGTTTTTGCGCGCGCGCTAATTCTAAAACGAAAGTCTGTGCTTCTACCTTTGCACAAACAGATCACACTGAATTTACCCGTTTGGCGCCTTTCTTTTTGACTTCTTTAGCGCTGCTTTTAGTTTTAGTCTTTGTACTTTCAGGAGAGCTGGATAGACGGGTTTTTTTCTGGCCATTTTTGCTCTTTATATTTCGTGATGTTTCCTGCTTCGCGCCAATGTTGCTGGAGCTGCTTTTCGGTTTCAAACTCTTAGGACTAAAGAACGACCTGATATCCTGTGCAAATATAAAACGTGACTTCATGGGGAAACCATTTTTCCATGCAAAAGATAAATCCAAAAACGTACCGCCATTTTGAGCAATATCTTTGTATTTCACGGAGAAACACTCTCACACTCTCTTTCCCGCCATCTTGAACTTGAGCCCGCAATACAACCAGCTGACCATTTGTTCTGATTACTCGGGCTACCAGTGGTACGCAGGCACGCTGCGATGCCTATATATTTTGTTTAGTTAAATCTGTCCCAAGGTTTTAGCAATATTTTCTGAAATAGTTCCTTAATGTAGTTCTTTTGCTAATATCTAAGGATTTGTAATTTCTGGTACTCGCTGATCAATGATCGATTTTATCCATTCTGAGCTGCTATTGTCGACTGTGGAAATTTTGTTTTGAAGTAATTACGCAGTAATAGGCTAAAACTACCTGTATGACGATAGAAATAAGTTTTTAGGTTTCACATTAATTTGCACACAAGGTTCATAAACTTGGGCTTCCTGTGCCGCGCCATGCGGAAACAATGATTTTGTGCGTTGTGATTGGTTGAATAGATTTCTTCGATTCGTAGCTTGGTGTTGGTTACATGTACAATGTACATTTACCTCACGTATTATGGCAGAATTTGAAGTTATTGTTCGTCCCTTTCAACACAAGGACTATGCGGAATGTCGTACTCTGTTCAGTTCAGGATTGAAAGAATTGATTCCGGAAATAACAAGAATCGTAGCACGAAGATACCTCGGCTATGCAGCCTTTGCAGGAGTTCTACTACTAGCTGTTGCAGCCATTAGATCATGGTCACTGCAGACATTGTTGGTCTATTTGATAGTGTGTGGGATTGTAACTGCGTTACAGTACATTCGTG
This sequence comes from Actinostola sp. cb2023, assembly GCA_033675265.1. NCBI lineage: Eukaryota > Metazoa > Cnidaria > Anthozoa > Actiniaria > Actinostolidae > Actinostola > Actinostola sp. cb2023. The sequence continues at coordinate 390,423 of JAUJYZ010000524.1, read as the reverse complement.
TGTATTTAGGAATGAATGGCTATATTTACGACACCCTCAACACTGATTTACACGACATAGACAAGTTTTATCAAGATGATTCACGTATGTTTGTAGCTGAGTTGGATGGTCAGGTCGTCGGCATGGCTGGTATCGCAAGGAAAGGACATCATAAACCAGGGGTGGCGGAGTTACAGCGGATGTCAGTATCGTCTGCAATACGTAACAGAGGAATAGCAAAAAGACTGTTGAATAAAATTGAACAGTTTTGCAGAGCACAGAAGCACGACAAAGTTCTCCTTGAAACAACTAGTAGTCAATATGCAGCTATAGCTCTTTATAAGAAGTTTGGCTTTGAGATAGAACACATAGATCCATTCCCTGCCATGTTCATGGAAGACCTTAAGATACTATTTCTTGAGAAAATAGTTGAAAGTGAAGACTGAACAGTGTATGCAGGGCCGTACATAGCACAGGGGCAGGGGGGGGAGGGGGGGGGGAGGGGGAGGGGGGAGGGGGAGGGGGGAGGGGGGGGGAAGGGGGAAGGGGGAGGGGGGAGGGGGAAAGGGGGAGGGGGGAGGGGGGAGGGGGGAGGAGGGAGGGGGGGAGGGGGGAGGGGGGGGGGGGGAGAGTTTCAGTATCTCGAGCTATTTTTGTTTCCCTAACAGTTCAAGATACAAATGGGATTCCACTGTGCTTTGTAAATCACATGTTTATTCAATATTTTTATATGCAAAGGGATTGTCAAGATCCCCACTGTCTGTCTGGCTAGTATCCTCACTGTTAGATCCAGTGTGCTGATTGGTGGATTTAGAGTCGGATCGTTGAATTAATACACAGGAAACCCAAGCCAGTATATGATTCGTCCAGATCTGGCCCCACCTTTCTCAATAACTGATATAAATACTGGGCGCGAAAGAAATATAAAGACTACGAGAAGTGCGCACGCAATCTATAAGGAAATTTTATCGCCTCTCTCTAGCCCAGCTCTTCTCTTCTGCTCTATGCCGCACGTGTAGATAAAATTGGGTCCAGTTCTGAACTAGTGTATGATCAGTATATGGTATAGCCAACAAGGTCAGTTTTTGGTGTCCAAAATAATAAGTCCACAATACTGAGTTATTTTCAGTAAACTCACTGTAATAGATGGGTGTCCACAATTTACCAAGGTGTCCACAAAGGCGAGAGGTGACTGCAGTTTGAGGGGGAGAGTGATAAAACGAAAGAGAGAAAAACCTGTCCCACACCATGGGATTTTGAGTTGTCTATCCACTTGAGAACATAAAAAAACATTATCAGTACAACAATCATGCAAAATTGTATGCAACTTTATTAGATTTTGCACATTATTTTAATTACTAAATACTTTATACATGTACAAATAAACTGTATATAATCATTCATAACACAGCCTTGGATGTCCCTGGGGCAAAAAAAGTGACCATCCTATCTTGAATTTTAAACTGTGAAATAGCTGTCCTAGTAGGCTGTGGTCGCATACTCTCTGCATCTCTCCATGTGATAACAAGCTGCAATGAAGAGGGAAGATGTGTTTTTGTTTTGCATCAGATGGTACTTTAGTGGGTTAGGTTTGATCCATGGGTATTGTTAGTGGTCAATAGGGGACTTGCAGGTCACGTGACCCCAACCCACTTTAATCAAACTGCAGACCTGTGTCATCCAATGCATTTTCCAAACAAAATCTTAGAAAATGATCAATTTTTTTTTGTCATTTCTCCTGCGTCAGATATTATACACTGCTCTTTTCATTTCTGGAGTTCATTTTGACACTGCTGTTCGATTTAAGGGGGTTAGGGTCACGTGACCTAGTCGCCTATTCTTGGAGAGTGGGGGATAATAAATTGTGGCTACATGTAATTCACCCCCTCCCCTCTGTACCCCACCCCCAGTTCCTCATTTGTGGTATGATGGTCATCACACTTGGAACTAGTGAAAACTTGAGATTGCCTACCTGGCCATGCACATCTTTACAGTATCCACTATGTAGACCTTCAGCATGTAATTCTAAGTGAGCTGTATGGCATAGCTGTTTCCATAGCAACAACGATTCTTCATCGTCAACATCATCATGGTGTACTAGGCAAACAAAGCATCCATCTGACTAGAAAGGTATCGGAGGAAATAGTAGTGTCATGGTGGTTGCAACTAGTGCAGAGGGGGCTCTACATGTACAATGGACTTATACAGTGTACAGTACACTTTATTTATTTAATGATTTGCCAATGGTAGGTCATCCTTGGGAACCCAGGGGTATATTCTGTCGCTCATTACTATGGCTTGCCATACATTACTCGCTCCCAGAGAAATACCCCTGGGAACGAAGTCTGTTGGAACTTGTTCCGGAAGTCAAAATGCCAAATGGCGGCTGTCCTATTCAAACCAAAAATACTTGATACTGATTGGTCAACCTTCCTAGATCTACCAATCAGAAACGAGAGTAATTTTGACTTCCGGAACAAGTTTCAACAGACTTTGTTCCCAGGGGTATATCTCTGGGAGCGAGTAACGAGCAACAGAATATACCCCTGGGTTCCCAAGGATGATGGTAGGTAATATTACAGTACAACATTAGTGGGTAAGTTCCCTACAAAGGTAATATCACCCCAACTCAGCCCCTCAGTTACAACCTGTTCTCACTTGTAAGTGTTGTGAATTCTTTTATAATTATACATGATATTCAACAAATGTATGGAATGCATGGCATCACTTAGGAATATAATAGGGATTGCCAGCAGCACCTCTCCATCCTCCCCCTCCCCATACCCCTTTCCCCTTGGACCCTCCTTTCTTATCTTCACACACCCTTTCCTCTCCACACCTCTCTTTCCACAGCCCTCTTGCACTCTCCTCTTCTCTCCACACCCCTTAGGCCCCCCTTCCCCTCTCTACATCCTCCTCCTCTCTCCACACCTATCTTCCTCTCTCCATACCCTCTTCCCCTTGGACCCTGTGCATCTTAATTAGTATTGAGTACTCCTACCACGTTTGCAGTATAGCACATCAGATGTACAGTATGTACAGAAGTCAAGCACCTTCTGCACAGACAGACCCAGGGTTAGTAGTAGACTTATATCATCTATTAGTACAAGACATGGTCCACTTGACTGGTGCACGGAAGTCTTGACTTGGTTGTATAATAACTGTAGGGAAAATTCTGCATCTCTGAAACAAAAGATGTTATTGAATTAAATTAGTTTATAGTTATTTAGTTTTGGGGGATTTTGGGGGAACTTTGGAAATTTTTGCCCCTCTCCATTCCTCCTTTGTTTCTCCCCCAACGAACTGCTCTGCAGGCTAATGGGGAGTTTGCAGGTGTTGCGTGACATTGAAAGCTGTTGAAATGTCACGCAACACCTGCAAACTCCCCATTAGTTTACACACTTTATGGATAGCTACAATCCTGGAATAATTACATTGGGACACCTGTAAGTCACATGACTTCAAACTCCACGTGCAGTGCTGTCACGTGACTTCAGCGCATGCGCCAAAACCCCTCCCCTCCCCCAACCGAAAACCCCTCCCCTCCCCCCACCGATCAATGTTGATACCGCAAACGGAAACAAACCAAGAATGGGCTTCAGTGTCCCAATGAATTATTCCCTGATTGTAGGCAGAATAAATGAAATCACTACTATTTAGTACTTGGCTTGTATTTCATCTTAGTTTATTCATAATTTTCCCGTGTGGCCAGTATAACATTGTGTAATATGTTAGACCCTGGCTTTGAATCACAAACATGTAACTCCAGAGACATAGTGGCAAATGGTGGGAAATCAAGACAACGAGAGTGCCAAAATGCCATCCCACTTCCTTGCCTTGTAAAGTGAGATGCCGACATCAAGTCTCAAGTCTCAACAAGTCTCCCCGATTAGTAGGGCACTTGTGCCCAGCTAGAACATTGAGACATTAATAAAGTTATTATTATTATTATATTATAATTCATATTCCATAACTTTGCAAATTAATTTTAATAAAGTTATTATGATTATATTGAAATTAGTACCTTATGTTAACGAATGGGTTGTTGGATAAATTCCTTGTTTCTTCCTGGTCGGTACCACAAAGGCTTGTTGAGATTAATTTAAGTCCATCAATGTATTGTACTTGGCCACTGTCACATGCAACCGTAAGATTGATTCCCTAGTTTGAACAACATCACATCTATTCACAGTCAGCTACTTCAAATAATCGCACTATTACAATTGTGGGGGGGGGGGGGGGGGGGGGGGGCGGTACTCCCTTAAATTTAGGACAGGGGTGTGCCGCTGAGTCTCTGAGACCCTGGACCTGTTCCAGACAAAAAGAAGATAATTTTGCGACCCTGTTCCAGACAAAATGGCCAAAATAGGTACCCTGTTCCAGACTAGAAGCAATAAAAATATACTCTGTTCCAGAGTATTATTTCCAGAGCCAAACTGAACGTAAAATATACCCCTGTTCCAGACAGAAACAATGATTTGTATACCCTGTTCCAGAGTCAGAGACAAAATCCATACCCTGTTGAGCGGCACATCCCCGTATAGTCCATATATAGGAATACCCCCCCCCCCCCCCCCCCCCAAGGGGGAAGATTCTCACCAATTTATGCGCTACACTACTGTAATGGGCTAATGACTGTGAGAGGGCTATAAAACAGACATTGTATCCACCTAAAACACAAAACATGGTTACAGGTTTAATTATTACAGTATGATGCACAGTTTGCATCTTGAAGAGGGGTGGTAATGGTTCAATGGAGACTTTGCGAGGACGTATGAGGTGTATAGCCATAAATAATTAAGTTATGGAACAATACTTTTTACTGGTAAAGGTGTCTGTTGATCCTATAGTACAGACATGGTGCAACATTTGCTGACAATATATTGCACAAGTATGATTGCTGATCCACCTCTAATTATTGTTATAAAACCAAGCTTACTGATCTATAATGTGATCCTTTTTTTCTTTCTTTTTGATTATTCATTTCCTTTGTTCACCTGGGCGCACTTATGTAGAGCCTAGCTCTGCTGTGTGACCCTCGCCATACATCTTATAATTATCTTATTTTCTTTTTTCCCCTGCTATTTTGCATGGTGGAAGTTTTGTAAATAAAATAATAAAATAAATAGTCATTTTCGTATGAGTGGGAAGCAGTTATGGTACGGTTTGTGCCATGTGGTGACGGTATTGCAGCATCCGGTGACGGTATCCAAGCATTCTGATTGGTTGAGAAATGAATCCGTGCGCTGTGATTGGTTGAATACAATGTCTTCGATGCCGTATCGACTGACCATAACTCTGTACTGTAAGTTTCCCACTCATATGAAAACGACTCTATACTTCTGCAATATTGCATCGTGTAAGCAGGTGTCTTGAAGAAATATGAAAATGAGGCAGCATGCTCTATCATGTTATAGCACGATGCAGGAATTGGAAGTAGATGAGAGAAGTGTTAGGAGAAGCACAAGGCACAGCCGAGTGCTTCTCGGACTTCTCGAGTCTTCTTTCAATTCCCAAGTGCTTCTATAACTCGAAATAAATGCACGATATAAATGCACAGCATCCTTGGCTTTGGCCAATCAGAGCCTTGCAGGGAGGTGTCTTGTTTAGAGGGGTGTCTGTCTAGACATGTACAGTTGATTGCGTTTCTATAGTTACGTTCTTATCACTACACATATTATAATATTAGACTGAGTATGCAACGCAAATGCAACAAACCTTTGACGTAGAGAGAGAGGAAATAATGAACTAAAAAACTACCATCATTTTGTGAGTCGGACAGTAGAACAAACTTGCCCTGAAAGTATTCAAGAAAAACCATCACTGCGTTATAAACTTATATGCAATCACGCTGAGAGCTAACTCTATCGCTACTACCTTTATAGGCTGAGCTTCATTGCAATCAAGTAAAGAATTCAGTCCCGCCAACATGATTTTTTACAATATTTTTTTTACAAAATTCAAAATTGACAAAATTTTGCATTACGGTCAGCGGATGCTCTATTAGTATTAGTTTCTCACGGTATTTTCGGTCGAGCGAGACTGGTTTAATCAACAAGATGGACGACGAAGAACATTCTCGTACCCAGAGCCCGCTCGTCATTTGGTTTGTCGCTGGCTCTGGGAAACCCTGTTGCTCGGTCGTCAAATTTTGACGACCAAGTCGTCAGAGCGCATGCTCATACTAAAGACCGCTGAGAGCGGGTACTGTGGAAGAGTCTACTGGCTACGTAGTATTTACGTTGGTTTGAATATTCAAACTAACAAGTACACAAGTTTGTACATTTATCTTCGTGTAGCCGTTTAAAATCCCTTCGACGTTCATCACCGGTTCTTCTCTGGCTCTGTTGCGGTAAAGGCTGGACGATAAATACATGTTCTAATATAATCTTGCATGTGAACCTTCCTGTCTTCCGCTTTGTTATTGTTTCTCTTGAATTATAAAAATATTCCTTTGAATACTCAAAGCGAGTACGATCGATTGTGTCTGTAGCCGTTACTTTACTTTTATAATTTATGTATTGTTAGATCTCCCTTTACGAATTCAGATCAATTTATGTCTACACAGTCACTCTCATTTCCATAGCTTTATAATTCAATAACGGAATACCATTGTATGAAAATACAACCGTCGCTGTCATTCCTTTCGTTCGCCTTGCAAGTTTGAATCTTTGTTGATCTCATGAACCAATCAAATACGATCAGTCATTGTTGATTTCATCAGCCAATGAAATTCGCTAAAATTTCAGGGATTCCCAGAGCCAGCGACAAACCAAATGACGAGCGGGCTCTGGGTACGAGAATGGACGAAGAAGAGAGCGAAACATGTTTTGAAAAATGGCTTCAAAAAGTATGCTGTTCCTTTACTCGATTATCAGATGCACAGAAGAATGCAACTATAGAGCAGCTGATAAAACTATGTGGACCAGAACAGCTTCGGCTTTTGTCCACAAAGCTTGAAATTCTTGTCAAAAGGGATTTTTTGAAATGTCTTCCTCTTGAGTTATGTTTTCATGTTTTAAAATGGATTGATCCTCGATCATTGTGTCGATGTTGTCTTGTAAGCAAGAAATGGGACAAAGTAATATCAAGCTGTCATCAAGTGTGGCAGAAAGCCTGCAGATGTCTGGGAATAGAAATGCACGAAAATGACATTCCGAAGGAACTTTGGAAAGAACTGTACTTGAAAGCAAGGCGAAGAATTCAAAGTTTACAAGGAGAAAAGGCTTACGAGACCGTTTTACTGCATGGGCACACGGCTAGGGTGTTTGCTTTGTGCTATAGACTAAATATGCTGGCCACTGGTAGGTCAACTACTACAACGCGTACCGCGTAATTGAACCCCAGGATGTGGTGGCCGGTACTCCCATAATAAGTGGGTATGGGTGCATACCACACGACAGAGTCAGCTTTTTGAAACTTCCAACACTGAATCCCGGGACTAAAACAGGGTAGCAAATTCGGCAATTTGTACTGTAAAAGGATGATAAGTTATAAATAATAATAATAATAATAATAATAATAATAATAATAATAATAATAATAATAATCATAATAATAATAATAATAATAATAATAATAATAATAATAATAATAATAATAATAATAATAATAATAATAATCATAATCATAATCATAATCATAATCATAATCATAATAATAATAATAATAATAATAATAATAATAATAATAATAATAATAATAATAATAATAATAATAATAATAATATAATGATAATAATAATAATAATAATAATAATAATAATAATAATAATAATAATAATAATAATAATAATAATCATAATGATAATAACAATAATAATAATAATAATAATAATAATAATAATAATAATAATAATAATAATAATAATAATAATAATAATAATAATAATAATAATAATAATAATAATAATAATAATAATAATAATAATAATAATAATATAATAATAATAATAATAATAATAATAATAATAATAATAATAATAATAATAATAAATAATAATAATAATAATGGGTAATAATAATAATAATAATAATAATAATAATAATAATAATAATAATAATAATAATAATAATAATAATAATAATAATAATAATAATAATAATAATAATAATAATAATAATAATAATAATAATAATAATAATAATAATAATAATAATAATAATAATAATAATAATAATAATAATAATAATAATAATAATAATAATAATAATAATAATAATAATAATAATAATAATAATAATAATAATAATAATAATAATAATAATAATAATAATAATAATAATAATAATAATAATCAGACATATGGTATGAAAACAAAGTGAAACCACTGTTCCAGTGTGTGTTGTTTCACAATTCAATTAGGGTATAAAAATTGATTTTGCACAGTCTGAAACAGGGTACGGAAATCAACATTTTTGTACTGAAACAGGGTGAGGGTTCAGATCAAGGTCTAGCTGACACACCCCACCCTAAATTATGGATAATCCCCTCTACTACTGCCCATAATGTGTCCATAATGATCTGCTTCAATTGTTACTTTGGGTGTGTTAGGATCAGATGACAGATCTGTTCGACTATGGGACTTAAACACTGGTCACTGTCAACATGTTCTCCTTACGCACACATGTGCAGATATAAGTTTCGACATGGAAAAAGTAGTGACAGCTTCTTTTGATAATACTATTGGAATGTGGGAGTGGTCAACGGGTCGACGATTACAGTGCTATCAAGGACACACAGGTGCAGGTAAGGTTTTAAACTGCTGCACATTCACTACGTAGTACGGTACCTGTATAAAGACTTGGGATTTTTGGCACAATTCAGTTGTCATTCAAATGTTTACATGTTCAATGTATGTATACAACAGAACCCTGTCTTACAGACAACCATTAATATGGACACCCATTATTATGGACCATTTTCTCGGGCTTGGCAGAAACTGGACCATATACATGTACTCCCTTTTAAAATTATTAACATGGACCCCCGTTAATATGGACTCCTGTTAATATGGACCCCTGTTAATATGGACTCCTGTTAATATGGACCCCTGTTAATATAGAGCTCAGCTAATATGGACCCCGTTAATATGGATCCCCGTTAATACGGACCCCCATTAATATGGACCCCCGTTAATATGGACCCCTGTTAATATAGAGCTCCGCTAATATGGACCCCTGTTAATATGGACCCCCAATATATGGACCCCTGTTAATATGGACCCCCGTTAATATGGACCTCCATTAATATGGACCCTCATTAATATGGACACTTTTTCCTGTCCCATTGGTCACCTTATTAACGGGGTTTGACTACACAAACATGCTTATTGTTTACTTACCTAATGTTATTAATAAATTTATTTAGTGTTTTGCGTGGACTATTGTGATGAATTGGATATCATTGTAAGCGGTTCAGCTGATACTACAATCAAAGTCTGGACTATGTCAACGGGTGGGTGTCAAGTGACGCACTATGGACACACTGATTGGGTCACCAAGGTAACCAAGTAGTACCATTAATAATAATAATAATTATTATTATTGGTGTATTTCAATCATCATTGTCATCATTCTAATCACTATTATCATCACCATTCTTGTCAGGTGCCATGCATGCTCATCATCATCAAAACCATCATCAGCTCATAAACATGACAGTCATCATCATCATAATGTATCATCATAATCATACATGTACATGAGAAAGTGTTATGGCTTACAAGTCATCCTGTATTCTGTTAATAATGTCTCAGGTGATTCTACGTAAATCCAAAGTCAATTCACCAACTCACAAGATAGGGGATATCATCCTTCTGAGTATGGACAAGAAATCTATCAAGGTAAAGTTTTATAAAGCAATCACTACAGGCAGCTGAAATATTTTTTCTAAAGCTTTGGTGAAAATAGAAAATGGGTTCCCTGTGTGCATGTATGCAAGAAAATGTTGGGTTCCCTGTGTGTATGTAAGAAATGTTGGGTTCCCTGTGTGCATCTATGCAAGAAAATGTTGGGTTCCCTGTGTGTATGCAAAAAAATGTTGGGTTCCCTGTGTGTATGCAAAAAAATGTTGGGTTCCCTGTGTGTATGTAAGAAAAATGTTGGGTTCCCTGTGTGCATCTATGCAAGAAAATGTTGGGTTCCCTGTGTGTATGCAAAAAAATGTTGGGTTCCCTGTGTGTGTGCAAGAAAATGTTGGGTTCCCTGTGTGTATGTAAGAAAAAAATGTTGGGTTCCCTGTGTGTATGTAAGAAATGTTGGGTTCCCTGTGTGCATCTATGCAAGAAAATGTTGGGTTCCCTGTGTGTATGCAAAAAAATGTTGGGTTCCCTGTGTGTATGTAAGAAAAATGTTGGGTTCCCTGTGTGTATGCAAGAAAAATGTTGGGTTCCCTGTGTGTATGTAAGAAAAATGTTGGGTTCCCTGTGTGTATGTAAGAAAAATGTTGGGTTCCCTGTGTGTATGTAAGAAAAACGTTGGGTTCCCTGTGTGTATGTAAGAAAATGTTGGGTTCCCTGTGTGCATCTATGCAAGAAAATGTTGGGTTCCCTGTGTGTATGCAAAAAAATGTTGGGTTCCCTGTGTGTATGTAAGAAAAATGTTGGGTTCCCTGTGTGTATGCAAGAAAAATGTTGGGTTCCCTGTGTGTATGTAAGAAAAATGTTGGGTTCCCTGTGTGTATGTAAGAAAAAATGTTGGGTTCCCTGTGTGTATGCAAGAAAAATGTTGGGTTCCCTGTGTGTATGTAAGAAAAAACGTTGGGTTCCCTGTGTGTATGTAAGAAAAAATGTTGGGTTCCCTGTGTGCATCTATGCAAGAAAATGTTGGGTTCCCTGTGTGTATGCAAAAAAAATGTTGGGTTCCCTGTGTGTATGTATGAAGAAAATGTTGGGTTCCCTGTGTGTATGCAAGAAAAATGTTGGGTTCCCTGTGTGTATGTAAGAAAAATGTTGGGTTCCCTGTGTGCATCCCTGTGTGTATGCAAGAAAATGTTGGGTTCCCTGTGTGCATGTATGCAAGAAAATGGTGGGTTCCCTGTGTGTATGCAAGAAAATGTTGGATTCCCTGTGTGTATGCAAGAAAATGTTGGGTTACCTGTGTGCATGTATGCAAGAGAATGTTGGGTTACCTGTGTGCATGTATGCAAGAAAATGTTGGGTTTCCTGTGTGTATGCAAGAAAATGCAAGAAAAATGTTGGGTTCCCTGTGTGCATGTATGCAAGAAAATGTTGGGTTCCCTGTGTGTATGCAAAAAAAATGTTGGGTTTCCTGTGTGTATGCAAGAAAATGTTGGGTTCCCTGTGTGCATGTATGCAAGAAAATGTTGGGTTCCCTGTGTGTATGCAAGAAAATGTTGGGTTGCCCTGTGTGCATGCAAGAAAATGTTGAGGTTCCCTGTGTGTATGCAAGAAAATGTTGGGTTCCCTGTGTGCATGTATGCAAGAAAATGTTGGGTTCCCTGTGTGTATGCAAGAAAATGTTGGGTTGCCTGTGTGCATGCAAGAAAATGTTGGGTTCCCTGTGTGTATGCAAGAAAATGTTGGGTTACCTGTGTGCATGTATGCAAGAGAATGTTGGGTTACCTGTGTGTGTTGGGTTCCCTGTGTGTGTATGCAAGAAAATGTTGGGTTCCCTGTGTGTATGCAAGAAAATTTTGGGTTCCCTGTGTGTATGTATGGAAGAAAATGTTGGGTTCCCTGTGTGTATGCAAAAAAATGTTGGGTTTCCTGTGTGTATGCAAGAAAATGTTGGGTTCCCTGTGTGCATGTATGCAAGAAAATGTTGGGTTCCCTGTGTGTATGCAAGAAAATGTTGGGTTGCCTGTGTGTATGCAAAAAAAATGTTGGGTTGCCTGTGTGCATGCAAGAAAATGTTGGGTTGCCTGTGTGTGTATGCAAGAAAATGTTGGGTTGCCTGTGTGCATGCAAGAAAATGTTGGGTTGCCTGTGTGTATGCAAGAAAATGTTGGGTTCCCTGTGTGTATGGAAGAAAATGTTGGGTTCCCTGTGTGTATGGAAGAAAATGTTGGGTTCCCTGTGTGTGTATGCAAGAAAATGGTGGGTTCCCTGTGTGTATGCAAGAAAATGGTGGGTTCCCTGTGTGTATGTAAGAAAAATGTTGAGTTCCCTGTGTGTAAGAAAAAATGTTAAGAAAAAAAATGTTGAGTTCCCTGTGTGTATGTAAGAAAAACGTTGGGTTGCCTGTGTGTATGTAAGAAAAACGTTGGGTTCCCTGTGTGTATGTAAGAAAAACGTTGGGTTCCCTGTGTGTATGTAAGAAAAACGTTGGGTTGCCTGTGTGTATGTAAGAAAAATGTTGAGTTCCCTGTGTGTATGTAAGAAAAACGTTGGGTTGCCTGTGTGTATGTAAGAAAAACGTTGGGTTGCCTGTGTGTATGTAAGAAAAACGTTGGGTTGCCTGTGTGTATGTAAGAAAAACGTTGGGTTCCCTGTGGTCATAAATAGAGTTAGCTCAAAGCATGTTTCTATTTCTTGTCTGTTTTCACCAATCTGGTCTTCTTCCAGTCACTTTTTGACTGGGAGAGACTGGGACCCTATCATTTCTGGACTAGGGCCAAGTCCCCCTCGGTCTCAAAAAGGAAAGGGATCCCACTGATTTAACGATTTTTTTCAAGGTGTGGTCACTGGATAATAAAGTCACCGACGCTGTTGCGACTCTTCCAACTGATGATGACAACATTCATCTTCAGCCCAGGCTACAATTTGATGGACATTTCATTGTCTGTGCGTCCGATACTGGTGTCTACATGTGGAACTTTGAAACCCTAGAATTGCACAGGTATTCCAATATAAACCATTTATATGTTTAACTGATTCCCTTCTGCTCGTTTTTAAATCTCTTCCACGTCAGACCCTGGTTGTACAAAGGGTGGGTAGAGCTATCCGTCAGAAAAATTATTATCCAGTGAAACAACATCAACTTATCCTCTGGATAAGGATTAATTCAACGGATAGCACTATCCACTCTTTGAACAACCGGTGTCAGAATGATATTAAGTGGAACATTGTTATTACGACACCTTTTGTGCCCATATTAACAGGGTGCCGTTGAGCGGATTAATTACAAAATAAATCTGTGGCTTGCGGCCAAAAATAAATTGGACAAAAATGGAAAAATAGAGGGGTACTGGAGGACTGAGATAGGAATGGCTTCCTTCCCTTCTCCTGTCCTGCCCCCTTATTCCGTGTTTGCCCTCGTCCCATTTCCCTCACATCCCAATATTAGGAAGGCCCCTTTGTCTTTTCACCAACTTGAGAACAATGCACTTCTCTGCTTTCCAGATGTTTTGTTTCATCGCCGTCTAAGTGGCTTGTTGCTCATGGCCAAATCTTTAGCCTTCTCGTGGACTCAAATACATTGTACATAATGAACACTCGAAGCGAGCAGTGCGTTGCGTCGCGCGAACTCCCGCCATTTCGACGATCCGCCCGCGGGGCCAACTTTACACCTGTCGAGACAATGTGGCTAAATAGTGTTCCTACGAATATCAAAGACAAAGTACTGTTCGCTACAAGTATGCCTGATTACAGTATCCTGCTTTTGAAGTTCAAAGACGTCACTTGATATTTTCTACTTTCGATACGAATTTTTAAAGACTAATATTTCCCCCATGGGGAGGCGGAAGGGACGAGATACCAGCTGGCCTTGAATCTGTGAGAACTGGATACTAATAATGGTTGTAAAATACTAGAACATTTTATAAAGAGATTAAAATAATCAGTGTCAATTGTTGCATCTCAAGGGTGAGTGGAATTCTAGGTGCCTGTGTTTGTGATGAACGTTTATGAACGCTCGTTGATTCTCTAGTATTTTCGGGGGCCCATTGGAGGCCGGAACATGTCTTCCTTGGCTTCCTTGGCTTCCTTGGCTTGCTTGCTTGCTTGCTTGCTTGCTTGCTTGCTTGCTTGCTTGCTTGCTTGCTTGCTTGCTTGCTTGCTTGCTTGCTTGCTTGCTTGCTTGCTTGCTTGCTTGCTTGCTTGCTTGCTTGCTTGCTTGCTTGCTTGCTTGCTTGCTTGCTTGCTTGCTTGCTTGCTTGCTTGCTTGCTTGCTTGCTTGCTTGCTTGCTTGCTTGCTTGCTTGCTTGCTTGCTTGCTTGCTTGCTTGCTTGCTTGCTTGCTTGCTTGCTTGCTTGCTTGCTTGCTTGCTTGCTTGCTTGCTTGCTTGCTTGCTTGCTTGCTTGCTTGCTTGCTTGCTTGCTTGCTTGCTTGCTTGCTTGCTTGCTTGCTTGCTTGCTTGCTTGCTTGCTTGCTTGCTTGCTTGCTTGCTTGCTTGCTTGCTTGCTTGCTTGCTTCTTTCCTTCCTACTTTCCTTCCTACTTCTTTATTTATCAGTCGTATCTTCAAACCTTCTTCATGTATGTTTGATTATATTTTCGTTTTCCTTTATCCCTTTGTAATTTTCTTTAATTCTCGTATTCTATTCTCAATTCACTTTTATGAAATACGTGCCAAGATGCCAAGATAAAATCGTTTAATAATGAATAAATCATTTCAATTCATCGAATACTAAATCCAACAGTACTGCAATCCTGTTGATCCACTTATTTCTAAGCAATTCTTATTTAAATTAACACACAAAAAAAACGTTTTATATTTTCTTTGCGCAATACAAAGTCACACTACACCCTTGAACATATGATATGCAAACATACGTTATTGTTTGTATTTCAAAAGGCGAGATAAATGTACAGTAGTTCTTTTATTATTTCCGCAGGTAAAAATCATTTTGATGAATTTGTAATAATTGTTTTATGACGTGGTCGAGTAATTACGAAGTTTTTATTTCAAATCCCATGATCGCAGCCACGAGCGCTTTTCTTTTTCTTATGCAAACGAGATCATCCCTAGAGCAAACATGTCATGCAAAGAGGGTATCCTGAACAAATCTCTACTGATCGCTCAGTGAAGTCGTATTTTGAGCGCTCTCACTATTCTGAATCAACCTTCACTGAGAAAATGCGGCGAACTCGAGTTCTTCCCTCCCAACTACGCTGTTTTAGACTCTTTTCTCTGAGTTTTCAATTGAACTTAAAATTACTAAATTATTGTGGTTTTTCTCAGGCTGAGAGTCATTCTCTTGATCATTTTGAGCGTAGCAAAGGAAATGAAATTAAACCAAGGGTTTTTTTTCGCCGCGAAATAAAAAAACAGTGCGAGTCGGATTACTCGTTGACCGTTTGCATCTGTCACAAGCTATCAACAATCAATATCCCCACTGTAAATCATAATAGAAGAGGTCCCAAAGGGCACTTCTATTTTGTGCGAACTGGGAGAGTATTAGCTCGAGGGTGTCACGTCTCATTCTTCAGTTGTCCGATTGTTTTGCGATATTTGCACAGAAGTGGCGTTGCTTACACTTAATTGGCTTCCCTTTCACTTCATTGACTTACGATGGAATATCCAATTAACTACCCAAATATTTTGATCCTCTTATCACACCTTATATTATCCCTCTCATCAGGATCTATCTACGGTTTTTAACATATTATTATTTAATTTTACCGGAAGTTAAGAATTAACTAAACAATTTACGCCGTGAAATCAGACTTAACCTGAATCAGTCCTGGCCTGTTGCACACCTTGGTCAACATGGATTTAATACCGCTTTGGCTTCGACTGGTTTTGATAGTGTCACTGGGAATGATTCAAGCTCAGATTTACGGTACTTCTGAGTCTGAAATGAGAGGTCTTTTTGAACGTTCATCGCGCATTAATGATCCTTCAGTAGTGAATCCTTCAAGACCTCAAATCGATGACACACGACCAAGTGTCTTTGGAATGACAGCACGGGAAGCTCTCCGTATCATCGACAAAATTCAACGTGTAGAAGCCGACTGTGGTACCATGCTCGAGACTCGTAGCATGGAGGTCTTGAGGATCAAATACGAGAATTCTGTCTATAAACAACAAGCACAAATCGCTATTCGAACAGCGAACTTGATATCTGATCTCCTTCCGTCGGGATCTGCGAAGTCACTACCTGACCGCGCATCCAACTCTGTGTTCATCTCGAACAAGAACGTTTTATTTGGCATCGTGAGAAATAACGTGGAGAGCGACAGTTTATTATTTGGCTCTGCTGTCATCTTCAGTGGTTTTCCCAACTCTACTTGGTACGCCCCCTATGCATATCGCAATCTAAACGACCCATTTATCAAAGTCAAAGACCTGTCTACAACTTGGAGCTACCTACATGAGTTGTTTGTTAACTTTGTACGGATGAAATCCGTAGGACGACCGTTTCCTTCGCGGACAACGTACTTTTTTCCACGGAACAACCAGACTTCGGATTACGCTCAGATGAATTTGACTCATTTCTTCGCTGAGCCGATTGATGGTTTATGGACCAGGCCATACTACGAGTGCACCACCTCTAAAGCATGGCAGATCACATATACAGTACCTATTATTGGAAACTGGAGTTTTGACGGTCAACCATCGTTCATGTAAGTATTTCATCTTTCTAATTTTATTTATTTTTATTTTTTATTTTTCAATTTCTTGCGCTTATTTTTTTTATTTTTTTATTTTTGTAATATTTGATTAGTAATTCATCTTTCATGTAAGTATTTATGTATTATGTAATCAGTCAGCTTTTCCTTTAAATTCACGTCTTCCTGAATTGAAATGGGAAACAGCTTTTAATAATAATAATAATTTAATACTTATATAGCGCAAAAATTACATGTAAATATGATCTAATGCACTTTACAGAATAAAAATAAAAAATAAAAAAATAAAAAAATATATATATAAAAAAAAAAATTCTTAAACTATAAAATATGAATCAATCGTAAATGAGAGAAAAACGGGAGCTTTTTATCAAATGAGTTTGATTCGTTGATAGTTTACTTATGTCCAAGTTCGGTGCTTGAGAATCAACTCTTGTTTTACTACGAATTGGCTTTCGCCAAGTAATTGAGCAAGTAGCAAAATCAGTGACACTTTACAAGTGAACGTTGGGTGTGATAAAATCTATAATCCAGTTTTAAACAAAGCTCAAAAATCCACGTTGCTACCCTAACAATACCAAAACTGAGCGTTTTCCTTGATTTGTCTTTTGCCTCTTGAAAATATTTTGTCAATGAAAAAAAAAATTGCAGTAATCTTCTTCATTTACGATGGGTAAACATACATTTCTTTTAATATAAAATATTTCTTTTTGAATTTGATATTCCGCGTTTCGACAATTTGCGGTATTTGATTATCATCTTTCAGAGAGTAAACAACTTCAAATGAATCGTTGAATTCAACTGAAAAGTCGGGTTTACTGACCTCGATGTAAAAACCACACAACGGACGTAAATGTTTTTCTCTTCACTGCGTGTATCAACTCACTTCGTTCTAAGTTCTAAAGATCTCTGAACCCTTTGCAGAAGTAGTATTGGATTGATGAATCCATATCTCTATGAATTATTGTGGTTATTTTGAAAATTAGCGATACAATGTTTGTATGTGAGGTTCTTCCACCGCGTTCATGCCGAATAGTCCTACTTCTGAAAGAATCGTTCGGCTTAGATTTTCGTTTTCACTTTATTATATCCCAACATCCTATCCTTTCTTCAATCGCTTCACATCGATCGTTTTTCTAGATTTGATTCAATACTGTTCACATACTGAAATGAATAAAGTACAATAATCCTTTTATTGCCTTACAGTTTTCACGCTTCTCTTTGTGGCGTTTTACACGCAGTGTAATCACACACACAAGGCTTATTTACCGACAAGAGGATGAAATAAATGAAATTTCAATCAATTAAAGTCAATAAGGAAAGGAAATATCTTCATGTGATTTCAAAATCTCACGAAAACAGAATTTTATACCATTTTAAAACTTCGTGAACTGAAATCAAAAACTAACATTAGAGCAACTGAGTTTTTGCAAAGCCTTTTGAATAAGCCACTTCACGCTGTCGTCCGCCATTTTGAATTGGGACAAACGCGACAAAATTTATAGAAATCTGGATCACTTTGACTTGCCGTAACTCCGCTCGATTTTGTTGGATTTTCAAAATTTAAACTTAGAAAATCAGCAGCCATGTATACCATTTGTCGGACTGAAAATAAGACCAATGTAGGTGTTTTAAGTTCCTTTTACGAGTCAATCTTCTTTTCACGAATGGACTCTTTAAAATTTCGAGCTAATTTCCATATTCACGTGCCGAACGTTTTATTTTGAAAACAACAAAAAATGTCCTTGATTTGTAGCCTTCCAATACCCATCATATTATAGGTCATAAATAACAAAGAAAACATCTTTTCTAAAATGACAAGTTTTTGAAAATCCAACGAAATCGAGCGGAGTTACGGCTAATCAAAGTGATCCAGATTTCTATAAATTTTGCCGCGTTTGTCCCAATTCAAAATGGCGGACCACAGCGTGAAGTGGCTTATTCGGATTTCGTTCAATAGAAACCATTGTAGTTCTATGAATTGTATGTAGTCTATTCCGACTGAAATCCTGATTAAAGTAACTTGGTCTATTTTCCCAAGCAGATAGATATTATCGTAGATATTAGCTATAATAATAATAATAATAATAATAGCAATAATAATAATAATAATAATAACAATAATAATAATAATAATAATAATAATAATAATAATAATAGCAATAATAATAATAATAATAATAATAATAATAATAATAATAATAATAATAATAATAATAATAATAATAATAATAATAATAATAATAATAATAATAATAATAATAATAATAATAATAAAAATACAAAATGAGAGATAGAAAAATAGATTAAAATCCTTATTTACAAAATTTAAAATAATAAAATTTAAAATACAAAATTTAAAATAATAATAATAATAATAATAATAATAATAAAAATAATAATAATAATAACAATAATAATAATATCTAATAATAAGCTATCTGTAAAATTCGAGTATAAGTAAAGCTCATGTATAAAGCCTTTCTTTGCCATTTATGTTTTGTCTTACAAATTATTGCAGGAAATTATTTCTGGCCAAAAGAACTTCTTCCGTTTTCGACTTCACAATCAGCAATTATCTTTTTTTCACGACACAATCACGTGCTTATATAGGTTTGCACGTGATCAATCACGTGATGGTAGTCGAGTCTGTCGTAAAAATCAATCTCGTGCCCAGAGCCCACGTTCCTCGTGGTGCTGACCAAAAGTAACGTGGGCTCTGGGCACGAGATTACGTAAAACTGGTTTGTCGCATGTTTCCACACATTTAACATGAATATCATTCGAGTAATAGCGGCATTCATTATCAACGAGATTCATCGGTATTTTGCAAGCAAAAACGTTTAAGTATTGCTGGTTTTCACGTGACGTCATGGCGGCCATGTTGGTTCCCGATAACAAAGCATTCCTCATTAGCTTCTCTTGTTTGTTCAACTAACATGGCCGCTGCGTCTTTGTACTTTAAATCTCCAGGGATTGATTGCAAGCCAGCAATATATATGGCAACATCTCAAAAACGTTCTGTGTACTGCCCGTTGGATAACTGCAAAGGATCCGGCAATCGATACCGTTTCTTGCCTAGATACGTCGATCTGCTAGTAGCGCTCTTCACTGAATGAACAACTTTCCTTTCACTAATTCTATTCCCACGCAGATTCCACGCCTGAAAATTGCGTGTCATGTTTTTTTTCCGACAGTTGTTTGACCAACATTCTCAGTTGTCCTATCAAAGTGGAACTAATAAAGTTCGGAAGTGCTAAAAAGTCGTCTTTACGCCTTAATTAACTGTGTTTTACTACACGGTTTTGTATAGTTGTTTAAACGCTTTGCTATGTTCATTTTTGTAGACACAAGTACTTATTGAACTTCTCTAATTATCGATATACCTGTCAATCAAACGTACGTTATGAGAATTTAGTCCAGTTGAGAAGATTACATGGAAACTAGCGACATGATGATGACATCTATTCAACCAATCAGGCGATCAAAGTCATTGATCAACCAATCAGATTGCTTGGGGATCAACCAATCAGATTGCTTGGGGATCAACCAATCAGATTGCTTGGGGATCAACCAATCAGATTGCTTGGGGATCAACCAATCAGATTGCTTGGGGATCAACCAAACCAATCAGATTGCTTGGGGATCAACCAATCAGATTGCTTGGGGATTAACCAAACCAATCAGATTGCTTGGACACGCCGGTCATACGAAAACGACTATTGAACGAATTACAGTAACACTAGATTACATAAAACTAGACTTCCATCAGTATTTGGTAGGCAGCTATTGTTTTCCACACTCGTCTCCATTTTTTTTCAAAAATCCCAACGTTTCGACAGATTTGACGTATCCACAGGTATCCCAAACTAAGCGCGTGCTTGTTCTCTTCTGAATTTCAGGGGGGTGACGACTATCGACATTGAGCTCACTAATGTAGACATTAACCAATGTGACCTGGATTCTGGAGGTACTTTTCAATTTGAAATCTTCATTGGTACCCATCAGTGTAAAAACATCACGACACAGGTAAACTAGTTCATGGGATCCCTGTGGTAGCCCAGTTACCAGTCCTTGCTCGGCGTGTTATGATTGCAGCTTGTGATCACCCATGTCTTTGTTGCAGTCACAATTGCCGATGCAGATTTTGATCCTACTTCTGTAATATTGCACGTGCAACAAATTGCCGAGGTGGATATGCGCTGCCGCAATCACGCAATTTCCAAAAAATATGCACTTTTTCGTAGTCTCCCAGAATGCTTCAGGATTCTGCGCGCGCAATCGAAAATATTAAGAGAGAACGTAGAAATTCAGTA
Organism: Actinostola sp. cb2023; assembly: GCA_033675265.1. Lineage (NCBI taxonomy): Eukaryota > Metazoa > Cnidaria > Anthozoa > Actiniaria > Actinostolidae > Actinostola > Actinostola sp. cb2023. The sequence continues at coordinate 369,655 of JAUJYZ010000524.1, read as the reverse complement.
GAAAGCTTAGACTTTTAAATTAAAAGTGCGTAAGAAGAATTACAAAGATAGATGCAAATTCTCAAGCAAAGAAAATAGTTTTTTCCTGTTCTTGATTAGTTACAGTAGTCATATTTTCCTCAATACACGATCGATTCTAGATATATTTATCCCCTGACCTCGCTTGCGCGCGCAGAATCCTGAAGCATTCTGGGAAACTACGAAAAGGTGCATATCAATTTTCGGTATATTTGACCTCGCGCGTGCGCACGAACTCCTAAATAATTTCGGGCCACTATGGAAAGATGGATGGCGGCATAAGCATTTTGATTATCGCACTAGAATATAATGTTCATTTTAAAGTGTTTTTCAAACCCAACTCTTGACATATACCTAACGTATTTCTACTTTACAAACACTTGATTTATGACTTTCTAGTGCATCCCCACCAATGGCCGTGGATTCCAGGCTGGCTCCTACAAATGTGTCTGTAGGCCTGGGTTCTACTTCCCAAAGCAATCCACCAATCAAAAGTGGTTTAATGGGTCAGAAGTCGAGTCACTTGCCCAAGATAACAAGTCAGTTTACTACAGTGACCCGGATAGTTACCAATGTCTGCCATGCCGTGAAGGTTGTACAACGTGCGTGGATGAATCCCCGTGTGTAGTGACCTTAAACTGGCCCTTTCGTTACTCCCTCGCTACTCTTACCATTCTCACGATCATCTTTGCCTTGGTGATCATGGCTATAGTGATCTCATACAAAGACATTAAGGTACTTTTAACCACACCCTACAATGACATTCCAAATAGCTGATATTGTAGTTACACTCCAATGACTCTGAACAAAGATTTCAAGTCGAGGCTATCGGGTCAAGTTTTTGTACTGGCCCGATAGCCTCGACTTGAAACCGTTGTTCAGAGTCATTGGAGTGTAACTTCGATATCGATATCAGCTATTGCTTAACGCCCCTTCCCTACTCCTCTCCTAACCCTCCCCTAACCCCCCCTCTCCTGCTTCGTGAAATAAATAAACTTATTAATTTATATTTTAACGAATCAGTGAGCATTATTCCCCTTAGCCTCGCTCTGAAATATTGAACGCAACAAGTAAAACATTTAGAGTCGTTTTCGTATGAGTGGGAAACCTACGGTACCGTGACACTCAAATGGCTTCCTTTCTGAACCAATCAAAAAGCGTGCAGATGCATCTCATCCAATAGAGTCGTTTTCGTACGAGTGGGAGACCTACGGTACCGTGACACTCAAATGGCTTCCTTTCTGAACCAATCAAAAAGCGTGCAGATGCATCTCATCCAATAGAGTCGTTTTCGTATGAGTGGGAAACCTATACGGTACCGTGACACTCAAATGGCTTCCTTTCTGAACCAATCAAAAAGCGTGCAGATGCATCTCATCCATTAGAGTCGTTTTCGTATGAGTGGGAGACCTACGGTACCGTGACACTCAAATGGCTTCCTTTCTGAACCAATCAAAAAGCGTGCAGATGCATCTCATCCATTAGAGTCGTTTTCGTATGAGTGGGAGACCTACGGTACCGTGACACTCAAATGGCTTCCTTTCTGAACCAATCAAAAAGCGTACAGATGCATCTCATCCAATCAAACTCTTTCAATTGGCGCGATGCGGTGACGGTGCGGTAACATTCCAACTCATAAGAAAACGACTATATCGAAAGTCGAGTATTGTCAGTGCTTGCATGGAGAGGTAGATCCATGAGTGTGCTGTACCAGTTGATTATAACGTTAGCTGTAGTAACACTCGTTGTATCGTGTCCACCACTATCGTTAGGTTATCAAGTCAGCAAGTCCACAGTTTCTATGTATCATCCTGTTTGGGTCAATATTGATGTACCTTGAGGTGAGTCTTGTTCTTCGCGTAAGTTGACATTGGTTGAAAGGAACCCTCCAGGAATCCGATAGTGCGATCTCGATCCACTCATAGTGTAAATTGCGCCTTAGAAACTAGAGGGGTGGAGATGGGAGGATGGGAAGGGGAGGGAAGGGGAATGTATGCTGATCACCGGGGGGAAATGCGAGCTCTTGATACCCTAGACTGCAAAACAGCCCCTACTTTTTCGCGAAACTTTTCGCGAAGAGTTGAGCGCGTCTTCCCTTCTCGCCTCACTCCCCTCGCGTCTTTTGGTCTCGCCTCATTCTCTCGCGGCCCGATCAAAGACTCGATCGAACTTCAACTCTTTTTGGCGAAGTTTCGTGAAAAAGTAGGAGCTGTTTGTAGTCTATTGAAACCTTGGAAATTCTATTGGAAAGTTTCATTTCCAACAAATTGATTTGAATTGCCAAGTTTTGATGTTGCATGATGATTGTGATGATAACTGAGTGATGATGATGATGATGATGGTGATAATGATGACGATGAATGATGACGATGAATGCTGATGATGACGATGAATGATGATGATGAATGATGATGAATGAATGATGATGAAGATGATGATGATGAGGATGATGAATGATGATGATGACGATGAATGATGATGAATGATGCTGATGACGATGAATGATGATGATGAATGATGTTGATGAATGAATGAAGATGATGAATGATAACGATGAATGGTGATAATGATGACGATGATTACGATATCATTTTAGATCGTAGTTCTTTTTCCTGATGCTGAAGCTCTCCTGTGTATCATTCGTCTATGGCTACGACACCTTGGTTTTGGTCTCGCTTATACATCACTTCTTCTCAAGACCTGGAGGTACGTACGATGTGCATCTTATCACCATTGAGATAGAGTCGGAATCGAAGACAATTCAACCAATCACAGCGCGCAAAATCATTGATCAACCAATCAGAATGCTTGGACACGGCACGGTCACCGTTGCCACGAACCGTACCGTAACTACTTCCCACTCATACGAAAACGACTCTATTTAACCGATGTTTAAACTTAGCGACGTGTTTGATGGTGTCTGGAACTTACAGTGGATAGACCTCGTCTTAGGCTTAAATATTGACTCGAAGAGTTGGTATCAGGGGTGTCTGGCTTAGAGAGATGATTGCAACACAGTGCAGCAGGGACCATGCCAAGGTCATGCCCCAGAGTCCACCGGTGCTCTTCGGCGCGGGCTCGGATGAAACATCGTCCCGCCGAAGATCACCGGTGGACTCTCAAGCATGTGCAATGGTGTCCCTCTTGTAGGTGTGGCCACGATAATGAGGGATGCTCATCTAGAGAGAGTTGATATGTCAGAGGACAGTCGCCGCATTTGTTCAGTCAGTATTCAGATTAGTATCCTCGAGTCTGTGCAATCTATTCACAAATCAGTACCAACCCGAACTGGAATGTGGAGAATAGAAATAATATAAGTTTTTATCTGAATCGAGGCTGAGTAAATGACTAAATGGGTATTTTGTCATTTCTTTTGTATCCAACAGAATAGCAGTTATATTTCGTGTTAAGTCAGCTCAGAAGATTCGGTTGACAGACCGTCGCTTGTTGACTCGTCTTGCACCGATTCTTGCTGTATATTTGGTCTACCTTCTGGCGTGGTCGCTAGCAGGGGAAGTTAGAGTCATAGTTCACAAGGATCTAGAGGGACGAAGTTTTAAAGGGTGTTCGTTTGACTGGTGGGATCATGCTAGTTTAATCTGTAAGTACCGCGTTAGACAGTGAGTTCATTTATCCATCCATCCGTCCATCCCATCCGTCCATCCCATCCATCCATCCCATCCATCCATCCCATCCATCCGTCCATCCCATCCATCCATCCATCCCATCCATCCGTCCATCCCATCTGACCATCCCATCCGTCCATCCCATCCATTCATCCCATTCGCCCATCCCATCCATTCATCCCATTCGCCCATCCGTCCATCCCATCCATCCGTCCATCCCATCTGACCATCCCATCCGTCCGTCCATCCATCCCATCCGACCATCCCATCCGTCCATGCATTCCATCCGTCCATCCCATCTGTCCACTGATCCCATCCGTCTATCCCATCCGTCCATCCCATCCGACTATCCCATCCGTCCATCCCTTCCATCCGTCAGTCCGATTCATTCAGTCAATCAATCAGTCAATCAGTCAGTCAGTATCAGTCAGTTAGACAGTCAGGAAATCAGGCAGACAGACAGTCAGTGGGTGAGTCAGACATGTACAGTCAGGAGGGTTGGCAGTAAGTGATTGAGTCATGCAGTAACACAGGTAGCCCAAGCTCACCATTTGATACTTTATATAGAGATTATGCAGTGTAAATTTATTAAAAATGGAAAATACGATAAATCGTTTTTAAAATGACTGTATTTGTTCTTTCTGAGTTTATTTAACTTTGGGGGAAATTTGGTGTCGCTACGATTAAAACTAAGCGAGTTATAGCTGTTTGAATTTTACCCTATGGTGTATACGCTGTCACTATCACTATCAAATACAATCATTTTAAAAACGATTTATCGTATTTTCGATTTTTAATAAATTGACACTGCATAATCTCTATAAAGCTTCAAATAGTGAGCTTGGGCTACCTGTGGCAGTAAGTCAATCGGTCTGTCATTCTTGATTTCAGTTGAATTGCTGTTTTTGGTTTGGGGCATTCGTTTGTGTTACTCTGTAAGGAAAGCACCTTCTGCGTTCAACGAGAGCAAGTTTATAAGTTGGTCAATCTACAACATGTTCGTTGTGACACTCTTCCTAAAGATTGCGATGTGAGTAAGTGTTTGAATTAATTGACGTTAATTTTACTATGCACATGCGGGCCTGCGTAGCTGGCCAGGGTAGATTGGGGAGAGGGGGGAGGGGAGATTGGGGAGGGGGATTATCGCCAGAATCATCACATCGTGCTATTATCATTATTATCATCATCATCATCATCACCACCATCATCATCAACAACAATGCCAACAACAGAAAATTTCGTTTCATAATTGCCATCATTGTTACGTGCTTTCAGTTTTTGCCTGTCACTCTTCCTGAGGCCAGATTTACTGGGCGTGGCTAACACGTGCGCAAATCTATCAACCAAATGATCGATTGATATCACAATCTCATTATACTTGACCCCAAGGCAGCACCTAGCCACACCTAGCCACACCTCTCTCATCAAGACTAAATTAACCATTTTATGTTGTTAATTTTGACGATTTTAAATAAGGAAAAAAGTCATGACGAGCCAAGAATGTTCTGAAAATCTTTTATTCGAAGAGAAAAGAGAGTTTTGTGTGCCCTCCCCTTGTATCCCTTTCTTAGCTCTCTCCGTGTTGCACACATTAATCCGCCCTGCCCCTCCCCCCTCCGATCACCACCACCATCACACACAATCACACACACTTTCCTCGCTGCATTTTTATTTGCCTTCGATGCTCAATTTTCTTTATTCCATTTCAAAACATGTCGCGTGACAAAACACTTGAATGGCTTGGAGAGCTTATCGATTATTGGCCTTATCTTACGTCAGAAGCATTTTATTGGCTTCGTAAGATAAACAACCAATCAGATAGTCAGTGAACACTGTCAACATCTTGAAGGAGCTGGTCGGCATGAGTGCGCTCTGTCATAATGAGTGTATATAAATCCTCGTTTTGCAGTGAGTCGAAGTTGAGAAGGCAATCTGTGACATGAAAACATTCTAAATTCCCTTGAACAGATGATTCCAAATTTAGAAAAATTCAATTCTAAAAATAGCTCGCACTAACGAGCTCTCAAGCTAATTAACCAACAACTAACTTGTATGAAATATCGCGTGAGCTTTACATTTCAAATGCTTTTGGACCACTTTATTGGCTTTCCTGAGCACAATAATGGCTTTCTTCGACATTTTAGTGGTTTCTTGAACATTGCGTGAGTTCAAAATGTACTTAGGTTATTTCAATTTACGTTTAATTGAATTGTAACGGTGTAGCTTTAGATGCCTCGCCAGATGTCTTTCTTTATTAGATAACGTATGGCTATGCGAATATAAAGCCTTCAGCCAAGCTCACGTTTCAAAGAGATTTTTTATACCAAATTTAAAAGTTTTCAACGGGTTCCAAGTGTGAAGTGTAAACTGTTTGGTGAGCAAAAGAGAGTAGAACCAAAGATTACTTATTCCTTGCTTTGGCCTATCGTTTGATCCTGTGATGTCGTGATTCAAACAAACTTTTTTTAAAGAAGAAAACAAGAAAGAAGGAAACGAAGCAAGACAATTAACAAAGAACAAAGTAAACACAAAAGAAAGATAGAAAGATAGAAAGAAATGAAATTATATAAATAACATAATATAAAAATATACATATTTTTTCAATTATGTAACCTTTAGTATCCCATATTGTTTTCTTGTACTTTAAAACTGAATTTACTTTGAGAAACAAGACAAGTTTTCAAACATTGAAATTCTATGCTCGAAATCTAAATTTACTGCCACAATAGCGACTGCCATGATACCCGGGATGATAACAGACCGCAGGATCTTCAGTTACAGAAGATTTTCTGACGTTACATAAGAGGGAGTTTTCGATAAGCATTTTAGCTACTGAGAAACAAATAAAAGTGTTCTTGAGGCCGAGAAAACGTCGTAAAAAAACTGAACTTCATTACAGTCCACAAATTGTATGTATTGTTTTTATTATCTGGTGGTCTAGAGTACATTCAAGGTCGAACGCGCGCGGCAAACGTGACCTTGAATGGCCTTGCATCCTTTTACTTCATTCATAGTGTATTATGGCTTGCTGTGAAATATTTTTACGATTGGCTCATCTAAAAATAAAGACAGTAGAGCCTTTTCCGTCCGACTGACCCTGACCTTAGCATCAAGATAATGTAACATCCGTCTAAGATAGTCCATCAAACCCTTTGTAGTCGAAGAAAAGTCAATTCCGGTATTTGTTTTATCTTTCGATCCAAAAATAAATCGGTCCAAGAAGAGAACACAGATGGACGAGTGTTCGCTTGGGATTTTCCTCGCAGATAAGCTGATGAGCGAGAATGATCCTAAATTACATCACCACAACAAAAAGAACATTCAATTCTGGCAAATTCGAGAGAAAAAATAGACACTAAAAATCCACTCGAGCGAGACGCTTTCTACGTGACAGTGAAAAAATATTGCTTATTTGTCAAAAGCAGCGAAAATTCGAGATCAGTCCTGGAAAAGTCTAAATCAGTGAATAAGTCCATGTATTGTAATGTTGATATTGAAATAGTTGCTGTTATTCAAATAACTCTGGTATTGCACATCGATTTGTTTTCCGAGTTCGGAGTTCACCCACACATGAATCACTTCCCGAAGGTCATTTTGTACAAAGCGAACAGAAATAGATTGTACTTTATTGTAACTTCCATGTGAGACCCTGGCATTACATAAAGTTTCATTTAATTCATTCAAAGAAAATAAGAAATAGAAAGAAAAACTGGAGCGGAATGAATGTGTAAAGTAAGGAAAAAAGATAACCAAAAAATGGGAAAGAAGGAGAAAATAGCGCCGGAGCGACCAAAGAGAAAAGCTGTAAATCAAACATTTTTAGAATATTATTTGCTTCAGAAAAAACCTCGAGTTTACACTAGAAATTCTCTGTCATAAACGAGTCACTCTCATTACAAATTACACGGCAGCACACTGAGTTTATTCTAGAATGCCTTTAATACCTCCTAAGAGGAAGTCGCCAGAATATTCCTTCATTAAAACTCTCCATAAAGTACACGTTTTATTTAAACTGCTTCAGTAAACTCACTCTGTAACCAATATACGTTGGGTTCCCTGGTGTGTAAACATTGCGAAGCGTGACACGCTCAAGTTATGACGTCATTGTAGGTTCTTGTGAAGACCCTGTGACGGCTATCATTTACCGGAGTCGAGTGTGCTTCAGCTCTGTTCTAATTGTTGTTATTCCCTTTGATAACGTAGATAAATGAATAAGCACGCGGTATTATGTCAATAATCATCATGATTGTGGCGTCTTCAGTTGGTTTGTTTAGACAGCCCTGATAGCGGCGTTGGCGAAAAAAAATCGTTAAGATAGTAATTTGTTGAATTCACGGTCAAATTGAAAAGAAAGAAAGAAAGAAAGAAAGAAAGAAGAAAGAAAGAAAGAAAGAAAGAAAGAAAGAAAAAGAAAGAAAGAAAGAAAGAAAGAAAGAAAGAAAGAAAGAAAGAAAGAAAGAAAGAAAGAAAGAAAGAAAGAAAGAAAGAAAGAAAGAAAGAAAGAAAGAAAGAAAGAAAGAAAGAAAGAAAGAAAGAAAGAAAGAAAGAAAGAAAGAAAGAAAGAAAGAAAAAAGAAAGAAAGAAAGAAAGAAAGAAAGAAAGAAAGAAAGAAAGAAAGAAAGAAAAGAAAGAAAAGAAAGAAAGAAAGAAAGAAAGAAAGAAAGAAAGAAAGAAAGAAAGAAAGAAAGAAAGAAAGAAAGAAAGAAAGAAAGAAAGAAAGAAAGAAAGAAAGAAAGAAAGAAAGAAAGAAAGAAAGAAAGAAAGAAAGAAAGAAAGAAAGAAAGAAAGAAAGAAAGAAAGAAAGAAAGAAAGAAAGAAAGAAAGAAAGAAAGAAGGAAAGAAGGAAGAAAGGAAGAAGGAAAGAAAGAAGGAAAGAAGGAAAGAAGGAAGGAAGGAAAGAAGGAAAGAAAACAAATATAATAAAATCCTGATTAAATAAGAGAAAGGAAAGAAAGTGAAAAGGAAGAACAGCCGAAAGAAATGAAAAAAAAGAAGAGAGAAGAACAGAAAACGAGAAAAAAAAAACGACAACAAAAGAATATGATATGATATTTAAACCAGTGGAAAATTTCAAACCACAACACATATATGTTTATACTGATGTTGTGGTTTAATTTTTCCCACTCGTTATTTTTTTTCTGAGGGTTGTTCTAAGGTTAGGTTTAGGGTTTTATGGTGGGTAAGTTATGTGTTTAGGTTAGTTGTAAAGGATTAAACTGAAAGGAAGTGAATTAAGAAACCAAAACAATGGACCCAAAAATTTAAACCAGTGGAAAATTTCAAACCACAACATATATTTTACCGCACCCGCGATTGCAATAAAACTCCAAACCTTGGTTGCTTATCTATTTTCACGTACATCATTTAAATTGCATAAATGGTTAAATCATATACACCTATTCCAAATATCGTTGTCCGGGCCGAAAGCAACAAGCAAGAAGCTGACGACCGCAAAGGACTTTGGGAATCTCCTAATTAATTTATTTATCCGTGGTACTTGAGAAGTTATCCCTACGAGCGTTGAATAGCAATCATTTGGAACTATTCGGGAATTTCAAAATGCATGTTGTCAAAAATCTTTTACCCATGTTTTGTTTTACGCGTACAAAATGCGTGGCTCATAATGCATGGTCTAATGCCGGACGAGCGTCAGCCAAGCCTACAGCTCAAGAACTGAGAGATGATAATTATTCTCGCGTTCAATCGTTTTTGCACGGGAAGAGTGACCTGGAAATTCAGAGTGGCTCCATCTTAAGATTATAAAAAATTATAAAAAATAGCCAATCAGAGCACGTTAAAAAACACGTAGTATGCCTTCATTACGTATTGAGTAGGCCGAACTTGTTCAACTCAGATTACGCGAACATCCAAACATCATGACCGTAAATGGCCATAATGAACTCGATTCCTCTGAGCAGTGAGCACAAGCGTGGGTCCATTGAAGAGCAAGCGAGTTTTTCAGTAAAACTCTGTTTTCAAACCTTTGACTGTTATGTATTTGCGAATCACTTTAAAAAGCCATTTAAACGTCGCTTGTGCAACAAAACGTTGTCACGTTTCGTGGGTGATTCCCAGCTACGTTGCTGACGTGACGGTGACGTCACAGCCGGTTCGTGATGCGTTCCGCTTGATGACCAAGCTATGACGTAGGCGGTTCTGGCGGTCTGTCTGGAGAAGACGTGTTTCGCAAGAAGAAAGTCAGGTCAAGGTATAAGTTCTCGACACGTGTGGTTAATGCCGGCAGTTTCGTCAGTTTGACCGTGTTGATCAGCTGTATCATTTGTGTGTGTGGCTGTTTGTCGAAGATATCAAAGCACAGAATCCACAAGCTATGGATAAGGTAAGTAGAGGTAAGAAACACTCTATTTGACTTGTTGTTTGTACTTACACTGTCGTTTATACTCTACTTTGTGCCGAAGGAAGTCTTCGCAATGTTTTCGTTTAAAAAAATTATCATCTGATTCATCGACTACCACGGCTCTAAATTACCTCAAAACCGAAAAAATTGATGAGATTTTGCAACTTCAGTCTGACTCATCGCCAAATTGTAAAGAAAAGTTCAAAACAATATCTTCCTTCACAGCGTGCGATCGATGATTGTGAGTCAGAATCGAATACTTCTGCCTACTGGCGTGACGTGCTGTCGTTTATGTTTGCATCTATAAATAGTATACCCAAGATATGTGGTGTTTGACGTCATCGAAGAGTGATTAATTATTAGGGTCGGTGTATACAGTTTCTCTGTGCTCTCCCGTAATACATGAACATGTGTGCCATTGTATGTTTGACCCGTTTTTATGTGTGTCTGTTTTTATAGATGTTCGAATGTCTTAAGACTGGCGTTATGGGATGTATTCCATCTCGAAGACGTTCTCGTGAAGGCTCTGTAACAGACAACCCTTCGGAGAAGAGAACTGGGGTTTCGTCGGTGGAATCTAACGCTTCAATACCGCCGAACCTTAAAACTACAATTCAAATGGTCAACGATGAAACGCTTAAACTATTGCAAGAAATTGGCGAACTTAAAGACTTTGAAACGGCCAAAACAGACTGTAAAAAAAATCTAGCCGTTCATCATGATATCATGTTGGCATTAGAAAATCCGAAAGGCTTCTCGACTACGAATGCATCAAGCGAACCGGTTGAATCGAACGTAAAATAAAGTTCTACTCTCATTCTGGTGATCTCGGACAGAGGAATCTGCGATTGTTGAAATTATTAACCTCTTAAAGTTGCATGGATTTCTGGGTTTCTTCGACTTTATTACCCTTGAAATTTCAGGCGCTCAAGAAGAACGGGGACGCACGATGGGCCTATTCGGAGGAGAAATACGGTAGACCACTGGCAAGTGATGGTGTGCTGCCCTACATGAGACAAGATCTAAATCTCAAAATGTTTTAGACGCCGACTATACGGTTGGTTGTTTGAAGGTGAAGGAGGTTTTGCGGCCGGTACACGCCAAAAAACAACGGCCAACCCGCGCCGTGAATTTTGAAATTTGCCAACCGGACTGACGGAGAAGAATTAAACCACCGACTGATCAGCGCTGGAAATCGCTCACTGTCGATTCAAGTATTGAACAAACTGTATTATTGACAACAAGGGAAATAAACAAAAATATCTACATTGATGGTTTTCAATAGGAACGAACATTACACGAGTTTATTAATGAAAGGTGGGAAGAACCATTGAATACAAGGCTACAAATAAGGATTCAAATTGGTCAGTGTTTACAATGAAGTCGGCTCCCCGAATCGACGATCGATGGTTAGCCACTTGATTGTATTTTCTATATGTGGTTTAATAGTATGGTCGCAAAATGCCACGTAACTAGAAGTCATGGGAAAAATAGCAAAAGGAATTGAATTTTGACGAGATAGCCTCATCGGGGCGAGCAACCTACATGTAAATACACACAAGTCATAAATATTCAGAACACTGTACTGTCAGTTTGGAGTCTATTTACTCTGATGATCCTCTATTATTACTATTGTAAGAAAACACCTTTCTCGCCTATATAAACTCAATTGCAATCGAAAGCTAGAGGAAAGTCTCGGGCGTTCTACAACCCGGCAAAAGATATAGTAGTAATATTTATACCTGCTCTTCAAAGCTGTTCTTCCATCAACGCAGCTATACATGTATTGTATTACGAAACTCCATATTTCGAACAGAATGCTACGACATAGGTTAGGAAATGGAATATGGAATTATTACTTTCGAATTGTGGAAAACTTTGGCAGTCTATTATTGTAGTCTTCTTATTCATGAAATAATAAGAACTGTGTCAAAACGCCAATGACGTCATCAATAGAAGATCTGAAATTTGCATGTTGAATTACGGTATTATTCGAGTAAATTTGATAATAGTTCAGTGTTCTAGCTAGGACTGTATTATTGGTGATGCATCCATGCATGAATGGAGATTGTAGAGTACTTCGCTAGCAAATTTTTAACAATATTTATATATGAAAATAAAACAATTCCAGAAGAAGTATACCTTCTGAATTCTACTAAACTATGATATATATATATAATTACAAATTGTTTAATTATAGTGATATAGCGAGAAAATCTACGCTTAAAATGGTATTATTGTTTAATAATATCTTTATAGAATTAATAGATGGGCTAGTAAAGTAGGACAGGAATAACCACGATAATTATTATGAATAAAAAAGAATTTTATTTATGAGGAGTACTTTTGAAAAGTTCTTCAAAAAGACAATTTTTGAAATGCATTGTTTTCTCTTCTTTTTTTTGCGTTTGTTTTCTCTCCTTTTTTTTTGCGAATTTAATCTTGAAAGGGTATTTGTGAATTGTTTCTTTGTTGTTGCTTGTATAATAACACTGCAGCTCAATTTGATGGCTAAATATTAATAAAAAAACACAGCTGCATGGCCGTGTTTGGACCCATGTACATCTAGTAATATTACTAAATTACTTCTACACCGACCGACCACTTTGACCACGTAATAGTATACTCCATTTTCGTTGGTAGTTCTAAACTGAAAAGTGCCAGCTTTTATTCTAATTTTCAAGCTTTGACTTACTGTTTTGAATCATAACGAACCTAAATAATAATCTCTGAATGTTTGACACTTTTCCTTGAATGTCCGCTCGAACATTTATTAGTGTGCATAGTACACAAAGCTGGAGAAAATTGAATCATTTCTCATCGAACAGCGCATGTGAAGACAGACGCCTCACATCAGGTGCAGTTAGGAAAAAATTCAAATTAATAATGATTCAAGCTAAATTGAATTAGTGTCTTTGTTCCTCGGGAAAAAGGTGTTGTTTTTAGCATTTTCAAAGAAGATAGGGGAAGAAAATGATGAATTTAGAGATAGACTTTGGATTAGGAAAGCCGACGCGATTTCCTTCAGAACTAAATATTATAGCAAACATGGAAAAATTTGTATAATATTGTATTAAAAATTCCACTAACGTTAAAAATTCGAGAATATAAGAAGTTTGACTTGACTGGTTTTGACTTTTTTTGTCAATGGTAATCACTAGTTTAATACCACTGAACATGGAGAATTATAATGTGTAAATACTCATGCTCAATTCGTGTTGATTATTTAAAGCTATCTTTGGCGCAATATAGTCATTGTATATCGCCACAATATGTCGTTGTCACTGTGGCAATTTTCAGTTCGATTCTCACCTCTAGCTAAATATACATGGTCTTGTTTTGGGAATTATTTAATTATTTATTATTATTATTATTATTATTATTGGTAAATGCACGATGGAAGAACACATCAAGTTCCTCGATGGACGAAGACAACAATATTTGTAAAGTGATCTTCACTTTTCTCTGTGGATTTACCAAAAAAAAAAAAATTTTCTTGTTTTGGGAATTATTTAATTATTTATTTATTATTATTATTTGTGGTAAATCTACAATGGCAGAACACATCAAGTTCCTCGATGAAGACAATAATATTTGTAGAGTGATCTTCACCTTTCTCTGTGGATTTACCACACAAAGAAATACAACATGTTCTTGCGAAATCCGCGGTTTAATTTGTAGGAACTTTTTCCAAAGAGTAAGTCAAACTGAAACATTATGTCGTACGATCCGGCTGAGTATTCAAAGTAGTTTGAAATTAAAATGAACATGATTATTAACGATAGCCCTGGATTTCACTAAGCACAAGAACTGACATCCGTTATGTGAAAATTAAACAGGCCCGACGCAAACGTAAGGAAAAATTAGTAATTGAAAAAAAACAAACAATTCATGCTTATGCTTGCGTGGGGTCCGTTTTCACAGTGAAATAGCGTCTCTTGTTCTTTCGTCGCCTTTACAAACTGGTAATTTTACATGAAAAGATGATGTAGTTAAGTTGGTTTTACAGCGGCGAATGTATGTCTCTCAACTGTGCAGTCGATAATTTGCTTGGGGGCCGGATGAATTCTGAAAGTTAGAACTTATTTTTCGCGCCAAACTCATTAAACATGCTGAATAAAAACTACTGAATAAAAACTACTGAATAAAAACTACTGAATAAAAACTACTGAATAAAAACTACTGAATAAAAACTACTGAATAAAAACTACTGAATAAAAACTACTGAATAAAAACTACTGAATAAAAACTACTGAATAAAAACTACTGAATAAAAACTACTGAATATAAACTACTGAATATAAACTACTGAATATAAACTACTGAATAAAAACTACTGAATAAAAACTGAATGAATAAAAAAACTACTGAATATAAAAACTACTGAATAAAAACTACTGAATAAAAACTACTGAATAAAAACTACTGACTACTGAATATAAAACTACTGAATATAAACTACTGAATATAAACTACTGAATATAAAACTACTGAATAAAAACTACTGAATAAAAACTACTGAATATAAACTACTGAATAAAAACTACTGAATAAAAACTACTGAATAAAAACTACTGAATAAAAACTACTGAATATAAAACTGAATATAAACTACTACTGAATAAAAAAACTACTGAATAAAAACTACTGAATATAAACTACTGAATAAAAACTACTGAATAAAAACTACTGAATAAAAACTACTGAATATAAACTACTGAATAAAAACTACTGAATATAAAACTACTGAATAAAAAACTACTGAATAAAAACTACTGAATATAAAACTACTGAATATGAATAAAAACTACTAATATAAACTACTGAATATAAACTACTGAATAAAAACTACTGAATAAAAACTACTGAATAAAAACTACTGAATAAAAACTACTGAATACTACTACTGAATAAAAACTACTGAATAAAAACTACTGAATAAAAACTACTGAAAAAACTACTGAATATAAAACTACTGAATATAAACTACTGAATAAACTACTGAATATAAACTACTGAATAAAACTACTGAATAAAACTGAATAAAAAAACTGAATAAAAACTAATAAAAACTACTGAATAAAAACTACTGAATATAAACTACTGAATAAAAACTACTGAAATAAAAACTACTGAATAAAAACTGAATAAAAACTACTGAATAAAAACTACTGAATAAAAACTACTGAATAAAAACTACTGAATATAAACTACTGAATATAAACTACTGAATATACTGAATAAAAACTACTGAATATAAACTACTGAATAAAAACTACTGAATATAAACTACTGAATAAAAACTACTGAATAAAAACTACTGAATAAAAACTACTGAATAAAAACTACTGAATAAAAAACTACTGAATAAAACTACTGAATAAAAACTACTGAATATAAACTACTGAATAAAACTACTGAATAAAAACTACTGAATATAAACTACTGAATAAAAACTACTGAATAAAAACTACTGAATATAAACTACTGAATAAAAACTACTGAATATAACTACTGAATAAAAACTACTGAATAAAAACTACTGAATAAAAACTACTGAATAAAAACTACTGAATAAACTACTGAATAAAAAACTACTGAATATAAACTACTGAATATAAACTACTGAATAAAAACTACTGAATATAAACTACTGAATATAAACTACTGAATAAAACTACTGAATAAAAACTACTGAATAAAAACTGACTACTGAATAAAAACTACTGAATATAAACTACTGAATACTGAAAAAAACTACTGAATAAAAACTACTGAATAAAAACTACTGAATAAAAACTACTACTGAATAAAAACTACTGAATAAAACTACTGATAAACTACTGAATGAATAAAAACTACTGAATAAAAACTACTGAATATAAACTACTGAATAAAAACTACTGAATAAAATAAAAACTACTGAATAAAAAACTACTGAATAAAAACTACTGAATAAAAACTGAATATAAACTACTGAATAAAACTACTGAAAAAAACTACTGAATAAAACTACTGAATATAAACTACTGAATAAAAACTACTGAATATAAACTGACTGAATAAAAACTACTGAATATAAACTACTGAATATAAACTACTACTGAATAAACTGAATAAAAACTACTGAATAAAACTACTGAATAAAAACTACTGAATAAAACTACTGAATAAAACTACTGAATAAAAACTACTGAATAAAAACTAAAAAACTACTGAATAAAAACTACTGAATAAAAACTACTGAATATAAACTACTGAAAAACTACTGAATAAAAACTGAATAAAAACTACTGAATAAAAACTACTGAATATGAATACTGAAATAACTACTGAAACTGAATATAAACTACTGAATATAAACTACTGAATAAAACTACTGAATATAAAACTACTGAATAAAAAACTGAATAAAACTACTGAATAAAAATACTGAATAAAAAACTGAATATAAACTACTGAATAAAACTACTGAATATAAACTACTGAATAAAACTACTGAATATACTGAAAAAACTACTGAATATAAACTACTAATAAAAACTACTGAATATAAACTACTGATATAAACTACTGAAAAACTACTGAATAAAAACTACTGAATAAAACTACTGAATAAAACTACTGAATATAAAAAAACTACTGAATATAAACTACTGAATATAAACTACTGAATAATAAAACTACTGAATATAAACTACTGAATAAAAACTACTGAATATAAACTACTGAATATAAACTACTGAATATAAACTACTGAATATAAAAACTACTGAATAAAAAATATACTGAATAAAAAAACTACTGAATAAAAACTACTGAATAAAAACTAATATAAACTACTGAATAAAAACTACTGAATAAAAACTACTGAATAAAAACTACTGAATAAAAACTACTGAATAAAACTACTGAATATAAACTACTGAATAAAAACTACTGAATAAAACTACTGAAAAAAACTACTGAATAAAACTACTGAATAAAAACTACTGAATAAAAACTACTGAATAAAAACTACTGAATAAAAAACTACTGAATAAAACTACTACTGAAAAAACTACTGAATAAAAACTACTGAATAAAAACTACTGAATAAAAAACTACTGAATACTGAATACTACTGAATAAAAATACTGAAAACTACTGAATAAAAACTACTGACTACTGAATAAAAACTACTGAATAAAACTACTGAATAAAAACTACTGAATAAAAACTACTGAATATAAACTACTGAATATAAACTACTGAATAAAAACTACTGAATATAAACTACTGAATAAAAACTACTGAATATAAACTACTGAATATACTGAAAAAACTACTGAATATAAACTGAATAAAAACTACTGAATAAAAACTACTGAATAAAAACTGAATACTACTGAATAAAAACTACTGAATATAAAACTACTGAATAAAAACTACTGAATAAAAACTACTGAATATAAACTAACTACTGAATATAAACTACTGAATATAAACTACTGAATAAAAAACTACTGAATAAAAACTACTGAATATAAACTACTGAATAAAAACTACTGAATAAAAACTACTGAATAAAAACTACTGAATATAAACTACTGAATAAAAACTACTGAATAAAAACTACTGAATAAAAACTGAATAAAAACTACTGAATAAAAACTACTGAAAAAAACTACTGAATAAAAACTACTGAATAAAACTACTGAATATAAACTACTAATATAAAACTACTGAATACTGAAAAAAACTACTGAATAAAAACTACTGAATATAAACTACTGAATAAAAACTACTGAATAAACTACTGAAAAAAACTACTGAATATACTGAATATAAACTACTGAATATAAAACTACTGAATAAACTGAATAAAAACTACTGAATAAAAACTACTGAATATAAACTACTGAATAAAAACTACTGAATAAAAACTACTGAATATAAACTACTGAATAAAACTACTGAATACTGAATATAAACTACTGAATAAAAACTACTGAATAAAAACTACTGAATAAAAACTACTGAATAAAAACTACTGAATAAAAACTACTGAATAAACTACTGAATAAAACTACTGAATAAAAAACTACTGAATAAAAAACTACTGAATATAAACTACTGAATATAAACTACTGAATAAAAAAACTACTGAATAAAAACTACTGAATAAAAAAACTACTGAATACTGAATAAAAACTACTGAATAAAAACTACTGAATAAAAACTACTGAATAATAAACTACTGAATAAAAACTACTGAATAAAAACTACTGAATAAAAAACTACTGAATAAAAACTACTGAATAAAAACTACTGAATAAAAACTACTGAATAAAAACTACTGAACTACTGAATAAAAACTACTGAATGAATACTGAACTAAACTGAATAAAAACTACTGAATAAAAACTACTGAATAAAAACTAATAAAAACTACTGAATAAAAACTACTGAATAAAAACTGAATAAAAACTACTGAATATAAACTACTGAATATAAACTACTGAATAAAAACTACTGAATAAAAACTACTGAATAAAAACTACTGAATAAAAACTACTGAATAAAAACTACTGAATACTGAATAACTACTGAATAAACTACTGAATAAAAACTACTGAATATAAACTACTGAATAAAAACTACTGAATATAAACTACTGAATAAAAACTACTGAATAAAAACTACTGACTACTGAATAAAAACTACTGACTACTGAATAAAAAACTAATATAAACTACTGAATATAAACTACTGAATATAAACTACTGAATAAAAACTACTGAATATAAACTACTGAATACTGAATAAAACTACTGAATATAAACTACTGAATAAAAATATAAAAACTACTGAATAAAAACTACTGAATAAAAACTACTGAAACTGAATAAAACTACTGAATACTGAATATAAACTACTGAATATAAACTACTAAATAAAAACTACTGAATAAAAACTACTGAATATAAACTACTGAATAAAAACTACTGAATATAAACTACTGAATATAAACTACTGAATAAACTAAAACTACTGAATAAACTGAATAAAACTACTGAATAAAAACTACTGAATAAAAACTACTGAATACTGAAAAAAAAACTACTGAATAAAAACTACTGAATAAAAACTACTGAATAAAAACTACTGAATAAAAACTACTGAATACTACTGAATAAAAAAAACTACTGAATAAAAACTACTGAATAAAAACTACTGAATAAAAACTACTGAATATAAACTACTGAATATAAACTACTGAATATAAACTACTGAATAAAAACTACTGAATATAAACTACTGAATATAAACTACTGAATATAAACTACTGAATAAAAACTACTGAATAAAAACTACTGAATATAAACTACTGAATATAAACTACTGAATATAAACTACTGAATAAAAACTACTGAATATAAACTACTGAATAAACTACTGAATATAAACTACTGAATAAAAACTACTGAATACTGAAATAAAACTACTGAATAAAAACTACTGAATAAAAACTAATATAAACTGAATAAAAACTACTGAATAAAAACTACTGAATAAAAACTACTGAATATAAACTACTGAATAAAAACTACTGAATAAAAACTACTGAATATAAACTACTGAATAAAAACTACTGAATAAAAACTACTGAATAAAAACTACTGAATAAAAAAAACTACTGAATAAAAACTACTGAATAAAAACTACTGAATAAAACTACTGACTATAATATAAAAACTACTGAATACTGAATATAAACTACTGAATAAAAACTATACTGAAAAACTACTGAATAAAATAAAACCGTTTCATTCAGTTAACAAAATTTGGAAACTTATTTTGCCCATTTTGTCACAAGTTTTTGTTGATACAATCGCCACTGACAACGATGTCAGAACTTTTCAGTCATAAAAGTTCTATTGATGAAATTAAGAATGAATAATAGTTTCTTTCTTTCTTTTATGTTTCCCCTTTCTATTCTATTCTATTCATTTGCTTTTCATTTTTGCGGATATGATGCAACCATTTCAATGCCATGCACATAAGCAGATAAGGATATACTTCTTACATGCATTCTTAGCGGTTTTCGTCCGTTCTTGTCATTATTTTTTATTCCTCTCTTTTCTTTCCTTTTGCGGGTTATCTACCAAAGTCATGAATGACATGACAAAGCAGATAAGGAATATTTAACGTCCCCAAAACACTTGAGAATTTCGCGATTGAAAAAATATGAGCAGAGTAAACTTCCAGAGAACTTCATAAAAATAATATGATCTTAATCTAAAAAATTAAAAAATTAAAAGTAATATCAAAGAGAATTTTATATATATTTCAGGCCATCGTATGTTGAATGTAGGGGAAATCATATTTGCGGTGTTTTAATATATACAGGCGTTTTCGGTACAGGTTTCATTCACGCCAATAACAGACATTGCATTGGCTTCCCGTCAATCAAATTGGACAGGATAATGAGGGTAATCTCGAGTCGTTTTGTAATAACAGAAAAGAAAATCGTTCACTAACTAAAGTAGACTAATTTCCTAGCAAAGAAAGATTGGAATCATTTTGAAAACATTTATAAGTAAATTTTTTTTTTTCTTCTTTTTTTTACCTTTCACGTTTTTGAGTGACGGAAAGCCAATACAGTGTTTCGTCGCATATGATAAAAAATAAAAAATAAAAAAACACTACGATGCAGTAAACTTGTAGTAAACAAACTTGTTTGCTCACAACCCGGCCGCTAACACCTGATCCCCAAGTTATTAAGCAAATTCATCATCTATTTTGGTCGTTTTCTCACCTGCATATGCCCTGATGACGTTTTCCAAAAATCGTATTCATCCTCAATTGGCGCCCAATTTCTGTATATTTCTCGATTTCGATTTACACCTTTCGATTTACAAAGCCAAGTTATAATTTTAAATTAAAAACAAAACACTGTGGAAAGAAACACTGAAAAACACTGTGGTATTTTGGGAGTTTTAAAGAGTAAGCTATACATGTAGTATTTTGAGTTCATCTAACTGTAGTCCTTGAAACGTCACATATCTCCGTCTCTCATCGACCGGAATATACTGTAAACGAGCACTTTTCAAACCCCGTTTTACCAAGTCTTATGAATCTAAGGGCCAATTTACATGAGAGAGAGATAACCCTAGCGCTAGGATCTTCCTAGCAATAGCTAGGACATTGCGTTTACATGATAAAATGCCAACATACATTGGATGCGTTACTGGTTGTGTTATTATAATATATTACACCTTCCAGGTGTGGCCACTTACGAGAGGTTCGTCGTTTATACATGTACAGTCATTCTCAAAAAGGTTGTCCAGATGAAAAGACTACAATACTACAATAAAGTCACGTGATTTATTATTATGTTTTCAATTTCTGCGCGCGGAGCTGCGAGTTGATACCAGCGGCACTACATTCATTTCTCACAATGCCATGTACTTTTGCATCTCAAATTGGAATTCCACGCAAGGAAATTGAATCACGTGAATCACGTGACTTTATATTGTAGTATTGTAGTCTTTTCATCTGGACAACCTTGTTGAGAATGACTGTATGTTGCAAACGCGTGTTTGCACACACCAAGTAAATTTCTCCCTTTTGTTATTAGTGAAAACATTTTCGGTGTAGATTTGAATAATATTTGTAGGAATAAAGTCACAAATAATTAAACAAACAAACAATAAATACATAAACATCAAGCATGAAACTAAGTCTCTACGAAAGAACAGGAAGTGGTTGCGGCATCAATAACGCTGAGGGCTTGATTTTGGCGGGAAAAAGTTGTCTTAAAATATCGAGACTGTAAGTAAAGTAAGGCCTAGTTCAAACGCCGCACTTTCCAAGAGCCGTTCTTAATTACTTCAAAAGAAGTCCCCTCATTATCTATTGTTTGAAATGAGAACGGCTCATGATTAGCACGACGTCTGAACTAGGCCTTAGACTTTATTTATCCAGGGTAGCCCATTCAGCAACGAGGCTGATATCCAGAGGAGCCCTGTATATAAAGCTATAAAAACAAGTGTATGACTATAATACAATTTGTGACTACATTCGCCTTAGACTTAGTTATAATAATAAAAACTTTATTCGAAATACACTAGGTATTTTGAAATGGTAGATCCTGAGGTTAGCCCTATAATGTAGGATCCACCAGTAGATTAGGCCACACACGCCGGGAACTTCGTGCCCTATTCTTAGTCAAACAGTGGTGTGGGTTCTTTTACGTCCCTCCGGTGCAATGTAATGGAGTGTGGAGAGAGGGGACCGCCATTTTACGTGGTCATCCGAGCCACGCGAAGGTCTAACCATTTGTAGATGTAATTACAAAAGCAGCACCTGGGCCTAAAATAATAATGATTAAAAACTCGTTCGTGTTGATTAATTGGCTGAACGACGGCTGCCACTACTGCGTCCAAACAATTTACATGTATATTAGCGAATTACTTGTGTGTTTGTCACGGCTTGAATTTGTGAAACACACACACGCAGGTGACGATATCTCAAACATATTTTAATTCATACCTTAAATCATTAGTTAAGGCTGGCTGACGCAAGCGTAAGTGCAATTAAACACAAGCACAAGAGGCGTTATTTCCTTTGGAAAACGGGCTTTGATCTTTGTGTTTATGCTTGTTCTTATGCTGCTTCCGTCAGGACCGTTTATACTTCTTGTCCTTGCAGTTATGTTTTCGTTAGGCTCGTCTTCACAGTGAAATAACGCCTCTTGTGCTTGTGTTTTTAACTTGCAGCTATGTTAGCGTTAGGCTCGTCTTCACAGTGAAATAACGCCTCTTGTGCTTGTGTTTTCGTTAGGCTCGTCTTCACAGTGAAATAACGCCTCTTGTATACTTGCTGTATTTTAATTAGGCTTCGTTTTACTGCATCTACATATTTAATTCAATAGAGTTGTTGATGTTCCAGAAACCTTTATCATAGTCGATGAACCCAACCGCGTTTTCTTCGGCTTTCTTCACGGCGTCATTGAGTTATTCACACATTATTTTGTCTTCCTTATTATTTGTCATTCATTCGTTCATCCATTCATTCATTCGTTCGTTCGTTCGTTCGTTCGTCCGTCCATTCATTCATTCATCCATCCATCCACTCATCCATCCATTCATTCATTCATGCATGCATTCATTCATTCATTCATTCATTCATTCATTCATTCATTCATTCATTCATTCATTCATTCATTCATTCATTCATTCATTCATTCATTCATTCATTCATTCATCCATCCATCCATCCATCCATTCATCCATTCATGCATTCATTCATGCATTCATTCATTCATTCATTCATTCGTTCATTCATGCATTCATTCATGCATTCATTCATGCATTCATTCATTCATTCATCCATTCATTCATCCATCCACTCATCCATCTATCCATTCATTCATTCATGCATTCATTCATGCATTCATTCATGCATTCATTCATGCATTCATTCATGCATTCATTCGTTTATTCATGCATTCATTGATTCCTCCATTCAATCATTCGTTCTTTCTTTTTCGTCATTTTTTTTTAACGACAAATAATACACTTCGCAGTTGGTTATATTTCTCAGCATCTGTACCCTTGCGAAGCACAGCCAGACATGTGCTACCAAGTCCAATGTACAAAACAAGATGGCGGCTGTACGTTTAACCACAATCCTTTGCGAAGCACAGTCAAACATATGCTACCAAGTCCAATGTACAAAACAAGATGGCGGCTGTACGTTTAACCACAATCCTTTGCGAAGCACAGTCAAACATATGCTACCAATCCAATGTACAAAACAAGATGGCGGCTGTACGTTTAACCACAATCCTTTGCGAAGCACAGTCAAACATGTGCTACCAATCCAACACGTGTACAAAACAAGATGGCGGCTGTACGTTTAACCACAATCCTTTGCGAAGCACAGTCAAACATGTGCTACCAATCCAATGTACAAAACAAGATGGCGGCTGTACGTTTAACCACAATCCTTTGCGAAGCACAGTCAAACATATGCTACCAAGGCATTGTACAAAACAAGATGGCGGCTGTACGTTTAACCACAATCCTTTGCGAAGCACAGCCAGACATGTGCTACCAATCCAATGTACAAAACAAGATGGCGGCTGTACGTTTAACCACAATCCTTTGCGAAGCACTGTGAATCAAATATATGCTATCAATTCATTGTACAAAACAAGATGGCGGCTGTACGTTTAACCACAATCCTTTGCGAAGCACAGTCAAATATATGCTACCAAGGCATTGTACAAAACAAGATGGCGGCTGTACGTTTAACCACAATCCTTTGCGAAGCACAATCAAATATATGCTACCAAGGCATTGTATAAAACAAGATGACGGCTGTACGTTCAACCACAATCCTTTGCGAAGCACTGTGAATCAAATATATGCTATCAATTCATTGTACAAAACAAGATGGCGGCTGTACGTTTAACCACAATCCTTTGCGAAGCACTGAATCAAATATATGCTATCAATTCATTGTACAAAACAAGATGGCGGCTGTACGTTTAACCACAATCCTTTGCGAAGCACAGTCAAATATATGCTATCAATTCATTGTACAAAACACTGTGCACTGTGAATCAAATATATGCTATCAATTCATTGTACAAAACAAGATGGCGGCTGTACGTTTAACCACAATCCTTTGCGAAGCACAGCCAGACATGTGCTACCAAGGCATTGTACAAAACAAGATGGCGGCTTTACGTTTAACCACAATCCTTTGCGAAGCACAGCCAGACATGTGCTACCAAGGCATTGTACAAAACAAGATGGCGGCTGTACGTTTAACCACAATCCTTTGCGAAGCACTGTGAATCAAATATATGCTATCAATTCATTGTACAAAACAAGATGGCGGCTGTACGTTTAACCACAATCCTTTGCGAAGCACAGTCAAACATGTGCTATCAATCCATTGTACAAAACAAGATGGCGGCTGTACGTTTAACCACAATCCTTTGCGAAGCACAGTCAAACATGTGCTATCAATCCATTGTACAAAACAAGATGGCGGCTGTACGTTTAACCACAATCCTTTGCGAAGCACTGTGAATCAAATATATGCTATCAATTCATTGTACAAAACAAGATGGCGGCTGTACGTTTAACCACAATCCTTTGCGAAGCACTGTGAATCAAATATATGCTATCAATTCATTGTACAAAACAAGATGGCGGCTGTCCCTTTTACCATAATCCTTTGCGAAGCACAGTGAATCCACACAGCGGTCAAAAGAAATTCTCTTGGCTTTTTTTGCGCTTTTATACTGAACGAAGTTAATGTATATCTAAGGTTCATTTTATCACAATTTTGGTTCTCTTTTCTAGTTTTTACTCCGAGATTTTCAACCGATTTAATTTTCTTTACAGCGATTAACCACAAACTAAATATTTGCTTGCGTTCTCGTTGCTAATTTTTATCCGACGTTTTTATTCCGAGATTTTCAACCGATTGAACTTTCCATTTACAGCGATTACTATAACTTCAAACTTGACAACAGATTCGTAGTAAGAAAGATCGACCGTTGTCAGATTTTTTCATCGCAAATAAACCTGTACAACAGCTGTTGAGGTTCCAAGGTGTCATTTTGTGTATCTTGAAAAACATGAGTTGAAATTTCGAGAAAAAATATTTTTTAATTTTGAACGTCAGACATTTGACTCGCCTTGTAAATGGCATCTACAAACTTTCTGACATGTTCAGAAATGATTATCGTAGCTTTTTTGATTAGAGTGATTTTCATAAACCCATGAAATAGATATTAGTCTAAACTACTAGCATACTATCACGAATCCAGCAATCTGATTGGCTAACGTACTCACTATCTATTTAACAATTGTTCCACGAAATCGAGTCGTACATGAGCTGATAGCCAACGAGGCTACTGAATCAGCCGAATTGGCTATCAGCCATGTATGACGAGATTGAGTGGAATAATTGTTTTGTTATTGACAACCACTGGATTGTGAGATATACAACATTTGTTTTTATTTTTAGTTCGGCAAAAACCGGTCTGCCATTGTTGAAAATCTCCAACTTTCTCTACTCGTGGTATATGAGCTGATAGCCTACTAGTAGAGTAGCCAATCAGAGCGCGCGCTTGCTCATATCCAGTGGTTGTCTATATAGTAATGCATGATACACCTGTTTTCAAAAACGTTGTCCATTTACAAAATACAAAATAGTAAAAAGGAAAACCACTGTTCTCTACTTTCTCATAGCACATAATGCTTTGCGCCTTGAGGGTTAACTGACAAAAGAAAATGGTGTTGTATAATCACATGGTTGACAGAAAGCTCCCATTTTCTTTTGTATTACCCCCCAAGGCGCAAAGCATTATGTGCTATGAGAAAGTAGAGAATAGAGTAAAATGATCCGCCATCTTTGCGCTTTTTATTTTATTTTTTTTACTTTTATTTTTTTTCTTTTTCTTTTTTTCTTTTTTCTTTTTCTTTTCTTTTTCTTTGAAATTATGTGAGCGCGAATACCTGCCATCATGTTTCTGAGATTTCTAAACCCGCCCTGTGTAGTAGTATTTTTTGTTATTAACAGACATGGTAAAGTAGTTCGTAAGGTTTCGTCAAGCGTAAAAAGACTCGGAAAAACACCGAACCCAGACGGGAATTTTTCCGAGTCTTTTTACTCTTGATGAAACCCATGCTCGAGAATCCATCGGTGCTCTTCGGCGTGGGCTCGGAAATCGATTTCCGAGCCCACGCCGAAGAGCACCGATGGATTCTCGAGCATGGATGAAACCTTACGAACTACTTTACTAACTATTATCAAACGACAAATTACCTTATAACATATTAATAGACATGTTTATTTTGGTATGTTAAAGGGTCTTCATCAGTGATATAGCAGGACCAGATATGAATTATCTTATCGAGTTCTTCCGTGTTCAGTTCACCGTTTCACTTCTCGTAGGGCTAGTGTTCATTCCGAAGGTAAAGTCCGCTAATGGCCGCCGCATTAACCACAATCCTTTGCGAACCTATATCATTTAATTTTAGGTTAGTTTAGAAGGAAATTATAAAAACAAAATTATTATTATTATTATTATTATTATTATTATTATTTTAAAAAAAAAATTATTATTATTATTATTATTATTAAAAAAAAAATTATTATTATTATTATTATTATTATTACTAACATCTACAAGCTATACTGCGAGCAAAAAATACCCTTAAACGCCATTAAATATGTTGATAGACGTTAAATATCCAGCTTTACCTTAATTTCTTAAAGTAATCCTTCCTTTATCTATGTATATTGCTTAGATCATTCGGATCTTAAAAGGACGAGGAGATGTCTTCGACACAAGTGCCAAACTCGCTTCACTCAAAGGGACTGCTATGAGCCTGAGAAACATGAATGCGGGCCCTAGCTCTGAAGTCACTGTCAACCCTGTTCGGGAAAATGAGGAATTAAAGGTAGATTCTGGTTTACAATCTGCACAAGACAAACGTGCAAGCATAAGCGCAAGAACAAGAAGCGTTATGTCACTGTGAAAACGGGTCTGACGCAAGCATAAGCGCAAGCACAAGAAGCCTTGTGTCATTGTGAAAACAGGCCTGACGCAAGCATAAGCGCAAGTAATAGAGCCGTTATGTCATTGTGAAAACAGGCCTGACGCAAGCATAAGCGCAAGCACAAGAAGCCTTGTGTCACTGTGAAAACAGGCCTGACGCAAGTATAAGCGCAAGCACAAGAGGCGTTGTGTCACTGTGAAAACAGGCCTGACGCAAGCATAAGCGCAAGTACAAGAGGCGTTACTTCACTGTGAAAACAGGCCTGACGCAAGCATAAGCGCAAGTACAAGAGGCGTTACTTCACTGTGAAAACAGGCCTGACGCAAGCATAAGCGCAAGCACAAGAGGCGTTATGTCACTGTGAAAACAGGCCTGACGCAAGCATAAGCGCAAGCACAAGAGGCGTTATGTCACTGTGAAAACAGGTCTGACGCAAGCATAAGCGCAAGCACAAGAAGCCTTGTGTCACTGTGAAAACAGGCCTGACGCAAGCATAAGCGCAAGTACAAGAGGCGTTACTTCACTGTGAAAACAGGCCTGACGCAAGCATCAGCGCAAACACAAGCAAACTCAGTATAGGGATCAAACTTTTCTTGTGTTTGCTTGTGTTGTAAATACAGAAAAACGGCGATACAAATCGTGACTGCGCTCAGTCTATATCTCAGTCACTGTAAGAAGAAAAAATGGCGGTAAGAAAAAACAATGGCGGCTGTACATTTTACCACAATCCTTTGTGAACCTAATACAGTACTTCTCACTGTTTCGACATGTTCACATAAATAGAGCAGGTAAACAGCTTTCTCTCTCAGTTCAGTTAAAATTTAAAGTTTCTACGAAGCAAAATGTTCTGATTCAATGTATCTTTTCTCTTAAAATTACTCAGGAGGAGATCCGTAAACTGTATTCCCAGCTTGAACAGATCAAGACAGTCAACATGGTTTACGAAAATCGTCACTTATCCAAGTCTACGTCCCATCTACACGACTCAAGCGTGACTGAAATAGGAAATAGCTTTGCAAATCCGAGTGCTTCACCAAGACGGAGTAGAAGAAATCAACGGCTTTCACCGGCGGCTGAACTATCAAGTGATTTTGTGTGATGCTCAATTTTATTATGCCTTTCTTGACATTTGCTGATCGATTGCTTCCGAGGTAATATCGATTGGTATGGATATATCTTCGACGAGACGATGACTGAAAAACTGAAGGAATTAGTGGAAAAAATCAAACTTGCGTTGAAAGAATTAGAATTCCACCATGCATAACTAACATTGTGATGGCTTTGCTTTGAATAGACCTTATGCATAATGACGTAATATGACTACAACTACCAGAATGCTTTGCGCATCTTCTTTTGTGAGATAGTTAGTACCCTTTGTCTTAGTGAATTGTGAACTGTTTATTAAACATTACTTGGCAGCTAAAACTGAATTACGTAATTTACAATTGAATGAATTACCTCAAGAGCGAATAAAAATCTAGAAAAAAAAGAAAATTCGCAAAGCATTCTGGTACTTCTACATCTACATCTACATTTATTTTGTCAGCAGAAACTATATACATAAGTACAGTTATCACGCTAACATGTACTTGTAGTCACATTACGTCATTATGCATAAGGTCTATTATGAAACAACCTTAATGCGAATTCTCGTCTTCACCTGGTCCTCTTGCGGCCTGATCTCCCATATTCATCTTCATTCTAGCTTCCTCGGGAACCAGGGGGCCGTTTCTCGAAAGCCCCGAAAGCTTATCGGGCCCAAAAAGGGTTTCTTTAAAAATCAATATCTTCAATACAAAGTAACAGACATGAAATTTTACATGAAGGGAAAGTTTGTTCAAAAGAACAGCTTTGTAGAGTAAGTGTCTCAGATTTCTGGATGTCTTTCAGGGCCCGAAACGTATACGCCCCGTAAACAGAGAAACAGGCACCAGTGTTACATATTCCGTCGCTCGTTACTCGCTCCCAGAACTAGAAATAGCTATGGGAACGAAGTCTGTTGGAACTTGTTCCGAAAGTCAAAATTCAATATGGCGGCTGTCCTATTCAAACCAGAATATACTTGATACTGATTGATACTGATGACCAATCAGAAACGAGATCAATTTTGACTTCCGGAACAAGTTCCAACAAACTTCGTTACCAGGGGTATTTCTCTGGGAGCGAGTAACGTGCGACAGAATATACCCCTGGTTTCCCGAGGTGCTAGGCCATTCTCGTACCCAGAGCCCACTCCTCATTTGGTTTGTCGTTGGCTCTGGGAAACCTGAAATTTTAGCGAATTTCATTGGCTGTTGAAATCAACAATGAATGATCGTATTTGATTGGTCCATGAGATGAACAAAGATTCAAACTTGCAAACGAACGAAGCGAATGACAGCTATAGGTTGTAGTAATTTCATACAATATTATTTTCAAAAACTATATACCTTTTTTGAATAATAAATCAATGGAAATGGGAGTGACTCATTGACTGTGTAGACATAAATTCGTAAAGGGAGATCTAACAATACATAAATTATAAAAGTAACGGCTAGAGACACAATCGATCGAACTCGCTTTGAGTATTCAAAGGAATATTTTTATAATTCAAGAGAAACAATAATAAAGCGGAAGACAGGAAGGTTCACATGCAAGATTATATTAGAACATGTATCTAGTATCGTCCAGCCTTTATCGCAACAGAGCCAGAGAAGAACCGGTGATGAACGTCGAAGGGCTTTTAAACGGCTACACGAAGATAAATGTACAAACTTGTGTACTTGTTACATTGTTTGAATATTCAAACCAACGTAAACACTACGTAGCCAGTAGACTCTTCCACAGTATCCGCTCTCAGCGGTCTTTAGTAAGAGCATGCGCTCTGACGACTTGGTCGTCAAAAACGAGAATGGGTGCTAGGCGTTCTAAGTAATATAGAGTATGGACTGGGAACGACTCTTCGCCACAAACGTACTTGAACAAATGATGTAAACATGATGTTTTTTCTTCGATTCTTCAAAAAGTTAATTTTAATCTTCGACTTGCCGTTCTGAGCTGCAATTTCCTGCCAATTAAAAACTATTTTTATCGTTATTTTATGTTTGTGTTTGATAAAATTTGTGTTACCAAAAAAACAAAAACAAAAAAGCCCGAGGAAAGAAAGATACCATTGCAGTGTTTTTTCAATGATGTCATTAGTCTCTTAGCCAATCAAAACCGTCAAAACTCGAACTCAAATCTTATCGCCTGTCAATCAAATAAGTTTTGCTATGATTGGTTCTAGAGTGTTTTTTTTTTTTTTAAATTAAAAGATCACATTGCGTGAGTGACATCCGAACCGCTTTAAATGAAATTTTAATTGGTTTAAATGTAAGCATAGCACAGTCTCTTAATCGGCCACTGATGTTTAATTAATAGACATCTTATTCAGCCAATTACATGACAGCAAAATAAATGGTATAGCCAAGTGGCAACGGCAAACGAAAAAAACCCCTGAAAAGACTACTTTAAGTACTTGCCCCAGGAGAACTAGTTTTTACAGGCATCAAACAGGACGTGAAAATACGCTGAACAAGGAAACTTCTCATTTTTATATCAAGTATGAATTCCAGTCCTGATTCGTTGAATGGGAGTGTATTTCACGTCGGGAATACCGTAAGCCACATACCTCTAAAGACACTTGCCTACATAGTTCTTTTCCTCATCTCCATCGTCGGCAACTCTCTCATCGTATGGACAATCTACAAAGACAATCGACTCAAAACTACCACCAATTTCTTGGTGGCCAACATGGCTGTCAGTGATCTTCTTTCTACGCTCTTTTTGTTCCCTCTAACAATCGTGGAGATCAACTTCGATCACCGATGGTTGATCGACGGGGACATCGGACTTGCCCTGTGCAAAATTGTACCATTCGTTTCCGATGTTTCTACTGCTGTTTCTTTACACAGTTGCCTATTTATTGCCATTGATCGCTACTACGCCGTGGCGCATCCACTAAGGATTGGCTTTAGCAAATCTCGACTTAGATTCATCATAGTGATAATTTGGATCTCGTCATCTCTCGTAATATCGCCTTACTTGTATTACTTTCTACTTGTTAAAACTCCCGATTCATTCATCAGATGTGGGTTCTCAGACTATTCTCTCATAAACGTCTTCTACGCTGTCATCCTGTTCAGTATTGGAATACCTGCCCCTGTTGTTACCATCGCTTATATATTAATCGTCTACAAACTTTACCAATACAGAATACCAGGGCAGCAGACTGACTCGGCGAGACGAAGAAGGGACAAACAAAATAAAAAAGTTTTGAAATTGTCTGTTGCTATTGTCACGCCATTGTATCTTTGCGAGATGTATTTTGCAATCACTTCAGTTCTGAAACTTCAAGGAATACTTTATAGCTTGTCATATCAAGCTTCCAAAGATGTACAATTCGCTAGCCTTTTTATTAAACATACGAGTTTTGCCTACAACTTCTTCATTTATCTAATCTTCAATGACATTTACCGGGAAAACTTTAAAACTGTCATCTCCAAATGTTATTGTAATTGTTTTGCAGTCAATCTAACTCTTCCTAACGAAGCTGAGAATCGCGAGATGCGTGCACTTGACTTCGAAGGAGCGACATCAGCACGGATACAAGTGTTAAGTGTGTCGAACTATGGCATAGATCACCACTCAAACGAAGCTATAGAGAAATGAGCCCAGAGAGACGGGGATTGCTCCTTAATTATAACTCTCTAGTTTTGTGAAAGAGCTTAGAAGCAATAGAGAAATGAGCCCAGAGAGACGCAATAGAGAAATGAGCCCAGAGAGACGGGGATTGCTCCTTAATTATAACTCTCTGGTTTTGTGAAAGAGCTTGAAATGCCTTAAAGCGCATGGAACTAGTTTACTTCATGAAGCTACAACAGAGCTAGGGAATCCCGCCAAACACCTGTATACATTGCATATTGTTCATAAGACAGATCTAAGTGCCCCCTTCAGCTGTCTCCCAGGCGTTTTCATTCATTTCCTAATCAACCATCAATCACTCGTGACCAGGTGAATCAACAATGAAGCACACACATTAGGGCCTCCAAGCTAACGCAGAAAGATTCAAGGTTCAACCACAGGCAGCCCAACCTTTGCTTCTGAGGAATAATTGAAAATATATTTGCATGTATGGCGTACGCGCCTTTTTATGGGTTTCCTGTGGTAGAGCACACGCGCGCAATACGTAATACGTTACGAAGCACAGGGAGCCCAACATAATACGTATTGCGCGCGTGCGCTCTACCACAGGAAACTTAACCCATCAAAAAAGGCGCGCATTTTATTTATTCCTCAGAAGCAAAAGTTGGGCTGCCTGTGGTTCAACCGAACCTGCAGGCATTCTGGATTTAATATAAACGAAATATTCTTAATTATAGAGAATAACATTGATTGAAGCCTTCTTCTAACTCGGTGTCCAATTTTAATATACAATCATTCTCAAAAAGGTTGTCCAGATGAAAAGACTACTGTAAAAGACTATTGTATTACTACAATACTACAATAAAGTCACGTGATTCATTATGTTTTCAATTTCTGCGCGCGGAACTGCGAGTTGATACCAGCGGCATTACATTCAGTTCTCACAATGCCGTGTACTTTTATATCTCAAATTGAAATTCCACGCGAGGAAATTGACTACATAATGAATCACGTGTCTTTATTGTAGTATTGTAGTCTTTTCATCTGGACAACCTTTTTGAGAATGACGGCGGTACTCTACGTTCGACCTTCAGGTCTTCGTCAGTAAAAAAATATAGAGGAATAAAATTATGCACAAAAACTAAGGAGCTAAAAATGTCCAAATGAGTGAAATAAGGTAACCCATCATAAATACACCTATTTCAACAAAAACATCGCGTTCAAAGCAACAAGCATCAAGCCAAGACCGAAGTGAATGCTGGTTATGTGCTGACAATTATTTAAATCACAATTGTTTCTATAAGGACTAATTACAAAATGTAAACATTTTCACGTGCTTGTTTGCATATCACACTTCGTTCCATAGAAACTACGTCACTTCGGTCTTGGCTTGACGCTTGTTGCTTTGAATGCGACAACGTTTTTTGAAATAGGTGTATATGGGAAAGTTAGGTCGATGGCCAGCTGCTTAGAAGAGCTGTTGTGATTGGATAATACAAACAATAGAATTCATTATCTACTATTGTCTACTCGTTCTATTGTTTTGTTTCTATTGTTTTACTCTAATAGTATTGACCCAATAGGAGACTTGCACTAAGAGGTCACGTGACCCCAACACCCTTAAATCGAACAGCAGTGTCAAAATGAACTCCAGAAATGAAAAGAGCAACTCGAAATTAGTAAAAGGGCGATGTTTCAGCGCATAATGTCTGACACAGGAGAAATGACAATAATAAATAAAATGGATCTTTTCTAAGATTTTGTTTGGAAAATGCATTGGATGGCAAGAGCCGTGCCATCCAATGCATTTTCCAAACAAAATCTTAGAAAACGATGAATTTTATTTTTAATTAATGCCATTTCTCCTGTGTCAGACATTATCCGCTGAAATGTCGCCCTTTTACTAATTTCGAGTTGCTCTTTTCATTTCTGGAGTTCATTTTGACACCTCTGTTCGATTTAAGGGTGTTGGGGTCACGTGACCTCTTAGTGCAAGTCGCCTATTGGCATAGATCTTCTAAGAGCTGCAGGCCTGCCCAGGACAGGTGTGGAAATTATTGGGAATAGGGCTGTCCACAAGTTGCTCCAAATTGTTTAAAAAGATGCTCAAAATTTCTCAGAAAGTTGCTCCAAAACTCTAAAAGTTGCTCAAAAGTTGCTCCAAAATCTTAAAGTTGCTACAATGTTGCTTCGTATTTACTATAATAAGATGCTAATTACCCAATCAAAGGAATATTTCTAACCATTTTTCTTTTTTTTTCTTCATATAATATAGCTTGTTAACAGGAATTTACAACATTTTCTTTTTTATAGACGGCAAATGCAATTTCACACTACCACCCTCCCCTCCCTCCCCTCTTTGCCACCCTCCCCTCCCCTGTCTATGCAAAATATTTATATTTTTACTTTATTTTCATAGTTTTCATTTCCTTTCTTCATTCATTCTTTATCTTTGATCTTTTATCTCTCTACCCACATTTCATTTGATTTTTTACTTTCTATTTTTCATCCTTTTTTATCATTTCACATGCAACCACTGTTCTCTCTTTCTTTCCATATGTAGCTGATGCCTTCTATAAAAAGTAACCGCTAGCTGACCACCTGAATCACCTTTTCAAATAACCACAGGCAGCCCACTACTACTCCAAATGCACTAACCCATTCCTGAACACTGCATGCTGTTTACAAACTGTATTATGAACCATAAAGCGAAATAAACCAATTTTAGTACTTTAAATTGGCCTGTTTAATTTGGTTTAATTTGTGGAAATGGTTAAGAAAGAAAGAAGTTGCTCAACAGAAAAAAAGTTGCTCGAAATAAAAATAGTTGCCCGAAATCGGAAAAGTTGCGCAAAAGTTGCCTAGCAACTTGTGGACAGCCCTAAATAAACCGCGACATTAAAAGCGTCTGCAAAGGAGGCTACCCTAATTGGGAATCAAGCTAACTAAATTGTGATTTAACTACAAAAACCTTGTACAGAAAATAACCTTCAATAAATTGGTGTAATCCTTAGGGAACATGTTAGCGAATAGTTACTTGTAATTAATCCTATTAATACTTTACTATGCTTAGAATGAATGTTTCCCATCCTCCTCTAGCTCCCCTTCTCTTCCCCGTTTTGAGCCTGAAACGCAGCCTCGTAAAACAGAGTTTGCACTAAACGTCCAAACTTACAAGTGTGGCGTGACCTGTTGTTACCTGCTTTATCTATGTGAACGTACGCGTCAGACAGATTGTAGATGTCAGTCAATCAGACAGTCACAGACAGTCGTACAGTCATTCATTCAGTCAGTCAGTCATTCATTCATTCATTCATTCATTCATTCATTCATTCATTCATTCATTCATTCATTCATTCATTCATTCATTCATTCATTCATTCATTCATTCATTCATTCATTCATTCATTCATTCATTCATTCATTCATTCATTCATTCATTCAGTCAGTCAGTCATTCATGCAGTCAGTCATTCATTCATTCATTCATTCAGTCAGTCAGTCAGTCAGTCATTCATTCATTCATTCATTCATTCATTCATTCATTCATTCATTCATTCATTCATTCATTCATTCATTCATTCATTCATTCAGTCAGTCATTCATGCAGTCAGTCAGTCAGTCAGTCAGTCAGTCAGTCAGTCAGTCAGTCAGTCAGTCAGTCAGTCAGTCAGTCAGTCAGTCAGTCAGTCAGTCAGTCAGTCAGTCAGTCAGTCAGTCAGTCAGACAGTCAGTCAGTCAGTCAGTCAGTCAGTAAATCAGTCACTGCGTGCGTGCGTGAGTGCACGTGAGTGAGTCGGTCCGTCATTCTCTTCTCAGTTGAATTAGATAGCCAAACAGACAGGCAGGCAGACAGACAGACAGACAAACACAGACAAGCAGACAGACAGATAATCGCCGAGTTTGCAAGTCAGACACTCAGGGGCGGATCTAGAGATTTTGAAAGGGGGGTGCACCACTAAGGGGCCGTAAGGCCCCTTCTTCTAGGGGGATGTGGGGGCATGCCCCTCCAGAAAATTTTGAAATCTAGAAGCTCGAAAATGCAATTTCTATCCATTCTGGGCATCAAATGGTGGGGAGACGTGGGCGAATATGTATCGGGCCCAACTCAAAGGGGGGGGGGGGGGGGGGGGGGGGGGGGGGGGGGGGGGTCCCCCCATGCCTCCCCCCCTTGGATCCGCCCCTGACACTCAGTCATGAATTGCTATTTTGACTTTGGGAATTCGTTCTTGGTTACAGTCAGTCCGGCAAAGACAGACAGTCAATCAATCGAATAGTCACCAAGTTTGCAAGTCAGTCAGACAATCAGTCAGTGGTATTATCTCAGTTGTTTCTGCCAACCTCGTTTTGAGAACTGATCATAATACTTAACAGTTGTCGTAAAATCAGCTCATCAGATTATATTATGCCATTGGGAGGTTATAGGGTAATACCCAACTAATAAAACATATGTAATACATCTTCCTGTTTTTCACTATGACAACTTCAACGTCATATCACCCGAGCGTATAAAACACATACAATAACAAAATCCGGTTTCTGAGGATCATTTGTAACGATCAGGTGCAATAGACAATGCTAATGGTGCAATGGATGTCATTATGATAGCTACATGCCCCGTGTTGTCACTGCATTCATCGATCTAAATACTGGTAAGAAAGCATTGAATACACTAGTACTAGTCAGTCAGTACTCACTTATTGTCAGTGGCGAATTCTTTTAACTAGAACTTCGTTCGTTCGTTTTTCTTTCAAAAATACTAATTACTAATTATGCGGATTTGTTTTCACTTAGAGATGGAAAATGAGCCTCCCGACGAACTCCATACTAACTACAACCACTGCATCTTCTTTCTGAAAGCGAATAACCCTGCAGAACACTCCAGACTAACAAAAGTTGTAGCGATATGTCAAAGCTCGCGTCCATTGGATCATCTGTTGAACAGTTTTACAACATTGATTCAGCCGGGCGAGATTGCTGGCATACTGATATTTCTGAGAACATTCGAAGTTCTAGATGTCTCTGATTGTCAGAAAATATCTAATAAAGCAGTCCATCACACAACTGAAGCAGAAGTTATTGCACTAGTGGATGCAGTGAGCACAAGAGGACCCCACGGTCTTTGGTACATCTTGCATGCTATGCAGCCGAAACATGTAGAGTTTTTTGCGCAGAAGCATGGGGATATAAAGTGCTGTGGTAAGAACTCATTTGTGCTTTCTCTAAACTGCAACTGGAGATCAATAAGAAGAAATTATGTTACTTATTACAGTGGATAACTGAAAGCGGAAAAAAACACACGGATATTTTGATATTTGGTTCAGTGGCTATTCAAATGTATAGTAGGCCTACAATAGTTAGAAATTGTTTCACATGATATTTTTGTTTTGTTATTTTCAAAAGTTTTATGAGGAAAGATGTTTTTGATTGGATCATACGGAAAGCGATGGGGTTTCCTGATAGTCCAGCTTAGTTAGGTTACATCGAAATATTCATTCCGTTATAGTTAACGAACATCAATCACCGATCAATCGCATCTTTAATTATTGTGCTAATATAATGATGCTCTAATACACAATAAATCCATGAAAGTCATCTAAATAGTACTAAATAATGTTAGAGTACAAATACTTAAACCGTGCAGCATAAATAGTACTACTAAATAGTGATAGAGTACAATCACTTAAACCGTGCAGCATAAATAGTACTATTTAGTACTAAATAGTGCTATTTGAAGTAGTGTTTTCTATTGTTTTAGTAGTGCTATCAGTGGCACGATTTAGTGCAAAACGTTACGTGTTAGTTGTACTCTAAATTGAACAAACAAAAGACTGTCTTCACTGTAGACATCTATATTTATTATTAACCCTTTGTTTCATATCCTTGTATTATCTGCGTGGGTCGAAGGATTTCACCAAAATTTGATACTTTATTTGGGTATCGATCGATAATGTAACCCGTAAAACGGAGCACTGATGGAGGGAGGGAAGTAAAGAGCGCACCGTCGGCCTCAAGTTTATTAGTATATGATTACTATTACGAGCTACCGACGTTAAATAAAGTCCTTTACTTTACTTTACTTTTTACTTTAATGTGTGACCGACCGAATCGCAAAAATGCAAATTTGTTTTTCTTAAAATTGTTTATCTTCAAGTCTTCATGTAAGATCTCCCACTGATTATTATTATTGTTTCTTCAGTGTGCGATGAAGTTGAGCAGATTCAAGTCGAAGGTAATTATGACTCAATAATACTTACTTTAATAGAATATTCTGATTATTATTATCAAAATATTTGAAATATTATTTTCAAAAACCGATATCGCGACAGAAATGAATGAATGCTGAATGCAAAGACATTTGCCTATGATTTTGGTCTTTCGCTGCGAGCATTGTAGCTTGCATAGACTCCACAATCATTGAAACTATTCTTTTCCTTCTCAAATTTCGTTACGTTTTCTCTGCAATTTATACATGGAAATGACGTCATGATATTGAAGCCAATCTTGAGAGAATTTGTCAGCGGTATTTTTAGAAAATCAGTGTCATGAGTAATCGCTAAATATAGGCGCTCTTATAAAAGAGTCAATATTCATGTCTCCCGCAGTTTCAGTTGATTGGGTATTGGGTACGATAGATCGAGGAAGATCAGAGGGCATTGTATCGAGGCTGAGTTGCTGGCACTGCAGGGGCGAAAGGGAACGAAAGAGTAATTAAGGGGAACTAGGGGGGTGGGGGTGGAGGGGGAGGAGGTGGGGGAGGAGGAGGGGGAGGAGGAGGGGAGGATTTCGCAGGTCGAGTATCGTTTGTCGATTTGCAGGTTGGAAGTTTTTTTAAAGAATTAATTAGTTTCAGAATAGTTTCTTAAAAATTACTTCTCCCGAGCAAGATGCGTAAAAACATGCATGGCAAGCGTAGAATTCAGCGGCAGTGAAAAGCGATGCAAAAGCACTCCCGTCCCAGTCTCCCGCGACAGCGCTGAATCATAAAACCACAGTAAGCCCAAGATCTTGTCCTTTGGCCTGCGTTCGCTGAACAGCGTACGCATGCTCACAAGTTAGTCAGCACTGACCTCTATTTGCGGGCTAATAAGCTGGTAATGAATGGTTCGTTGAATATGATCTAATCTCAAATGGCAAAAAAACTATAAAAAAATTAATTCAACTGTTTAAACTGAGACAGGAAATGACGTCAACTGATCCATTTTTTGTTTCCATAGAAACACCTACAGAAGAATCTTTTCTTCCAATATCAAAACAACGTGAGATTATAAACGACCTGCTCAGAAAAGTAGAACTGCTGAAAACGAGCTTCTCACGACTTGAGAACAGAATTACCATGACGATCGACAAGATGTCGCCATTACAACACATCAGAAATGAATTAAAAGGTAACTCTTCCTTCCCTTCCCTTCCCTTCCCTTCCCTTCCCTTCCCTTCCCTTCCCTTCCCTTCCCTTCCCTTCCCTTCCCTTTCCCTTCCCTTCCCTTCCCTTCCCTTCCCTTCCCTTCCCTTCCCTTCCCTTCCCTTCCCTTCCCTTCCCTTCCCTTCCCTTCCCTTCCCTTCCCTTCCTTCCCTTCCCTTCCCTTCCCTTCCCTTCCCTTCCCTTCCCTTCCCTTCCCTTCCCTTCCCTTCCCTTCCCTTCCCTTCCCTTCCTTCCCTTCCCTTCCCTTCCCTTCCCTTCCCTTCCCTTCCCTTTCATCCTTCCCTTCCTTCCCTTTCATCCTTCCCTTCCTTCCCTTTCATCCTTCCCTTCCCTTCCCTTCCCTTCCTTCTTCCCTTCCTTAATTCCTAGGCAGTTGCTTACTTCCCCCCCTCCGTCGTACATTTTACCATGTTTTTCACGAAAGTCACATTTCTCATTTATTATTTAGATGTGATGTCTGATCCTCAGTCGAGTCACGAAGGATCCTTTGGCCTTAACAACATCACCGTCTTCAATCGTGTCAAACTAAAATATTTAAAACTAATGGATCGATTACACCCCAGTGAGCTCAGAGAAATGCAACTCCCAAACAGTGACAACAGGACACTTGTCTTGAAAGGTATAAAAACCGCGCGCCTCCCGATTCATTGAGCGGTGTATGACAATGACAGCAATGACAGTGGCACGCCTCGACGTCAATGGCGACAATGACAGTGTAGGTTCATATGCAGCTCGAAAAAGTCCTCCATCGGTTGTAAAGCGCATTGAGACAATGTGAAATGCGCTATATAAGAACGACCATTATTATTATATATTATTAGTGGCAGGTCGCGCAGGGTCTGTCACTTCAAACGATCCATATATGCTTTGCGGTCGAAACTGGCGTACTTTTTTGTTTTCTTTTGAGTTAAGTCATTATCTCTCTTTTTTTGCAGAAATTGTTTGCAATAAATCTCGCACTCCTGATAAGGGAGAAGAACCAGAAGACGCTACTTTACATGCATACACCGACCTATTTACTCACTTGGAAGATAAATTTTTCGAGGTACTGGGATACTGTAATCCCCTCCCGGTGGTACAGAGGTCAGTGGAGAGGATGACGTCATACGTGAAGAATAACAAAAGGACTTTCGTGTGTTTGATTGGTGCAACCATCTGCATCGAGGTAGTCGGTTCGTACGCGATTGAATATGGAGTATCATTGGTTAACGCCTGCAGTCCAGGAAGCATGTCATAATCTCAATTCTGTCGAGACCATAGGGAATTCTGGGAAGGGCAGAACTATATTGTATATATACTAGCTATGTTCTATGCTTTTATTGTGAATGAATGAATGAGAATGAATGAATGAATGAATGAATGAATGAATGAATGAATGAACACACGATGAATGACTGAAGTTGTGAAAGTGAATGAGAAATCGATTGCCCAGCGATGCAACTTTTCTTGCAACGTTGCACGCAAAAATTGCAGAAGTAGAACTCGATCCTACTTCTGCAACTGTTGCGCGCAACGTTGTACCGCGTGACACCCCAAAAAACCTTGTTGCGCGCAACGTTGCAGGAAAAGTTGCATCGTCTGTCTGTGCCTTTAGGATATTCATTTCACCTTTATATGAAGTGATATATCATACTTCTCAAACCATTAATAATAATTCTTGGAAAAATTCAAAGTTAAACTGAGTTGACCAAATTTTGTTATGCTAATTAAGATCAAAATTCCAGAGCTTCTTCACGGTGTGATTTCCTTTGTTTTGCACTCATGAATTATTAATGAGTTTGAGAACTGCATTTCCGGTTGACTTGCGGTGTTTGCTTTCATGATCCGGGGGGGGGGGGGGGGGGGGGTACTTGGGTTTAGAAGTGACGAGGAGCCCGCGCGCGCGAGAAAAGACAACCATATGGGTCTAAATACACTCGTATTTGTATACCTTGTGTTTTTCATATCTAATTTGATTTTCCTAACCAAAAGAATGCATGTTTCAATAATCCTTCACATCTCCCTGTCGCTTCACTGAACCCCAAGTCCTATCCCCCCCCCCCCCCCCCCCCCCCCCCAAGGTTCATGATTGACCGTTTTCAATTACAATATATAGTGGATCATTGATAGATAAGACCACAAGAAATGAGTTTTATATCATATATAGACTTAGTCGCCTATGCAGCCGTTCTTAGTGTCAGTCTAGAAAATTTCAGACTGGCAGTAAGAACGGCTCCATAGGAGACTAATATAGACTTAGCTGGTCTAAGGATGTGACTTTCGGGTAAAGCGCACAATAATAATAATAATAATAATAATAATAATAATAATAATAATAATAATAATAATAATAATAATAATAATCTATGATAATAATAATATAATATACCTTGATGGTACGAACGTTATGATTGGTTGGCGTTATTTGACAGTACGTGCGTTTTTATTGGCTGATTGGATATAGAACGAGCGTTTTGATTTGCTAGAACGAGCGTTTTGATTGGTTGAGTTATTTTGATTGGAAAAAGCGTTGGTTGATTTGAAGAAATGTTTCGATTGATTAAAATTGTTTTGATAGTACGAGCATTTTGATTGGTTGTTATCGTTTCACAGTACGAGAGGTTTTGATTGGCTGTTACAATTTGATTACTCAACTTTTGGGAGACCTGGCTTTTATAGCTAGAAATTTAATGCTCTTTTTTCATTTTCTCTTATCAAAATCGCGAAAATAAAGCCTCGCGAAATGTTGTCTTAACAAAATCGCGAAATTAAGTACGCGCGAAATTAAGTACGAATAAGGTAGCTGTCGACATTCCTCCCAGTCCCTTCTCCTGAAGAAGAGACCGAGGAGGATCTGGTTAACTGAGCGCAACGTGGGGGTCTTCCTAATTACATTGTAAATGCTTATCAATCGTATGCGAGATAAGATAGACGTATAGCTGATAGATGGGGTTTCCGTTCTTCTTTTACCATCACTATAATGCAAATAATGAGTAAATAAAAATAGAATATGAACATTTTTTTTGTTTTTTTTTGTCACAAAGAGGTTGGGCGTACCGTCAGTGCAAACAAATAATAACTTGAGTTCTGTAGAGCATAGACGAACAATACGCGTTAGGTGGATAATTAATGATATGTCGATTAATTATTGTCTTCTTAATTATGATTTATTTCGTTCTCACTTCAGTTCAGTTGGTAGATTTCTTTCTTTTTTCTCTTTTTTCTCATTTTGTAATTTTCTTGCTTTCCATAATAACTTAGTTTCTTTCTTTCTTTCTTTCTTTCTTTCTTTCTTTCTTTCTTTCTTTCTTTCTTTCTTTCTTTCTTTCTTTCTTTCTTTCTTTCTTTCTTTCTTTCTTTCTTTCTTTCTTTCTTTCTTTCTTTCTTTTTCTTTCTTTCTTTCTTCTTCTTTCTTTCTTTCTTTCTTTCTTTCTTTCTTTCTTTCTTTCTTTCTTTCTTTCTTTCTTTCTTTCTTTCTTTCTTTCTTTCTTTCTTTCTTTCTTTCTTTCTTTCTTTCTTTCTTTCTTTCTTTCTTTCTTTCTTTCTTTCTTTCTTTCTTTCTTTCTTTCTTTCTTTCTTTCTTTCTTTCTTTCTTTCTTTCTTTCTTTCTTTCTTTCTTTCTTTCTTTCTTTCTTTCTTTCTTTCTTTCTTTCTTTCTTTCTTTCTTTCTTTCTTTCTTTCTTTCTTTCTTTCTTTTCTTAATTCTTTTCTTTCTTTCTCTCTTCTTTCACTTTCCTTCCTTCCATTCAGTCTTCCATAATCATTACTTTGGCTGTGCCACACACAGCGACACAGCGAGGTTTCATTAACAATATATTATTAATAAAACTTTTAAATGAAAAGTTCTTTTGTTCCAAGTATAATGACGTACAAAGCATTTTAATCCATCTAAAATTCAATTCATATGATGTCCAAATATTCCACAGAAAAAAGAGAAGAAAAAAAAAGATCATGAAAAAGGACCACGTTAAGAACTTTATACCCCAGTTCCTTTATACAGGATATTTTTAGAAGCTCTTATATGCTTATATCAGTCGGCCGCCAGTTGAGTAACATAAGACACGTTACATGAGCTAAAAGAATTCAGGAATTCGTGATCTTTAGGTGTGAATACATGATGTGTCATTCGCCTTTGTGATCAGACAGTGTTCGATGGCGCTCACTGTGTTCGCCACCTAAAACAACCAAGAAAAAACACTAAAAGAGCTAATGAAGAATTGTAGATACTACGAATGATGTTAGCTGTAGGATCCGTCGAAATTCCTAAAACCTCGCCAAGTTCGCCACGCCGTCGAAGCGCCGAAGGATTGCTTTTATCTCTGAGCGGTTATGGTGGCGTTAGAGGTAAGAAAACACAAAGATTCTGAAGTGTAATTCACTGTAGATTCGAAACGAGAAGTAAAGGTTTACACAGCTTCGTGTCATGTAATTAATTTTGTGCCCGAATTCGAATATGCTGCGTTTGGTGCGGACTGTTGTTGTGTTGTGTGCGCAAGGAAAATTACATTTCCTGACCCGCTTAATTGCTCATTTACGATTGAAAGATGCCTCTGTGTTTACTAACCACAAACATCATGTCTATAGTGATTTACGAAGTTATACTTGCACGAATATAAAGCTTCAGGCTCTGCTTCAAATTTACATATGATTTATTGGATTATGTACGGCTACTCGTTTTAATTAATCAAATTTCCATGTTATTTTGATTGAGTTGTAGTGTATTTATTTTATCGTGTCAAAGTAATTACTCTGCA
Source organism: Actinostola sp. cb2023 (assembly GCA_033675265.1). Lineage (NCBI taxonomy): Eukaryota > Metazoa > Cnidaria > Anthozoa > Actiniaria > Actinostolidae > Actinostola > Actinostola sp. cb2023. The sequence continues at coordinate 325,263 of JAUJYZ010000524.1, read as the reverse complement.
TTTGTCACTAGTATTGACAGAATTTTAACGTTGTTTGTGGTCGATCTAGAGTGACGTTAGCATGTTCCTATGCTTTTACGGGATCAGTTTCTTTGCCAATTCTTGTTCACTTGGCGAGACGAGAAGTTAATGAGTCACGACTTGCATATATTACAGGTCAATTTAGGTTCGGCATTAGAAACTTAAATTTAATTAATAATTTTTATGAACAAGTAATATATGGAATGCTGGAATAAAATAGTTTGGGCTGGAAGGATAAAGTAGTAAAAATACAAATAAATAAATTAATTAATTAAATATAATGAACAAACTGAAAAAAGGATAAGATGGAGTGAGAATAATATAAGATGCACATGTCGTGGGGTGGTTGGTGGTGGCAGATGACAGACTGGCTATGTTGGTGAGGATGATGATGATACATGGGGATAATAATAATAATAATAATAATGATGATGATAATGATGAAGGCAGTGATGATGTGTTATAAACGTTATTATTATGATGATGCATATGATGATGATGATGATGGCAATCCAATGGTGGTGGTGGTGATAATGGTGGCAATCCACTGGTGTGAATAGTAAGCAATGATGATGGTGGTGGTGATGATGATGATGATGGATTGATGGTAATCCACTGGTGGTAGGCAGTGATGATGATGATGGTGGTGATGATGATGATGGCAATCCAATGGTGTGAATGGTAAGCAGTGGTGATGATGATGGTGGTGATAATGATGAGGGCAATTCACTGGTGGTAAACTGCATGATGATGATGATGATGATGACAATCCACTGGTGGGACTGGTAGGCAGTGATGATGATGATGACAATCCACTGGTGGGACTGGTAGGCAGTGATGATGATGATGACAGTCCACTGGTGGGACTGGTAGGCAGTGATGATGATGACAGTCCACTGGTGGGACTGGTAAGCAGTGATGATGATGACAGTCCACTGGTGGGACTGGTAGGCAGTGATGATGATGATGACAATCCACTGGTGGGACTGGTAGGCAGTGATGATGATGACAGTCCACTGGTGGTGGATGACAGTCCACTGGGGACTGGTAAGCAGTGATGATGATGACAGTCCACTGGTGGGACTGGTAGGCAGTGATGATGATGACAGTCCACTGGTGGGACTGGTAAGCAGTGATGATGATGATGACAATCCACTGGTGGGACTGGTAGGCAGTGATGATGATGATGACAGTCCACTGGTGGGACTGGTAAGCAGTGATGATAATGATGACAATCCACTGGTGGGACTGGTAGGCAGTGATGATGATGATGACTGTACTGTATTCAGCAGTCTTTCCGTTTCTTTCTCCCGTTAAATCCTGTGGAGCAAGACTTGCCTTGTCTCAATTAAACTACATTTCTTTCCCCACTACCAGTACCCTCAGTACATTGAGACTTAGGGTGCGTTCGATTGACCTTATTCCAGAATAGGAATACACGGAATAACATCCCTGAATCGCTCTCACGCAGCTACTGTCCACTGTAAAATGAAACATTTCCTTGTTGTATCATAATAAAGTTACAAGGAACAGTTTGGAATTTTAAATGTGCTAAAATAAAAGCATCGAAGTGTTATTCCGTGTATTCCTATTCTGGAATAGAGTCAATCGAACGCACCCTTAGTATTTGAAAAGTCACCAAAATGAGTTATATTTTGAGTACATTAGTTATATTTTATCAAGTACACTTGACACAGATAATAGAGGCATTTTACCAATGTAAGCAATTCCATGTTGTTATTTATTCTTGCTCGTGAGTAGAAAATATTCTAGCTAGTTACTGAAACCTGTTTAACTTGTTTTTAGCTGCAGTGTTTCAATAGATACTGTTATCGAAACGTGATTGACACATAGATTGATGAACTAGTAGTACTATAAACAACTTAAGTGACCTGTCAAACTGCAATCTCCTCCAATACTATACAATAATAAAAGGACCTTGAATTACAAAGTACGTTAGTTTTTCAATAACATCGTAAAATACCGAGCGATTGCTCAAGAAGATTTTTTTTAACACTTTCAAGTAAAAACTTCAAAAGCAGCCAAAATGAGGGAAAAATATATTGGGACTTAACATCACGCAGGGGATCGATCCGTAGGGGGTGGCAATCTTTGAGAGATCATTTGACCTCGGTCGACGTTGCATTTCATTTGATTGCATCTTCCGTTGCTTTATCGGTAGAGTTTTATATAATTATATATCACTGTTTCTTGTATGGAAAAATAAATAATGGATGAGCAAACGAATGAATGAATGAATGAATGAATGAATAAATTAGTAATTGACTGACTGAGTGAATTGTCTGACTGACTGACGAAATTACTGACTGACTGAGTTTCAGCTTAGCGATATCTTATCATATATCTCAAGATTCTTATTCTGAAGGTTTGTACTTCGCACAAAACACACATTTACTTCCGGCTCAGTGTTTGAAAAAATATATATTTCTGACTGACTGTGCACACGACTGACTGACTGACTGAATGAATGAATGGAAGAATGGTGGATGAATGAATGAATGGTGGATGAATGAATGAATGAATGAATGAATGGTGGATGAATGGATGAATGAATGAATGAATGGTGGATGAATGGTGGATGAATGGATGAATGAATGAATGAATGAATGGGTGAATGACTGAATGAATGAATGAATGAATGGTGGATGAATGAATGAATGAATAGATGAATAGATGATTATATGAATGAATGAACGAATGGATGAATGAATGGTGGATGAATGAATGAATGAATGGTGGATGAATGAATGGGTGAATGAATGAATGAATGATTGAATGGTGGATGAATGAATGAATGAATGAATGGTGGATGAATGAATGAATGAATGGTGGATGAATGAATGAACGAATGGATGAATGAATGGTGGATGAATGAATGAATGAATGGGTGAATGAATGAATGAATGAATGATTGAATGGTGGATGAATGAATGAATGAATGGTGGATGAATGAATGAATGAATGGTGGATGAATGAATGAATGAATGAATGAATGAATAGATGAATGAACGAATGGATGAATGAATGAATGGATGAATGAATGACTACGCAGGCTATGAACTGAATGACTCAATGATATACCTTTCTGTTTTGTTCCTCAGCTCGAAGGTCCACTCGAGGCACAAGTGATGAGTCCCTGAAGGTAAAAACAAACGATGACAGTATCCTCAGATCCCACAGTTTCTCCAGTGTTTCACTACTACAGAACAGGGTGACCGCAACTGCGGCTATTCCTGCCGTCCCAGCTATTTCCACTCTACGAGAAATGTCCCCTGTCCCCGAGAAATCGACCGTTCCCGCTATCCCGGACCTATCTACGGTGTCAAGCGCGCCACCCACACCGCTTACTGCGCCTTCTAAATCACGTGAACAACCCAATTCAGCGGGCATCAAAAGGTCTATATTCGACTATCCAGGTAAGAACTGTAAGTAGTTATGGTACGTGCTGTGCGGTAACCGTGCCGTGTCCATTCTGATTGGCTGAGCAATGATTTTGCGCGCTGTGATTGGTTGAACTGATAATGTCTTCGATTCCATACCGTGACCGTAACTCCGTGCCGTAGGTTTCCCACTCGTACGAAAAAGGTTTTATGTTCTGTATTACAGTGATAATTAGACCAACGCCAAGCAAGATTAATGCTAAGAAAAACGTTAGGTAATAAAATTATTGTTGTAGTTGTTGTAAAAAATATGGTCATTGATACTCAGTGATACTTTTCTTAGTTTAGTTTAGTTTATTGAATTCGCCACAACCACAACCTCTTCATAGGTGGTATTCAAAACCACTACGTGTTATAGATATATAAAGCCCTTTAGTGTATCCTGTCACGGGTTTTTAAAATATATATAGCACACTTGTTGAAACTCCTGATTGTTGGCGTCTCGCAGTCTAGGATTCGAAATTTTCCTTTTTCGTTTCTTTATAATTTTCTGCTACTTTTAAATCTCATTAGCATTTTTGTAATTAAATATATTATGAGCTGCCTTTTGTTATCCTCGTCACACAAGCCGATATTATTGCGTGACACCCGTGAGAACTACGTGAGAGAAAACGCGCGTGACCAACTCATTTTCGGATTTGTTCGGGCTTGTTCGTGCTAATCTGATAACCTGACGAATGCTTCCCGACCATATCACGAATATTAACTTGTTGACAAATACCAAACAACGTCAGCTACGAACAATGTTTTTGTACGATAAAAACCTTTCGTAAACGTATCATTTCACTTTTAAAACTTTGAATCGATAAATATGCCGAAGCAAAACTGTTTGGTCGAGTGAGCACACGAAGACTTATCGATTGACTAAACTATTAGGTGACAGTCGGTGACTCCGGTATGTGACGTAATTCAGTTGTGGATAAAAACACAATATTCTCATTCAATTCCTGTGATTTTCATGGCAGTGTTAGTACATTGTTAGTATTTACTTATAGCTTAACCGCATGTTTGTAGACTCAATGCGGCACCAATCAGGGCGCAGAACATGTATGGAATGGACGTGGATGCTCATTTGCATACTCTTCTTCGATACAAGACATGGTACCCCAGTTAGAACGACAGGAATTCGTCTGTAAATCAATCCCGAAGTCGACCAGATCGTCACATTAGCTCCCATTGAGGTTATGAACAGTCTGGCATTGCAATAGAACTACGAATTTTAGAGTTTAGAGTCTAATAGAAGCTATCGACGTTGATTGTCACAGTCGAAGCTTGCTCGTACCGTGAGGTATTTTTATCATTATTCAGCGAAAACTTGGAGATCTGTCTTGTCATCAGGATTTATGGTGGATATACTAAGCAATTATATCTCTGAACACGTCAGGTAAGTCCTGGTTCAGTCAGATCGAATGCTTCCTCCTGCTGGTTGAAGCAAACTTGTATACTTTCGACTGTTCTTTTTCGATTCAAGTCGACGTGATCGCTATTTTTAACTTTCAAAATAACCGGCTCGAACTAATCATTCGAGTATTCTGCACTTAGAACGAAGAATTTGGTTGAAAATGAAAACATGTTGATGATAGAGGTTGTAATTTGCCTTTAAAAGGGTCGCTTTTTGAGCGAGACGAACCACGACTGTTCGTATTAAACGTGACCTTTTCTTCGCTTATTGGCAGTCTGTTTTCTGAATGACGGATTTTAGAAGATTAAAGAATGGATATTTTAGCTGCAAGAAAACCATTTTATTCTGGGAATGTATGTTAAGCCTATTAAAAAGGATTTTAAATTGAAAACCAAACAGACCAATGTTTTATTTAGATTTCAACTCGTTGACCTGCTCTGCATTGCAGTGAACAAACGGTATTTTTTATAGGAAATTACTCAAGATAATCGGAGTATTTTGATATTGAATTTATTTTTATAGAGTTAGACAATTTGAGGCTCAAAGCTTTTGAAATACGGCCAAAAATGTGGATTAATTTTTATTTGAACATATTATTATTGAACCGTTACACAAAGCACAACTATGCAAATTTGATGAAAGGTTTAAGTAAACACAGAAAAAAACAATATATATTACTATTATTGTACCACCAATTCGTTAGATTATCTAACAGATGTTTTATTCATTGTTTTATTTCCTAGGTTTAACACCTAAAATACTCGACAATGAAGTTGGAAATTGCTTCTAAATCGCACAACAAAAACATCAGCTTAGAATAGCTTTTCCATTCATAACCGAAAGAGTTCTGCTCTAAGGGCGATTTCTCACCGCATACCTCAGGCACAAGTAGTAGGGCATAGCTATAGCTGCTCCGTTTACTTGCGAATTTAATATAAGCTTTATTTTTTTTATTACAGATCTATACGATGTCATAGCAAGAACCAAATCAACCGAAATGCCCAAAAAATCTTCCTCAGGTGAGCGCAAAAGCTCTACCCGTCTTTTTCGGTCGGTCTCTGCTCTCAGCTCCAGGAAAAACAACAAAGATAATTCTGGAAAAGATGGCAGAGAAAGAACATCGAGTGGATTGTCGGCGGACGCTGATCGAGCTAGTGATACAGTCGTGGCTGACCGCAGCTCTTTGGAAGGCAAAACAGTCGACGGCGGTCAAGATTGTGTTAAAAATTTTGAAACAGAACTCCAGGAAATGAATTCAAAGCTCGGTGAAATGACTTCAAAGCTGCACGATGCAGAACTAGAGAACGATAATTTAAAGTCTTTATTAAGTGCAAATTATAACGGTTCTGTAATGTCGCCTCTTGAAGGAGTCGATGCTGGAGCAATAGACAGTCAATCCAGTTGTAACGGTTTTAAAGGACTACCGGGTCAGCATCGAACTATTGTTTATTCATTAGATGATCGAGCTAAGGATAATGTCATCGAAGCCAGCGGTTACGCTGTTCACATTGGCAATCACTCAAATCATTGCAAAGAATGCGACAAACTCAAGGAAACTACAATCAAGGCTCTTGTGGAATCGATAGCTCTTCGGAAATACGTTCGGCAATTGTCGGAAGCTCTGTCGGGCGACGACCAAGCGAAAAGTGACATTTTGGGGGTACTGGAGAACAAGTTGATTTCTGCACAAACTGAGAAAGAAATAGCACTAGAGGAGTTGGCTCACGTGATTGAACAACGAGATCAGATTGTTAGCGAACGAGATAGAGCGCTAGAAGAATGGGGTAAAGCAGCTTCGAAGTGGGAAAGTACTTTAGATCAAGTGGATTCACTGATGAAAGAACTGAACAAGGTCAGTGAGTCCTCCCACCCCACCCCACCCTCTGAGTGAGTATTGGACTAGCCTGTAAACCCCCCACCCCCCCCCCCCCCCCCCCCCCCCCCCCACACACACACACACACTCTAAGTGAGTATTTGGACTAGCCTGTGTAAACCCTTAAAGTGCCTATCACCCCTGTGGGATTGTTTTAAAAATCTATTCAATATATGCTGAATAGTTGGTGGGTTCAGTATTTTGTGATTTGAACCTTGCGTTTATGAGTTATGGAGGTTTGAAATCTCAATATGCAAATTTGATGACGTCTACTAAGACTTCATTTATTATACAAAAACGCCCTTGTGCTGATTATCATTGACATTTGAAAACTTACAGACTGATTGTCAGTCTTTATGAATGATTTTATAACTTTTCCCCCATTTCAAAAAATAAGCTACTCTTGAAAAAGTCTAAATAAGTTATGGCAAATTCCTTAGTAGACGTCATCAAATTTGCATATTGAGATTTCAAACCTCTATAACTCATAAACGCACGGTTCAAATCACAAAATACTGAACCCACCAACTATTCAGCTTATATTGAATAGATTTTTAAAACAATCTCACAGGGGTGATAGGAACTTTAATTCCCCCCACCCTCTCTGAGTCCTCTGAGTGAGTATTTGGACTAGCCTGTAACCCCCTCCAACCCTTAATCCCCCTACTCTCCTCTCTCGCCGCTTCATCATCTTTTAGAGAGCCTCTCCTTGCTTCCGTCCTTGCTTGCTTTCCTCCTCACCCTTTTCTCTTCCCTCCCTCACTCCCTTCCATCCTTATTTGCCTCCTTTCTTCCCTTCCTTCCTTCAAATAAAAAAATCATAAATTAGCGAATGTTGTAACCACTTTGTATTTCGTGTCAAATAAAATGTCGCTGTCGTTTTGTACTTTCAGGTAAAATCAAGTCGAGAAGATATGGTTTTTCAAATCGAAAAAGCTGAAAGCCGAATGAAACAAGAATTGGATTCTAGGGAAAAATTACTCGAAGATTTCGCAGAGCTTAACGAACAACTAAATTCTACCGAACGAGAAAGAATCGATTCGATGTCGGAGCACGAAAACATCACGAGGCACCGATTTGAGCGCGAACAAGAGTTTCAAAAAACTAAAACTGAGCTCGGGAAAGCTCAGCAACGCTGCTTGGAACTAGATGTCAAGTTAACTTCTTTAAATGACAAGTCTGAAAGCTGTAAAAAGGAAAGAGACCACGCGAAAGAGCAGTGGAGACATTCAGTGAAGGAGAGAAAAAAACTACACCGAGAAATGGCGGCTATTGTTCAAGCGAGAGACGAAGCTATACAGAAGTGTTTCTCGACCGCTGAAAAGCTCGATAAGCTCAAAGAGGACTATAACCGTCTACTTAATAGGCTGGCGCGTACGGGTCTTGCGTCTAGTGACTCCGTGTCAACGTGTTCGTCCAAGGACTGTAATTTTTGCTCCAGTCAAGACTCGTCAGGTAGTTTTGAGGTAAGAAACGTAGAAAAAAAAAAAAAAAAAAAAAAGAAACGTAGATTCAGTTGTACTTTGGAAGTTCCTTTGAATGTCCCTGGAGACAAAGCGATCGCAGTCGCATGAAGATAAGAGACTTGTCATGTCTTTTACTTGTGCTTACAGTCGCTTTCGTGTGAGTGGGAAGTAGTTACGGTACGGTTCGTGCCGTGCGGTGACTTTACCGTGCCGTATCCAAGCATTCTGATTGGTTGAGCAATGATATTGCGCGCTGTGATTGGTTGAATAGATATCTTAGATTCCGTATCGTGCCGTAACTCCGTACCGTAGATTTCCCACTCATACGAAAACGACTGTAATTCTTCTCTGGTGTAAATTCAAGTGATATTTCTACTAGTCTTTCATCGAGAGCAAACACCTCGAAAAACTTGTAACTAATTCAGCCAATCAAAACACTCGAACCCAGTCTTCCATTATTTGCCACAGACTCGGTAAGCACAAGGATAATTTTATTTTTTTATTTCTTGTTTTTTGTCAAAATTTTCTTGTTTTTTGTCAAAATTTTCCTATTTCTTATTTTTTTGTCAAAATCTTCCTATTTCTTATTTTTTGTCAAAATTTTCCTATTTCTTATTTTTTGTCAATTTTCCCAATTATTTATTTTTTGTCAAAATTTCCCCATTTCTTACGCATGCGTCGTAGTGAAAACCAAGCTCGAGTTGAAATCTCATTCACACTCATCGATGTTTGTTTCTTTCAGGAGTTTCAACGACCGGACGGAAAAGAGGTCACAACTTTGTTAGGAAAGGTCAGTTACTAACCTCACGACCACTACGCCCCTCCACACCCCTGTCAGTATATAGGTGTTCCTAATAGCCCCTCCACACCCCTGTCAGTCTATAAGTGCTACTAATAGCCCCTCCACACCCCTGTCAGTCTATTCTTGGTGTGCAACCACGTGACTGAAAATCCCTTGAGAAATAAATAACAAAGATGCAGCCGACATGTTGGATGAACCAACAAGAGAAGCTATAAATGAGGAATGCTTTGTATTTGGGAACCATGATGTAACGTGCACTCCAAGAATAAGTGTTCCTAATAGGTTTTGTGGTATTAATTGTTGCAGGAGGACCCATTGGAGAGCATTAAGATTGGGCGTGTCACGTGTCACGCAAGGGTGTTTACTGCCATAATGGATGTCGACAGAGCGATGGGTGCAGCTAAAAATGTCAAGTATGTATTGGACGTTGTTACTTGGCTACCTGTGGTAGGCCGTAAATGACACCTTGACTTGGTTGAAGACAGAACGAGGACGATTTTATGTTAGGAAATATTTAATCAAAGCATATAATTTAGGTTGTAATTAATTAGGGGAAACTAACTCCCATGTGAAAGGGGCGGGATGATCGCCGGAAAATTTGAATTTTAAAAACCCCTAAAGGAGACCATTCTGGGCGTGACTCAAGCTTTATTTGACCCCTAAAAGATGCCATTCTAAACCAGAAATATTACAGATTTCCTGTCTGATCGGTCTAGACCACCAACACAATATGAGGTCGTTTTTATATCTTCGCGTGCAACCCTAAATGATACCTTGATGGCTAAAAATATTGGCGTTCCGTCGTGAACAGCCTAAGTGATACCAAAACATGTAATTTGCATCCCCTAATAATATTCAGAAAGTACAATCGTGAGAAAGAATAACAGCGTATCACCTAAACCTGTTCTCGTGCCAAGCGACCAGTATCCACTCCGATAAAGTCATCCGTTGTTTCAAACTTCTTTTTAGAAAATACGACGAAATTATCTCCATTAACGACATCCCCGTATCAGAGAACGACCAAAACCTTGTGAGATCATTGCTGGACGGAGCCACTTCGAGCATTAAACTGGTAAGACCATTGACCGTTCGTCCTGTCCGAGCGGGTACAAATAGTCCTGGGAACAAGCGCATGCGCACGTAAAATTTTCTAAGACGGACACCTCTCTAAGACGGACACTTCTCTAAGACGGACACCTCTCTAAGACGGACACCTCTCTAAGACGGACACCTCTTTAAGACGGACACCTCTTTAAGACGGACACCTCTAAGACGGACACCTCTAAGACGGACACCTCTTTAAGACGGACACCTCTCTAAGACGGGCACTTCTCTAAGACGGACACCTCTTTAAGACGGACACCTCTTTAAGACGGACACCTCTCTAAGACGGACACCTCTAAGACGGACACCTCTTTAAGACGGACACCTCTCTAAGACGGGCACTTCTCTAAGACGGACACCTCTTTAAGACGGACACCTCTCAAAGACGGACACCTCTTTAAGATGGACACCTCTTTAAGACGGACACCTCTAAGACGGACACCTCTCTAAGACGGACATCCCTCTAAGACGGACACCTCTCTAAGACGGACACCTCTCTAAGACGGACACCTCTCTAAGACGGACACCTCTCTAAGACGGAAACCTCTAAGACGGACACCTCTCTAAGACGGACACCTCTCTAAGACGGACACCTCTCTAAGACGGACACCTCTTTAAGACGAACACCTCTCTAAGACGGACACTTCTCTAAGACGGACATCTTTAAGACGGACACCCCTCTAAGACGGACACCTCTAAGACGGACACCTCTCTAAGATGGACACCTCTAAGACGGACACCTCTCTAAGACGGACACCTCTAAGACAGACATCTCTAAGACGGACACCTCTCACTTCTCTAAGACGCACGCCCTCTCTGGGTGGAGTGAGTTACTGTGAGAGTGTTTTACTACAAATTCCCGGCCCTCTGTATGCCAGGCACCTCGCTAAACCGGACAGCAAAAGTTGGTCCCGAGGGTGTCCGGCTTAGGGAGGTTTGACTGTAGTCCGTGGTTCTTTTAATAATACAGTTGTCTTCCTCGTAAGCGACCGCCTCGGGATCTGGAGTTAGTGGTCGCTTACGAGAGATGGTCGCTTACGAGAAATTTTAATTACAGTGATTACATTATATGAGACACAAAACGGAGTTGTTCGCTTACGAAAGTGGTCGCTCAAAGAGAGTCAACTGTAGTCAAATGAACTCTAGTCTGCTCTGTTTGCAGGTTTTGAGGCGACCAGTAAACAACTGTCAACTCACTTTTGACGTGGAAATGAAAATGCCGAAAAAATGTAAAACAGGTTTGTCTTTGTTCTTTGTTTCTTGTCTCTGTCCTTCTTGTCTCTCTGTCTGTCCTTCTTGTCTCTCTGTCTGTCCTTCTTGTCTCTCTGTCGGTCCTTCTTGTCTCTCTGTGGGTCCTTCTTGTCTCTCTGTGGGTCCTTCTTGTCTCTCTGTGGGCCCTTCTTGTCTCTCTGTGGGTCCTTGTCTCTCTGTGGGTCCTTCTTGTCTCTCTGTCTGTCCTTCTTGTCTCTCTGTCGGTCCTTCTTGTCTCTCTGTGGGTCCTTCTTGTCTCTCTGTGGGTCCTTCTTGTCTCTCTGTGGGTCCTTCTTGTCTCTCTGTGGGTCCTTCTTGTCTCTCTGTGGGTCCTTCTTGTCTCTCTGTGGGTCCTTCTTGTCTCTCTGTGGGTCCTTCTTGTCTCTCTGTGGGTCCTTCTTGTCTCTCTGTGGGTCCTTCTTGTCTCTCTGTGGGTCCTTCTTGTCTCTCTGTGGGTCCTTCTTGTCTCTCTGTGGGTCCTTCTTTCACGATGTTTGCGCTGCACTGTGTTGTGCTGTGCTGCGCTGCGCTGTAATCTGACTCACTCTGCTTCGCCCTCGCTTCTAGGTCTTGGTTTTGACTGTGGTATATATGTGAAAGACACTTCATTTGGAGGAACAAGCCTAGAACAAAGAACCCTTGACGTCGGGGACTATATTCATAAGGTAACCAGTACTTTTTTTGTTCAAGAACCTTGGAAGTGATTTGTTTTAAGATTTTGATTACTAGTCACTCACCATGGTAACCGTAAAAAGTAACAATAGGAAATGGAGTCCATGTGATACAGATATAGATGGGCTGCCTGTGGTCTCCCCAGTTTATATCGTCTGAAGCTATTATATTATATTGGGATCCCTGTGGTAGTACGACCGCCGGGAATCCGCCTGAGTTTACATTCAATGAGTACATGTGAATATGCCACAGGGAGCCCAATATTCAATTTATATCGCGCGCTCTACCACAGGAAGCCCATACAAAACTATAGCCTCAGAAGGAATGGTTGGGCTACCTGTGGGGAGTCTTAGGGAATCGTTCGCCTACGTGTTCTTTTGGCTCGACTGATTCTGTATGTTTTGACTTGTACTTTCAGATCAATGGCAAACACTTAGATAAGATCATCACTTCGTCTGTGGAAAAAGTTATTAAGAAATCTACCGATAAAGTGAAATTTCATATCACAAGAACAATTAAAAGCAGTTCTCATTCACACGAACAAAAAGTAAGTATGGGGCTGGTATAAAGTATTCCCGAGGATAGGAAGAGAGGTATGGAGTAATAATGGGTTGGTATATAGTAGGCGGTGAGGATAGGGAGGGAGGTATGGGGTTGGTATATAGTAGGCGGTGAGGGTAGGGAGAGAGGTATGGGGTTGGTATATAGTAGGCGGTGAGGGTAGGGAGGGAGGTATGGGGTTGGTAAATTTTAGGGAGTGAGGGTAGGGAGGGAGGTATGGGGTTGGTATATAGTAGGCGGTGAGGATAGGGAGGTAGGTATGGGGTTGGTATATAGTAGGCGGTGAGGGTAGGGAGGGAGGTATGGGGTTGGTATATAGTAGGTGGTGAGGGTAGGGAGGGAGGTATGGGGTTGGTATATAGTAGGCGGTGAGGGTAGGGAGGGAGGTATGGGGTTGGTATATAGTAGGCGGTGAGGGTAGGGAGGGAGGTATGGGGTTGGTAAATAGTAGGCGGTGAGGGTAGGGAGGGAGGTATGGGGTTGGTATATAGTAGGCGGTGAGGGTAGGGAGGGAGGTATGGGGTTGGTATATAGTAGGCGGTGAGGGTAGGGAGGGAGGTATGGGGTTGGTATATAGTAGGCGGTGAGGGTAGGGAGGGAGGTATGGGGTTGGTAAATAGTAGGCGGTGAGGGTAGGGAGGGAGGTATGGGGTTGGTATATAGTAGGCGGTGAGGGGAGGTAGGGAGGGAGGTATGGGGTTGGTAAATTTTAGGGAGTGAGGGTAGGGAGGGAGTATGGGGTTGGTATATAGTAGGCGGTGAGGGTAGGGAGGGAGGTATGGGGTTGGTATATAGTAGGCGGTGAGGGTAGGGAGGGAGGTATGGGGTTGGTATATAGTAGGCGGTGAGGATAGGGAGGGAGGTAGGTATGGGGTTGGTATATAGTAGGCGGTGAGGGTAGGGAGGGAGGTATGGGGTTGGTATATAGTAGGCGGTGAGGGTAGGGAGGGAGGTATGGGGTTGGTAAATAGTAGGCGGTGAGGGTAGGGAGGGAGGTATGGGGTTGGTATATAGTAGGCGGTGAGGATAGGGAGGGAGGTATGGGGTTGGTAAATTTTAGGGAGTGAGGGTAGGGAGGGAGGTATGGGGTTGGTATATAGTAGGCGGTGAGGGTAGGGAGGGAGGTATGGGGTTGGTATATAGTAGGCGGTGAGGGTAGGGAGGGAGGTATGGGGTTGGTATATAGTAGGCGGTGAGGATAGGGAGGGAGGTATGGGGTTGGTATATAGTAGGCGGTGAGGGTAGGGAGGGAGGTATGGGGTTGGTATATAGTAGGCGGTGAGGGTAGGGAGGAAGGTATGGGGTTAGTATATAGTAGGTGGTGAGGGTAGGGAGGGAGGTATGGGGTTGGTATATAGTAGGCGGTGAGGGTAGGGAGGGAGGTATGGGGTTGGTATATAGTAGGCGGTGAGGGTAGGGAGGGAGGTATGGGGTTGGTATATAGTAGGCGGTGAGGATAGGGAGGGAGGTATGGGGTTGGTATATAGTAGGCGGTGAGGATAGGGAGGGAGGTATGGGGTTGGTATATAGTAGGCGGTGAGGGTAGGGAGGGAGGTATGGGGTTGGTATATAGTAGGAGGCGAGGATAGGGAGGGAGGCATGGGGTTGGTATATAGTAGGCGGTGAGGATAGGGAGGGAGGTATGGGGTTGGTATATAGTAGGCGGTGAGGATAGGGAGGGAGGTATGGGGTTGGTATATAGTAGGCGGTGAGGATAGGGAGGGAGGTATGGGGTTGGTATATAGTAGGCGGTGAGGGTGGGGAGAGATGTATTGGGTTGTTTATTTATTTGCTGGAAATGGTGATGGTTTCGTTATAGTAAATGTGTTATTCATTTCCCTAGGCCATGGATTGTGACAGCGTTGTTCTAAGACGTTTTCCCGGAAGTAATTATCGATCTCCCGCCAATGACGTAAATCGGCTGTCAATCATCTCGAACGACAGTAGCATTTCAATGAAGTCACGTGACTCCCGCCTGTCAGGTGCTTCCAGCTTTGGCTCCATGGCGTCTAATAACGACTCATGCTTCGCGGACAGCAGCTCTGATCACTCGGGTCCACTGCATTCAACCCCAGTCTCACCAGGCGAGCGGTCGCGTATTGCCACTGCAATTTACATACCATCGGATGTACCGCTGGAGACTGTGAGCGCGGGCGTCACTACAGATGAATCAGAGCTTCTGACGACCGATGGCAAAGGCAACGATGACATCAGAAGATTAAGGGCCTATCCTGTGTCTCAAATGGGACGTAAATGCAACAGTACGACAGTGTTAAGGCCTGGTGGCTACGACTCGGGAAGCGATTACTGTCTTACTAGAACCCAGTCCACCATTGCTGCGACACGAATTGACGAGGAAGATCGTTGGGACGTGGGTCTGGGGCGGACTGGAACTGTAGAAATCTTAGTACCAACTAGCGACAGGTAGAATATATAGGATCCTATATTATACATGAATACACTGTGAAGAAAAACATGGCGGATCAGTAGATTCTACCCAGTAATCCTTTGCGCGCGTACACCACTATACCTCGTAGAAACTTTTGAACAGAGAGATTTGGAAGCGTCGATATTTGCAAATGTGGAGCTATTACCAACTTTTATGAGCCTTTATGTGAGCGCGTCGATCTAAGTAGTATTGATTTAGGTGTCAAATTCACTCGCGTAAAGATCTCAAGCAGGTCTTTATTGCACGATCTAAGCCTACGATTGTAAGTAGTCTCCCTCTCATCCGTCTTTAGTGACGGAACTAAAGACGGATGCGAGGGAGACTAGAATGTAGGGGGCAAGTAGTAGATACAAGAATAATACACTATATGTATTGAAATGTAATTTAATTCGATTAAAACTGTTCAAGCACTTTAAATTCTGAGCTGGCCGGTATTATGTTGTCGAGAGCCGGGCGATTCCAAATTCTGCATGTTGAACAATGTATTGAAAGGGAGGGGTGGTGGGGTGAAGGATTAATTCTTGAAAATGTATGTTCTTTATAGAGTACGAGTCATGCGTCTAGAGAAAGAAATGTTTCAGAGTCTTGGCTTGGAAGTGACTGGCGGCAATCTAGTTGGGATCTACGTGAAGGATTTGACAGAAGATTCTCTATGTAAGGTGGCTGGGTTGGAGCTAGGCGACAGGCTCATAAAGGTACTTATTGTTAAATTATAATTTTTTCTTTTTTTCTTTCTTTTTTTTTTTTTTTTTTTTTTTTTTTTTTTTTTTTTTTTTTTTTTTTTTTTTTTTTTTTTTTTTTTTTTTTTTTTTTTTTTTTTTTTTTTTTTCTTTCTTTTTTTTTTTCTTTAAAAAAAAATTCAATAAACAATTTCACATTTATGTTACAAGCAAAAATCTCAATTGTAAAAAATAACAATGACAGTTACAATAAATATATACAATTCACCATTTTACATTACATAGTCTCAGAACTGAAAAAAATATTCTGTAAAGGACCATGCTGTTTTGATTCTTGTAAAATGAATTGAAGATCGTCAAGACATGGCTTCCTATAATGACAAAATAAACTCTATTCTTTTATTTAGTTAAATTCCTATGACTTCACACGAACCACGCTGGACTACGCGACACGGATCGTGCGGTTGCTAAGCAGCTGTACCTACGTCAGAATAGAAGCTGAGTCCGGCGATTGTAAGTATTAATATCTAATTCATTTCAAAGCCCCATTTTAGTCCAAAATGCATTGCGCGCCTGGATACATTTTCTGGGTAGCCTTTTTATCGTCGAAAACTTAAAATGAACTGGTTTTCACTAGCGATGGAAGCGCAAGCACAAGAGACCTTATGTCACTGTGAAAACGGGCCTGACGCAAGCATAAGCGCAAGCACAATAGGTCTTATGTCACTGTGAAAACGGGCCTGACGCTAGCACAAGCACAAGCACAAGAGGCGTTATGTCACTGTGAAAACGGGCCTGACGCAAGCACAATCACAAGAGGCGTTATGTCACTGTGAAAACGAGCTTGACGCAAGCATAAGCACAAGCACAAGAGGCCTTATGTCACTGTGAAAACAGGCCTGACACAAGCATAAGCGCAAGCACAAGAGGCGTTATGTCACTGTGAAAACAGGCCTGACACAAGCATAAGCGCAAGCACAAGAGGCATTATGTCACTGTGAAAACAGGCCTGACACAAGCATAAGCGCAAGCACAAGAGGCGTTATGTCACTGTGAAAACGGGCCTGACATAAGCATAAGCGCAAGCACAAGAGGCGTTATGTCGTTGTGAAAACAGGCCTGACATAAGCATAAGCGCAAGTACAAGAGGCGTTATGTCACTGTGAAAGCAGGTCTGACGCAAGCATAAGCGCAAGCACAAGAGGCGTTATGTCACTGTGAAAACGGGCCTGACACAAGCATAAGCGCAAGCACAAGAGGCGTTATGTCACTGAAAACAGGCCTGACATAAGCATAAGCGCAAGCACAAGAGGCGTTATGTCACTGAAAACGGGCCTGACACAAGCATAAGCGCAAGCACAAGCGGCGTTATGTCGTTGTGAAAACAGGCCTGACATAAGCATAAGCGCAAGCACAAGAGGCGTTATGTCACTGTGAAAACAGGTCTGACGCAAGCATAAGCGCAAGCACAAGAGGCGTTATGTCGTTGTGAAAACAGGCCTGACATAAGCATAAGCGCAAGCACAAGAGGCGTTATGTCACTGTGAAAACAGGTCTGACGCAAGCATAAGCGCAAGTACAAGAGGCGTTATGTCACTGTGAAAACAGGTCTGACGCAAGCATAAGCGCAAGCACAAGAGGCGTTATGTCGTTGTGAAAACAGGCCTGACATAAACATAAGCGCAAGCACAAGAGGCGTTATGTCACTGTGAAAACAGGTCTGACGCAAGCATAAGCGCAAGCACAAGAGGCGTTATGTCGTTGTGAAAACAGGCCTGACATAAACATAAGCGCAAGCACAAGAGGCGTTATGTCACTGTGAAAACAGGTCTGACGCAAGCATAAGCGCAAGCACAAGAGGCGTTATGTCGTTGTGAAAACAGGCCTGACATAAGCATAAGCGCGAGGATCATAATTATTCCATGTCTTGCGCTTGGTCTGTCCCGTTTTCACACGACATAAGTTATTTTGTTGACGTCGCTAGTGACAACCAGGTTCTTTAAACGTGCAATATTTCCCAGTGACCCTTGCGGCTTCCATGTTTCTCGTCGTTACGATCGACGTTTGCAATGATCTATTATTGATGTATTTCAGATTATAAAGACGTTTTAAAACAAACTCCACACGATTCGATATACGTAAGGTAGGTAGAGACCAACCTCGTCTTTTTTTTATTATTATTATTATTATTATTTTTATATATTTAAATTAAAGATAGGATAAAGTTTATTAAAAAAAAAAAAAAATTCTTGAATTTGCCAAAGCGCCCACTTTGCTAACTCGTTTGGCCCGGTTGGTAATAGCGTGGGGCTCTGTGATTTGGGATACTAACAAACACTCACGATTATTAACTACCTGATCATTCTGTCTCTCTCTTTGTGAACTCTGCGATGCGCATTTGATTACATAGAAAGTTGCGACATGTAAATCCATTTGCATTTTGATACTCGTTTTGTCAGTTTTTCTGACTCGCTTTTCCTCTGTGTCCATACAGGACAATAAATCCTTACAGAGCAATGTCACCTGACGAGTTAAATTTCACTGTGGGGGAGACACTTCATGTCATCAATACACGAGCTAACTACGACCAGGCAAAGCATTCTTGGAAATGGGTTGCCATGCGACGAGATGGGAAAAATATCGATGAAGGATTGGTGCCGTGTATGGGAAGGTGAAGAGATTTCCTTCTTTCATTCTCCCAGTTTTTCACATTACTCTTTGTTTCCATCCCATCTTGTTTTTTTTTAGTTTTCTTTTCTTATTCATTTTTTATTCCTTTGTTTCCTTTGGATATTCTTCTCAGCTCAGATTGGACGTTTTCTGTGATCCAACCATTTTCCCTCCCTCCTTCCCTTCTTCTTTCCTTCCTTCCTTCTTCCCTTCCTACCTTCCTTCCTACCTGCCTTCCTTCCTTTCCTCCTTCCTTCCTTTCCTCCTTCCTTTCCTCCTTCCTTTCCTCCTTCCTTTCCTCCTTCCTTTCCTCCTTCCTTTCCTCCTTCCTTTCCTCCTTCCTTTCCTCCTTCCTTTCCTCCTTCCTTTCCTCCTTCCTTTCCTCCTTCCTTTCCTCCTTCCTTTCCTCCTTCCTTTCCTCCTTCCTTTCCTCCTTCCTTTCCTCCTTCCTTTCCTCCTTCCTTTCCTCCTTCCTTTCCTCCTTCCTTTCCTCCTTCCTTTCCTCCTTCCTTTCCTACTTCCTTTCCTACTTCATTTCCTCCTTCCTTTCCTCCTTCCTTTCCTCCTTCCTTTCCTCCTTCCTTTCCTCCTTCCTTTCCTCCTTCCTTTCCTCCTTCCTTTCCTCCTTCCTTTCCTTTCCTACTTCCTTTCCTACTTCCTTTCCTCCTTCCTTTCCTCCTTCCTTTCCTCCTTCTTCCCTTCCAATTTTCTTTCCTTCCATCCCAATTTTATATTTTTCTCTACCCATTCCTATGTTAAATTCTTACTTCATTTCTGATATACCTATATACCGCTATTCAGTCTACCCGAGCACGTAGAGTCGTCGATAACCGCCTCACAAGTTTTACCAAAGTTGGACGCTGAGTCCATTGAAGACTTCGTCAGCGATGACGGGGGAGCACCGATGAAACGAGGCGGTTCAGAGCGAAAAAGCTTCTTACAGAGGTACAGAAAGATAAGAAAGCGAGACAGTAGGGATCTCCTCTGCTCAGGAATAGAATTAAATGGTAAGTGGAATATTTTTTAATAATAATAATAATAATAATAATTTAATTATTGAAAAAGCACATTACATATAAATCTCAATGCTCTTTACCAGTGAGTAAGAAAAAATAGAAAATAACCAATCATCTTGAATCTGGAGTGGCTCAGTTGGATACAGCTGGCTGCATTACCATGCGCATTTTCTCTGCCAATCATTTTGTATCTTGTAAACTCGAAGGCTGTAGCTTGCGTTCGGGGTTTGTCCGGAAATGACGTAGGCTAGACGACAACTTTGTACCCAGGCACCTCTCCTATCGGGTTAGAGGGGAGGAGTTGGGTACGAGTATACCAAACTAACTATTGTGTTTATCAATTCTTCAGGTAATTGTGGCAAAGTATCGTACTACGAAATACTAAGCAAACTAAGGTGACAAGTACGCATATTTTGTCAGAGAACACCGCTGGACAGCATATATTCTGGAACGCATGTTCGTACAAAGTTCGTTCGATTTAACTTAAATATAAATGAACGTTTTTAAAAATGGTAATAATACTTTTAATTTCGCGGTAAAATACTGAGACATTTCTCTCCAATGAGGTATTTTTGACATCAGATTGAACTGAATATATTTTTTATTTCGAGACTAAATGTTTTAAAATAAGATAAATGTTCCATATGTAAGATTATATAGTTTAAAACTCTTAGAGCAGATTAATATCGATAAGATTGAATATTTTTAGAAAATCTTTTAGAAGCCAACCAAAATGCATGTTGGAATACGCGATTTTCCCTTCTTTGGAATTCTTTTATAATCGACATTCGATAGTTCAGTATTTTTTTACGCAATGTTTCGATTAGTTGGCAGATTTTGTGCAATCAAGATTTCACGTAGATTGAACGATATTGCACGTAGCTTGCACGTACAATGCACGATATTGCACGTAGAATGCACGATATCGCACGTAGAATGCACGTAGATTGCACGTACAATGCACGATATTGCACGTAGAATATACGTAGATTGCACGATATTGCATGTACAATGCACGATATTGCACGTACAATGCACGATATTGCACGTACAATGCACGATATTGCACGTACATTGCACGTAGATTGCACGACATTGCGGTGTTGCAACTCATAAAGAACAAGACGCTTTATAAACGTTCACTCGACGGTCTTCAGCAACGAGCCTTCGGTTTCCTCAGCGGCACAGAGCGCATGCGCCTTGGTATCCAAGAAAAAGAAAGCCCATTTTTCAACTCGGCGACCGAGTAATAAGCAGCGTGTGTGGTATTCAAGGTTGCTGGCACGTTGAAGTTGTAAATGCGCATCGTTGCAATGAATAATGTGCAAGTTTGCAATCACGAATACAGATTGCATTCACAGTGTTGCAATGAAGATACCACGTGTTCCAAACTGCAAATCAACATTGTAACATTCAAACTGCAATCTTCTCTGTACAATCACAGTAACAGCAAAACAATCGAACCAAACTTGCAGTTTAGTGAATACACAGCCAGTAACCATTGTATTACAGCTGTTTTCAAGGTAAAAGTAAAATCGTTCGGCTTTGAAAATCTAAGAAAAAAAATCCATTGAAGTCCCACATTCAAAAGCGAAACTCACAATGAGACTCTTAAAATTGTGGACAGTCAGCCCAATAACTTCGACCATTGTATTGCAACTGTTTTCAAGGTAAAAGTAAAATCGTTCGGCTTTGTGGTTTAGCCATAAAAGGACTGGTTAAAATCTAAGAAAAACAACCATCGAAGTCCCACATTCAAAAGCGAAACTCACAATGAGACTTTTAAAATTGTGGACATTTTTACCACAGGAAACCCAAAGCATAGTTTCAGTCGAATCCACTGATAGCGGACATTAGAGTAACTGTACGTCGGGTATCTGTGTTGTCTTGATGGGGAATAATGCATGCGAAAAAACGTTAGTACCATGAGAACGTTTTCGACTTTTCACTGATCACGTGACCGCTGAAGCAGTGATGACCAAAGTAATTTTACACAGTGTTGTCAGTTAGTTTTAGGTATTTTATGTCACATTGGTTTGTGTGTCCGATCTCGTTCCCAGGCCAACTCCTTTATTCGGTTGGGTGCGACCGAGAGGGCACTGGGGACGAGTTTGGATATGGTAGCTATCTTTTTTAATCTAATTTATTAAATGTCAAAGACGTGGAAAAAAAACCTTTATTTGTAATAAATATTGTAATTAATACACTGAAACCCGTGAATTAAACATGTAACTAGAACTTGTGAGTTTGTAGTACTTCAGTTTAGAAACCAGTTTAAACAAGAGAAAATGAGGTAAGAGAAGGAATCCCTGGTATTGGGCTCTTGATTGTTTCTGATCGTTTCACAAATCAGACATTTAACAAGCATAATTGATCATACTTTCCGATGAAGCAAAACTAATTGAACGTTGTTGCTCTTATTTTAGCATACAGTCTATTGACGCATTGGAGTCAATAGTCTGACCTCATGAAGACTACATAACTCTTCATTCTTAATTTTCTGAACAGTTTTTTTTGTTCATTTTCTAGGGTTAAGGTTTCAGTTTTCTTATATAAATCTTTTTTCCCCTTCAGTTTTAATTTAATGTTCTTGACATTGACGGCACTATGACGTCAGCCATGTCTCCATAGCAATCACGAAATTTTACCACAATCCTTTGCGCGCATGAAACTCATATGGGACAGAGAGTTTTTTGCAAGAATTTACAAGAGTCAGAGTATATTTATTTATGTGAACGTATCATAATAGTACTGATTTAATTTCTCTCGCGGCTTTGGTGCCTGACTCTCGAAGTGGCATAATTAAACGTTTTTTTTTGTGGGACTTTTCTGAAAGTGGTCTATTTTGAATCATGTCGACAAAATTCATTAATCAATTGTTTGAAATCAAATACGAAATTAATTTGGCTTTTTGTGATAAGCTTGTTTCATTAAAGGCGCGACACGGATAAACTCAATATCCGCGCCGTGGATTCCGTTTATATGCAGATCGAGTTGCCAAAGCATTTGATCTGTTCGGAGAGAAGTTCCTCTTCGCCTTTAATTTCTATGTTCACTGAGTCTTTTACTTTTGCTGAACGGCGGCTTTTTGCAGTTTGGCTTTTACCTTGCTGTTCTTGTAGTTCGAAAGAAACCTCGCATGCTCAAGCGGAAAAGTGCCGAGTCCGGGCAGAGGTTTCTTTCGAACTACAAGAACAGCAAGGTAAAAGCCAAAACAAAAAGCCGTTCAGCAAAAGTAAAAGCAAAAGACTCAGTGAACGTACATAGAAAGACGAAAAGGAACCTCTGCTCGCAGGGTAATATGTTCTACTCGTATCATATCTACTTCCAAGAAAGAGAACAGGCGAAGAAAGGAAGAAGAAGAAGAAGAAGAAGAAGAAGAAGAAGAAGAAGAAGAAGAAGAAGAAGAAGAAGAAGAAGAAGAAGAAGAAGAAGAAGAAGAAGAAGAAGAAGAAAAAGATAGAAATTAAGAATGTAATGAAGAAAGGAAGAACCGAATGGAATTGTTAACATATGCGTTTTTACTTCACAAAGTCGAGAAAAGATGAAACCATAGCAATCAAACAACGTAACCGTAACCGAGCAAGAAAAGAAACGTAACCGTAACCGCATAATAGAACAGAGAAGAAGAGAAGAAGAAGAAGAAGAAGAAGAAGAAGAAGTAGAAGAAAAGAAGATAGAAGAATGTAATGAAGAAAGGAAGAACCGTAAGAAACTAAAGGAACCCAGACACAAATATCAATAAAGCGGAAACACACAAACGAAGAAAGAAAGACAGAACGAATTAATAAAAGAATGAAAAAGAAGTTCGCGCGAAACGTACTGAAGAAATGAATGAATGAAAGAAAGAGAGAAAGAAAGAAAGAAACTAGTTTTCATATATCTAGTGTTACTCAGTTCCGCCCTGCTGTCCTATCGTTACTTGTCATAGTATCGTGAGAATTTCATATTAGTCAAAAACTGTTCAAACAAGAAATTAATACACGACGCAATAAATATCATAGAACGGATGACGGGTGTCGAGCTTTATATTTAAACAGCTTGGATTGCGACACCTTGTCGAGTACAAAATAGATGGAGTAAGCACGCAGCTTGTACAAGACCAAACGCTTGACTAAGTTCAGTGGAGAAGCAATGTACAATAGCCCTCTATTTCAAAATGTTTCGCTCAAGGTTCAAAACGAAACATTCCCAGACTATTTGGACTGCTTGTACCCATTTATTCCTGGCGTTTTATTATGTGCTTTCACCATTTGCATCGCGTTTGCAGGATTCGTTGGAAATCTCCTTGTCATTGTCGCAGCTCTCACGACTCCATCGTTGCGAACAGTTTCTCAGTTCATGGTCCTTAACTTGTGTGTAGCGGATTTGTTCAAATCGCTTCTTGGACTGCCGATCCAAGTATTCTGGATTTGGGGTCGTTCGGTGGACAAAACGTGCCTTTCCGTAGAGGTTGTGTACATTAGAAGGTCGCTGATTAGTTCGTGTACCGGTGCTTCTTTGCTCGTCCTGGGACTCGTGAGTATCGAGCGGTTATCGTGATTTACTGGCCTTTGAAGCGCAAGCGCATCGTGACTGTCGCGCGGTGTGTTGTGCTGATATCTCTCAGCTGGGTTGGCTGCATCGTGTATGGCGTGTTCTCCGCGATCGATTCCTACGCTCGTGTCGTGTCGCTGTTCGCGTTCGCTGCGACTGTAAATTGCTTTGGCGTCATCATATTTTGTTACTCGTGCATCTTCTTCAAGATTCTACAACAAAACAAAATACGAGCATCGCTACACGTCCAGGAAAACCACTCACAAAGCGTGGAGAAAAGAATGGCGAAAACCATGGCGTTGATTATTCTACTGTTTGCAGTCTGCTATATGCCTTATACAGGTATTCGCTTACTGCCTCACTATAAATCTAGGTACGAGACGGATTGGTTTCTCGTCCTAGCTCTCTCGCACTCGGTCTTGGATCCCATCGTGTATTTCTTCAGATCAAAAGACTACAAAGCAGCCTTCACGAAGATCATGAACAGAATCCGACAGCACAGCCCATCCGTCTAATGGCAGAACCGTGAAGCCCGAGTAAATCATAAGCGCAAGCACACGGCGTTATTTCACCGTAAAAACGGGCCCCACGCAAGCATAAGCGCATGCAAGCACAAGAGGCGTTATATCACTGTGAAAACGGGCCCCACGCAAGCATAAGCGCATGCAAGCACAAGAGGCGTTATATCACTGTGAAAACGGGCCCCAAAGCATAAGCGGCAAGCCCGTTATTTCACGCACGCAAGCATAAGCGCATGCAAGCACAAGAGGCGCACGCAAGATAAGCGCGTTATTTCACTGTGAAAACGGGCCCCACGCAAGCATAAGCGCATGCAAGCACAAGAGGCGTTATTTCACTGTGAAAACGGGCAAGCACAAGCATTTCACTGTGAAAACGGGCCCCACGCATAAGCGCATGAAAGCACAAGAGGCGTTATTTCACTGTGAAAACGGGCCCCACGCAAGCATAAGCGCATGCAAGCACAAGAGGCGTTATTTCACTGTGAAAACGGGCCCCACGCAAGCATAAGCGCATGCAAGCACAAGAGGCGTTATTTCACTGTGAAAACGGGCCCCACGCAAGCATAAGCGCATGCAAGCACAAGAGGCGTTATTTCACTGTGAAAACGGGCCCCACGCAAGCATAAGCGCATGCAAGCACAAGAGGCGTTATTTCACTGTGAAAACGGACCCCACGCAGCATAAGCGCAAGCAAGCACAAGAGGCGTTATTTCACTGTGAAAACGGGCCCTACGCAGCATAAGCGCATGCACAAAAGGCCTTATGTCACTGTGAAAACGGGCCCCACGCAAGCATAAGCGCAAGCATTAGTATAAAGATAAAAACGTATTACGCTTCGTATACGTTAATTGCGGGCCCGTTTTCGCATGAGACGAATTCTTGATGCAAACTAGCGGTTCTGCGTACTCGCTGGTGTAAACGAGGCTTAACGGCGGAAAGCCTTACGTATTGCCGTATAGCTAGGGGACGTTTAATAGATTCGAACAAATACCCTGACTCCTCTCATAAACTCAAACATAGTTCAATATAAGTCAATGCATTATTATTATTATTAAAGGCGGACTCTTTAGTTGTGCATGTAGTTGTTTGTTTGTTTGTTCAACGTAAACGCAAGAAAAAACGCGCGATCTCGTGCGTAAACCACAGGGTGCCCCCCACTGTATTACTAATATACACAGAGGGTCTACACTCAAAATGGCGGCCGCCACGCCGAACGAATCGAGTGATGACATCTGTGACAACTTTATACATAGCTTACAAGGGAATGAGGATAGACCAGAGCCTGCGAAAATTGCCAGAAGTCAACCACAGGAAAATACAAGAACAGGAGGGCAAGTGATGTGAGAAATGTCCCTTTACAGGATCTTTTAAAAGAGCTAATAAAATATATGACATATATGTTTGGACTTGTCTTGTGCATTTTGTGAACAGCATAGTTTAAAAAAAAGTAGTATAATTTTTTAAAACGAGCATAATTTGAGCATAATTTGGACAAAAATCGAGCACTGCTACTAGCATAATATGCCACTTTTACTAGCACAATCGACAAGAGCCTATAGTCTACACAGGGAGCCTGTAGCATCTTCCGCAGGAATTTATGCGCGAGAGACAGACTCTATTCCTAAAATATATAAAAAACAATCATCTAAAATATTGGAATGTTTTCAAAAAAATATCTAGACTGAATGCGAAAGAATGATAAAGGAAAAAAGAATGGAAAGGAAAAAAAGAAAAGAAAAAGGAAAACTCGCTCCGACGAGTTTCGAAGACGAGGCCTTTGGATCCATGCTTTTTTTCCGGGTCCTACCCCTCCCTTATCAACGAACTTAGAAAACATGAAAAATAAAATAGAAATGGGACGATTCTCCCGAGACATTCTGAGAAGCTGAGACATCGAATCGATTTACGTATAGGGTGAAGATTTCGGCCCCGCCCACGCTATCCCGGTGCTACATTAAACTAGGTCATAGCCAAAAGGCCAGTGAGGGAGGGGATATCCGGCCCCTAAGCCATAACTTCAGATAAACCCTATTAGACCATTGCTCCATCTAGTCACTCATATTATATTAAAGTGTGATTTTTGTAGTCTATTCGGCAAAGTTTCATTGATATGCTAATGTATGGTCATATCTCCTTTGGGACGTCACGTGAATGGGATTGAAAACAAAAGCAGTAATGAACTCATGCAAAATACCACAATACAGTGAACAACAAATGTATTGTATTGTATAGTATTTACGCCTGCCTCTGGATGAACCTGATTTTTACAAACAAACAAATAAATAATTTCAGAAAAGGCGGCAAAACCAAAGTTACTGATGTGCTGGGTTTCCTGTGGTTTCCTGGTTGATTTACACAGGAAGCCCAAGCCAGTAATTTTTAAAAAGTGTCGATAGTTTAATTAAGATTGCGCTAAAGTACATGTATTTAAAATAAATTTATCAAAAATGCATGATTTTCTTCTTGGATGTTTTCCTTGATGCGAATTACAGCCATTTTGAACAGTATGAACTTTTAAAAAGTCAGCGCTCAAAATCAAAGTTTGGGATTCCTGTGGTTTGTTCTTTGCGCCATTTTGTACACATGTCGAACAGTGAACATCTTCTCACTTTGTGTGGCTTGGCTTAGTTTTTGGATTGATTTGGCGATGTTGAGTCAATTTGGACAGAAGAAGGTGTGTATACGAGCTATAGTTTGTCTATAAATCATGAAATGCTTGTAAATTATACAGTTTTAACATCGAATTTTGAGCTAAAGTTTCAAGTTTCTTTCCATTTGATTGTGATTTTTGTGTAGAAAAAAGAAGCTCTACGCCGTCTATCGCAGAGTGCTGCACGCCGTCATTCAATGGAAAGCAGGAGTGTAAGTTTAAAAAGGCCCCATATCCAGACTTTAACCGGGAGAGGGCCGGTGTTTGACGAACCTAAAGCACAATCACTAGAGGCTGATGCCACAATTTCGGGCTCTTCATTTGGTGTAAATGTCCCAAGGCAGCTTTTTAGCTCAGAAAGATCAGAGACATCGACTGGCTTGAGCAAGGACAGTTCTCTAACAACTGGTGGTGATGCTAAAGGTCCCTCTATAATTGGGGGGTCATTTAGGCCAACTGCATCAATCTCATTTCCAGAATATGGATTTGCCTCATCTTCATTTCAAGGTGAAGCGAGTATGAGAAGACAAATTGATACAGCTACAGCTACCTCAACCACTGCATCTTTGGGATTTTCTGTTAGCGGGACAACTTCAGCTCCACTATTTAGTACAGCCTCTACAACTACCAGTGGGTTCACTGTGTCATCGTCAGTGAGTCAGACAACTTCACCAATCTTTGGTTCTTCTGTGTCTACAGTCAGCACTGGGTTCCCTGTGTCATCTGTCAATCAAATGACTTCAGCCGCACTCTTTGGTACACCGTCTACAGTCAACACTGGGTTCCCTGTGCCATCTGTCAATCAAATGACTTCGGCCGCACTATTTGGTACGCCGTCTACAGTCAACACTGGGTACCCTGTGGCTTCAACTGGGAGTCAAAAAAGTCCAGTACCAATTTTCGGTGCGGCCTCTATGACAACTACTAGGTTTCCTGTGTCTTCACCAAAGTTTGGTGTTGATTTTGGTGGTTCAGTCAAGAGTACAGAATCAATAGGATTTCCAGTTACTCATGTGGACTCCAAATCGGATTCTGCTCTCGTCTTTGTGACTGGTTCTAGTTCTAGTGTATTTAGTGTTGGGAAAGACTCTGGAGACAGAGAAAATAAAGAACAGAGTGAACCTATAAGCTCCGTAGGTTTTCCCATAACTCCTGTTTCATCATCACCTCATGTCATTTTTGGAGCAAGTTCTAATACAGCAGGTTATGGCTTCGGCGCTGATACAGGGAAGCAAAAGCAGTCACCGCTAAAGCAAATCCAGCCCCTTGATACTACATCTAGTGTGTTTGATAAAACGTTCGGAAGATCTGAAGTACCTAGTAAGCGAACGGTCATCTCACGAGATGAGAAATCACCTGATGAGAAAACTACAATAACTGATATATCAACTTTAAAGTCGCTGGCCATTCGGGAAATACCTCACGATTTGAATAAGAATGCGTGGCTGCGAAGATTTTATTCCAGGTTTGGTGAAATCGTCAAAGTGTTGTGTAACCCATCCAAGGCTAGTGCTACAGTAACCTTTAGATCACATGTAAGTCATCCAACCAGAAATTAAATAAATTGATAAATTTACAAAAAATAACAATGCCATAAAAATATAATATTTTTACATATCTTCCTCAGAGTGGCTCTTCTTGAGACTTCACTCACTTGCACTCCTTTCTACATTCTAATATTCTGTACGCCCAACACTCATCTCACTAGTGGGGTACACGACTCACACTCACTTCTTACTACATTCTATATTCTATACACCCAACACTCATCTCACTAGTGGGGACACAACTCTCACACACACTTCTTACTACATTCTAATATTCTATACACCCAACACTCATCTCACTAGTGGGGACACGACTCTCACACACACTTCTTACTACATTCTAAATTCTATACACCCAACACTCATCTCATCAGTATGGACACGACTCTCACACTCACTTCTTACTACATTCTAAATTCTATACACCCAACACTCATCTCATCAGTATGGACACGACTCTCACACTCACTTCTTACTACATTCTAAATTCTATACACCCAACACTCATCTCATCAGTATGGACACGACTCTCACACTCACTTCTTACTACATTCTAAATTCTATACACCCAACACTCATCTCATCAGTATGGACACGACTCTCACACTCACTTCTTACTACATTCTAAATTCTATACACCCAACACTCATCATCTCATCAGTATGGACACGACTCTCACACACACTTCTTACTACATTCTAAATTCTATACACCCAACACTCATCTCACTAGTGTGGACACGACTCTCACACTCACTTCTTACTACATTCTAAATTCTATACACCCAACACTCATCTCACTAGTGTGGACACGACTCTCACACTCACTTCTTACTACATTCTAAATTCTATACACCCAACACTCATCTCACTAGTGTGGACACGACTCTCACACTCACTTCTTACTACATTCTAAATTCTATACACCCAACACTCATCTCATCAGTATGGACACGACTCACACTCACTTCTTACTACATTCTAAATTCTATACACCCAACACTCATCTCATCAGTATGGACACGACTCTCACACTCACTTCTTACTACATTCTAAATTCTATACACCCAACACTCATCTCGCTATAGTTTGTTTATACTGAGGGAGGACAACTGTAGAAAACCCTTCAAAGCAAGCAAACGAACTGTCAAACTAATCTCACATGTAGCCGGGCCCATGAATTGAACCAACTGGTCACCACAGCAATGAGAGACACATGCTAGCTACCACCCTTGCTCGTCCAAAACATCATCCCCAAAAACATCTGTCTGAGACACTGAAGATGAATGATTTGTTTGTGATGTTGTTTTACAGGAAGCAGCAAAACTGGCCAAAGTAAAGGGCAGGATTCTACAAAAAGGTTTGAAACCTGTTAGTATATTCTGGAAGCAGGAGCGAAAACGAACAACAAGCAGTTCTAAAGGTAAAATGGAAACAATTCTCAATTGAAGGGCTCCCTGCAAGAACAATGTAAATGATCTCTGATCAAAATATAAATTCTTCTCAAGATTCTTTGAATTCCAAAGGAGAATTTGTATTCTGAGCACAAATCACTTACACCTGCTACATCATACAATTTGTGTTGAACTACATGTACATCACACCTTCTAAACCTCTAGGGAAATTGTAAAAAGTTAATGAGCAGTTGTTCTGCGTGGGGTTTACTGATCAGCACACACGTATGGATGGAGGGCTCCGTCCACATGGACAGAGCCCATCCTTACAGAGTCCATCCGTCTGGATGGGCCTAAGTATAACTATACAGAGTCCATCCGTCTGGATGAGCCTACGTGCGACACACACATTTCATGTTAACAAACTTGTTGTCTGTACTGTATCTTGAACATATATATCCTTTGGTTTTGGACACAGTGGATTTGGAGCTCACTACTTCATATATATGTCGCTATATCAAGCTACTTATTGTAGTGTTACAGTTGTACATGTGAAGACATATAATACACTGTTGTTGAATGTTTGAGATAGCGGCTGGTTCTACGGTAGCCCATCAGTGTGTTCCCTGTTTTCATCACAGATACGCAAGAGTTGACGAGAGACAAACTAAAAGAAACAATCAAACAAGTGAGTAAATTAGATTATAAGCAGTTACCATAATTATATACCAGTCTAATTTATTATCATATCGATAATTCAACAATAAATTTTCCTTCGCTGTTATTGGTCAAAATTGATCACATGATGCGATAGTGTTGCTTCGTCAAGGGCAACTATCACATGATAGTGTCCATGTACCACATATTTCGCTGAGGAAAATGTTGTTGTTGAATAATAAAGACAGTAGAGTAGTTCCTTGTATCTTGGGCATATGCTGTGGAATTTGCCCTCAGAAACTAGATGTTCCTCTAAACGGCATATTTGCCCTTGAAACGTTTCTCGGGAAAATAGTTGTTTAGCGGAGCATCAAGCTTCTTTGGGCAAATATAAGCCCTCTGTGGAACATACGGTATGTGTCTGGTTGTAAAAATAATGTTTTTGTACATTACTTTAGACTGCCAAAGAAAAGCCAACAAACAGGGTCGAGCCAGTGACACATTTAGGTACACATGTATGTTATTAATCTAGTCAAACAAGTTTTGATTTGATTGCATTAAAGCTCTGAAAACATCTGTACAACATGGCAAATACCAAAGTTATCAAAACAAACTCTTGTCCAAAAGCTTATTCAATAATTATTGTACATAATATCATCTGCCACTGAGGTAAATGCAAACTATATAAAGTCTGATTTTCACTATGACACAAGCATTAAAAGCCTTGTGGCTTGTGTGAAATCAGGCCTGTTTTCACAATAACATAAAGTTTCTTGTGCTTGCGCTCATGCTTGCGTCAGGCCTGTGTTCTTTTTACAGCGACATAAGGCTTGTGCTTGCGCTCCTAGTGAAAACAGACTACACTGTAACACCTCAATAATTATTTACTTTCTCAGATCTTCAGTCTTTACCCCCAGCAATGACCACTGGAGAGAGGTTTAAAGTCTTAGAAACAATTGAGACCAAACTACGAGAAGGTACAGTAATAATCTTATAGTACTTTCAAATTGTGTTGTTGTAGTCAGTAGCATATCAGCAAAAAGAAGCCCATAACCAGTGGTCTTGATGTACAGTTGTACCATCATACAGTACATATACAGAATGTGGAATGTGGTCCATCAGTGTATGGTACAGTACTTTATTTGTAGAATGACGGTAGAGGTACGGGGACATGGTTTGCGAATTCTTGCTATAGTGTCTAATGAAACCATTTGAAATGTTGCTAAATTAAAACACCCAAACCAATTGGACAAGTTCCCAAAGAAAGAATGAACAGAAAATCTTTAGTGATTGTCTCATCACGCTAAATGTCCATGTCTCATCACGCTAAATGTCCATTGATTTGGTGGGAAAACAAACTCTAAAATTAGAACATACTGTACATGTACTGTAAAGTGATTGACCCAATATATGAAATGTTGGTGACAGTCAGTAAATAAGTTTGTCTATAAAGAAGCAATAACCCCATGTTACAACACACTTCAACCACTGCAGAAAAAATCTGAGTCCCAGGTGGGAAACGAACCCACGACCTACCGATTTTCCAGATGGTTGCTCTAACCTGGGCTCAGATTTTTCTGTAGTGGTTGATGTGTGTTTTCACATGGTGTTATTGCTTCTTTATTCATTTATATTGTATAACTTACCTTTCTAAGTTTGTTTATTGTTTACAGGGTCGACTAAAATGTCAGATATCACTACCGCTAGAGCTGTTAAAGGAACTTGCCCAGACATGTGTCCTGAAAAGGTACCACTTAAAGTTTAAACTACATTATGTTCAATGTTTAAGGCCCTGGTAAGCAGTGAAACTTTCACATGAAACTTGCTTACAATGGTTGTGAGACAGCAAACATCACACTACAGTATGTAACATGGTCAACTGCTTAAAACTTTTTTCATTGCGGAGCAGCTTTATGAAAAATGGGCTTGTCTTCTACTCCGACAATGGACACAAAGATGTCATCTTGTAATACCATTTGTGAAACTTGTGATGAAATGCTTCAATGCGTAGACTAATCAGGAACATGGTA
>JAUJYZ010000524.1:167500-285000 GCA_033675265.1 Actinostola sp. cb2023 | reverse complement strand
TCTGTCCATTCATCCATCTATCCATTCATCCATCTATCCATTCATCCATCTATCATCCATCTATTCATTCATCCATCTGTCCATTCATCCATCTGTCCATTCATCCATCTGTCCATTCATCTATTCATTCATCCATTCATCCATCTGTCCATTCATCCATCTGTCCATTCATCCATCTATCCATTCATCCATCTATCCATTCATCCATCTATCCATTCATCCATCTGTCCATTCATCCATCTATCCATTCATCCATCTATCCATTCATCCATCTATCCATTCATCCATCTGTCCATTCATCCATCTATCCATTCATCCATCTATTCATTCATCCATCTGTCCATTCATCCATCTATCCATTCATCCATCTGTCCATTCATCCATCTGTCCATTCATCCATCTGTCCATTCATCCATCTGTCCATTCATCCATCTGTCCATTCATCCATCTGTCCATTCATCCATCTGTCCATTCATCCATCTGTCCATTCATCCATCTGTCCATTCATCTATTCATTCATCCATTCATCCATCTGTCCATTCATCCATCTATCCATTCATCCATCTATCCATTCATCCATCTATTCATTCATCCATCTGTCCATTCATCCATCTGTCCATTCATCCATCTGTCCATTCATCCATCTGTCCATTTATCCATCTATTCATTCATCCATCCATCCATTCATCCATTCATCCATCTATTCATTCATCCATTCATCCATTCATTGATTGGTTCATTGATTGATCTATGAATTATCCTATTCCAAAATCAGTAATGACTTTTTATGAATCAATGATTAATTAATAATGCTTATGATTCCATTGTTTCTACAGGACATCACTCAGCAGCACGTTTGTAATCGTGAATCTGTGGATCTGATAGAAAAGACTGCAAGGTAAGATATCTAAATACAAATTCTCTTTTGTAATCAATAGAAACCCATTGGAGAATTTAGCATACATGTATGATCAGAGGTCATACATGTCATGTTTTTACAACACACCTGTAATTCAATTCCATAAAATTTAGAGTTAATTGTAGTAGTCATTTTTAACTCCAAACTTTTTGTATCCTTAGCTGATTGGCCATATTATGTCTTGTCTGTAATAACAAGATGTAATAATAATAATATTATAATAAACTTTATTTCTGTCTGTAATAGTGTATTATTCTGCTCCATGTATTGTTATTAATGAGTTATGGGAAGCAACTCTGGCCTGGGACAAACCCAGACCAGAGAGCAGTGTACGATGGTGTGTGTGTGTGCATTACTTAACCCGGCTTGATCGTGGGAGGTGGGCGGGGAAACTGACCCTCGTAGCTTTGTGGGTTGATGGAAATGCATATTTAATGAGCGTCATTTCCTTTATGTACGCATTAATTAATTCCCATGGGCATAATTTACATATTCAAATTGAGTTTGAATAGTGTATTATTCTGCTCCATGTATTGTTATTAATGAGTTATGGGAAGCAACTCTGGCCTTCCCCAAACTCTGCAACACATCATTTATTTTACTACAACTGATTCCACACTCCACCAATCCCAATTCAATTGTATTCGTTGTAACCCACTCATCTCTCTCCAAACCTTACTCCCTTCCAACCAGCAAGTAGTACGCAAACAAGCAGTAACCCAAAGCACGTTTATCCGTTGAGAAAACACACATTTTCACTCAATCGGGAAAAACGGGGACAAACCCTTTACATGATATTGCGCTTTATATATTCTCTTCCAGTCATCGGGTTCACATCTGCTAGTCTAGAAGCAAAACCGTCTGGTTTCAGCACCTGCTTAAGCTTGATACTGAATAAGCGCGGCCATCTTAGTTGTTTTCCAGCCTACATGGTCCATGATATCGTTTAGTACCCCATCCGATTGAGCCAAAGAAACTGGGCACCATGCACTATGAAAATCATGCCATCTAAAACGGGAACCCGTCCACTGCTGGAGCACTTCTTTCACATAATTATTAAGCATCGAAAATCCAAGAAGCACCAGTACCAGAAATGTATTCTCGAAGTATAAGCGACAGAGACACTAGCCCACTAACCGCGGAACAGATCCAATGACAGCACTATAGATCTGATGAATAACTTGACACCAGGAACTATCAAAGAGAACGAAATGCGTTTTTCCTTGCAGTCGATGGTATGGTCTTGATAACAACTATCTTTTTCCCTTTTTGGGTACTTTCTCTCCGAGAGACAAAGAGCACAAATTATTATTATTACTATTATTATTTTTAATATTGCCTCCCTCGCCGTCTCGAACCTGAAGGATTCCAAACGATGGTTCAGGATGGTAACGACCATGGTCTGATGTTAGCAGCTCACCATAAGGCGGTCATCAAAATCTGCATACATGTACATAATGAACAAAGGATACCATATCCACGTAAAATAGCCTGACACAACCAACCCACTTGTAATAAACTGACAAATGGTGACTCTTTCCATCCAAATGGGAGAATTTGGGATGACTAGTAATCGGATATGATCACACCCCGAGACTTATTATCACATTTGGTGATGTAATCTATCCAGATGAAAAGGACTATATTTCATCCATAAATTAATATTAACCGACCATCAAGACAAAGAAGTACGTGGTTTCGAAGGCTCTACAAGACCATAAGGCAAGACAATATACTAAGGAGGATTACCATCTGCCACTCTTACCCATAGACGCACCGCTTGCATCGCGACCCGTTTGAGAATATTCTGCAAATTGTTTGCACGACGCATGATTTGGAAAGACTCTTCGTAGGGAGAAACTGACTACTACCATTACTGATTATAAAGCGGCCACCAATGGCTGCTTGAACTCTTTCACACCGACTCCATAGAGAAGTCAACACAAAAAATCCTCTGCCATTGTATGACCAGACAAAAGGTTTTTCCATTACGTTATTATATGGGCGCCACCCGCAACAAAATCATCAGGGTCTCGTACTGAGACGTAACAACATCATAACCGGGGACTGATTTGCGCCTAATACTTCATCAACACTCCCTCCAACACTCCCTCCTGAACGGGAACCCCATTCAGTAACGTTCACCCAAAACGCTTCTTTTCGCATTTGAACAGTAGACAATTGACTCTCAAAATCGTTCATTGAAACCACTTGCTTCATAGTACCATTCGAAGTGTTTTCGAATTTTTCGTTTTGATAGAAGTCAACTGTATGGAAATAACAATGATAGCCCATAATTACAAATAAAATTCAGCAAAAAGAAGGCTAAAAAAAAATTCATTCATAGTATATCTCAAAACTATAGAAAAGTTGAATATCTGGGGTTCCCGATCAGGAAGGAGCAAACCACAAACGACCTATAAAGGTACGTCCAAAGGCACTCCAGAATTAAGAGTAACCGATGGGAGCCGCTCGCCCTAATCCGAGAAAAGAAAATCCGAATAAAAAACAACAACCACCCCTCTATCAGTGGTAGTAATACCATCTGAAGGATACTAATTTCAAACAAAATGAAGCTGAAACAGAAAATAATACATGCAGACAAGACATTGACTTTATTCAATCAATTTCTATAGCAAAAATGCTATTTCTGGGTGTACAGTGTACCTTTCCAGGGTGGTCCTGCCTGATCCTCCTCCTCCTCCTCCTCCTCCTCCTCCTCCTCCTCCTCCTCCTCCTCCTCCTCCTCCTCCTCCTCCTCCTCCTCCTCCTCCTCCTCCTCCTCCTCCTCCTCCTCCTCCTCCTCCTCCTCCTCCTCCTCCTCCTCCTCCTCCTCCTCCTCCTCCTCCTCCTCCTCCTCCTCCTCCTCCTCCTCCTCCATGGTGGAGAGGGTTGCGTGGACTTTGATATGTGAATGAACCTGATGACACCTTCTAGGCTTTATCCACTTTACTTAGTGCGGGACTTAGTAAGGACTTAGACGCTGCCAGTTTCCTGACTACTTCTAAAAAACCCTCACCGTAACATTTTCATCTCTTCGAATAAATAACAATTAATATTTCAACCCACCAGACTCGCATCTGCACATAAAATGAAACTAGTCACAACCATGAGCATTCTTTGAAAGAACCTTCAAACGACCACCATAACCACACTTGCACACTTGCAGAGTTTTCAAACCACGCTGGCCGAACTTTCAGATCACACAAGCCGAGATTTCAGACCACGCTGGCCGAACTTTCAGATCAGTCACACAAGCCGAGATTTCAGACCACGCTGGCCGAACTTTCAGATCACACAAGCTAAGATTTCAGACCACGCTGGCCGAACTTTCAGATCACACAAGCCGAGATTTCAGACCCCGCTGGCCGAACTTTCAGATCACACAAGCCGAGATTTCAGACCCCGCTGGCCGAGTTTTCAGACCACGCTAGCCGAGTTTTCAGACCACGCTGGCCGAGTTTTCAGACCATGGTGGCCGAGTTTTCAGACCATACTGGCCGAGTTTTCAGACCATACTGGCCGAGTTTTCAGACCATACTGGCCGAGTTCAGACCATACTGGCCGGGTTTTCAGACCACCCTGGCCGAGTTTTCAGACCATACTGGCCGAGTTCAGACCATCCTGGCCGAGTTTCCAGACCACACTGGCAGAGTTTTCAGACCATGCTGGTCGCGTTTTCAGACCAAACTGGCCGAGTTCAGACCACACTGGCCGAGATTTCAGACCATGCTGGCCGAGTTCAGACCACACTGGCCGAGTTTTCAGACCACACTGGCCGCACTTTCAGATCACACAATATTCAATTTAGACATGTCCAACTAACTGAATCCTAAATAAATAATGAATCAACGAAGTGTGACTAACCGAAGCCACGTTCGATAACTTAAAGAGACCACGCTGGCCGAACTTTTAGATCACACAATATTTAAAAATGTCCAACTAACTGAATTCTAAACAAATAATGAATCAACGAAGTGTGACTAACCGAAACCACTTACGATAACTTAGCAGAGATACAGTAATGCCAAATCTACCCAAACAAGCTTAAGGCCAAACACCGACTTCCGATCAAGCAGGCCGAACTTTACTAATGCAATGAACCAACGAAGTATGACCGCACAACTATGAACAAACGCTCCGTACAAACACACGAGAAGAAAATATACCTGAAAATATATCCTGCGGTTGACCTGAATATCTGGAATCCCGCCACGTGGTCAATTTAGATATGTCCAACAAACTGAATCCTAAATAAAATAATGAATCAACGAAGTGTGACTACGATAACTTAACAGAGATAAACTAGTCCAAAATCTACCCAAACGAAAGCCTCAAACTCATCGAGCACAGAATTCTGCATAAACACACAAGCCGAAACTATACTATACCTTTTGCTGCGGAATAACTGGAACCTGTGGCGATAACTACGATAACTTAGCCGAGATACAGTAATGCCAAAATCTACCCAAACAAGGCCAAACACCGACTTCCGATCAAGCAGACCGAACTTTACTAATGTAATGAACCAACGACGTGTGACCACACAACTATGAACAAACGCTCCGAACAAACACACGAGAAGAAAATATACCTCTTCCTGCGGTTGAACCTGAATCGAATATCTGGAATCCCGCCACTTGGCCAGGTTGACGATATTCACCCAAAGCAGTGCAAATAAGTTCAGCAGCTTCGGTCAAATTCTGAGCCATGGTGAGCAAGCCGGGTTAATCCAATACACCAAGAAAGACTGACCCTCGTAGCTTTGTGGGTTGATGGAAATGCATATTTAATGAGCGTCATTTCCTTTATGTACGCATTAATTAATTCCCATGGGCATAATTTACATATTCAAATTGAGTTTGAATAGTGAGAATGTTTGCAAGGCAAGACTTGACTGTAATCAACAAAATTTATCATCTTTTTTCCCATTTTTCGTTTCTATTTTTTCAGGTTTCATATGTTCTGTTCTCATTATCTGTGTGATCAAGACTTTGGGGTTTTTGATCCACGCATCAATACAGAAAACCTTACTAAGTGTGTACAAACTCTCAGACATTCCTATGATGACCTTTATAAGAATCAAGTAAGAAGACATGGCTAGTTTGAAGAAATAGAAAATGAGCGTGTGTGCAATGTGCAGATTTATAGCACGCGGGGACTGATCAGAACACGAGAGAAGTGTTAAGAGAAGCACGACGCATATTCTTTTATAAAATACAATTATGATTTTAAGGCAAGTTTTCAATTTTGTTCGTTACGAAAATGTTTGAATATCTGCGCGCGCGTGCTGTGTGCTCTCATAAAGCACGCGGAATACGCATTCTTTGACCAATCAGAGCGCGCGTTATATCATAGTTATTTTATAATCATGGTTAAAGTATAGAGATGTCAGTACTAATAAGCTTGTTTGTTGTTTTCAGAATATTGTTTGTCCATGCGAGGCAGAGTTTCGTACCTATGATGTTTTGTTAAACCTTAACGAAGGAGATGTTCTCAGGTTAGTAGAGCTTAATGCTCGGCATTCAACCAACTAACTATCAGTTTAACTTAACAATCAAAGAGTGCACTACACAAGGAAAATATCATTATTTATATAGTGCACTTTTCTATGTATATAGCTAATTGCATAATCGTTGTCGGGTTGAAAATCATAAATCATAGAAGCTGAGACCGCAAGGATGGATGGGAAATCAGTTCATGACTTGCATTACAGGCAGATATATTCAATGTTCTCGTAGTTTTGAAAAAAATATGAGATATTTAACTAAGATCCTACAAGTCTGGATAAAAAGGTCGATCATTTGATGGTGTTATTTGAGAGTTTTAATTTCCCAGAATTCCATTTGGTCATAGCTTTCATGATTTTCAACCCGACAACGATTATGCAATTAGCTATATGTAGTAAAATAGATAAAACATAAGCAACTAGGATTTGACATGTGAACCAGTCAGGCGCAACTAGCATCACAAATGTAATGAAATGTGATTTACAAAGCTCGCAGAGCTAGAGAGATACAGACTGCTCAATAGTGACCCAGTTTAATCAAATGCGCTTTACAAAGCTCGCAGAGCTAGAGTCAGGAGAGACTGTTCAATAGTGATGCAGTTTACAATCATGAGTGTTTGTTAGTGACTTTGAGACTACATGTACATGTATGTACATGTACCATGCACGGTTCATGTGGATATAATCATCTATACAATGTACATGTACAAGTGTACTAAAAGCCATTTAACCCTACTACTACCCCATAATCCAACTGTCCTGGCACCCATCCAACCAACAACTCATTCTAACACAATTCTTTACCCAGACAAGTGATGACGTTTAGAGAGGAAGTTCGCTCATCGCCACTCGTCAAGTTTGCCATGGATGTTTTCCATGCTCTGAACAACAACAACTTTGTACGATTTTTTAGACTTGTGAGGTAAGTTGAATTGTCCACAAACTACATTGTATCAGTCAGTTAAGGGAGTTCATAATGTTACAAGTACTAATCTTTGTTGTGTGTGTCTAGGTCGTCCAACTATCTTTGTGCCTGTGTTTTACATCGTTATTTCACACAAGTAAGCCTACAGTACTCTTTGATTATACACCTATTCCAAATATCGTTGTCCGGGCCGAATGCAACAAGCAACAAGCTGACGACCGCAAAGGACTTTGGGACTTTCTCCTAATTAATTTATTTATCCGTGGTATTTGAGAAGTTATCCCTACGGACGTTGAATAGCAATCATTTGGAACTATTTGGCAATTTGAAAATGCATGTTGTCAAAATGTCAAAACGGATGAATAAATGAATAAGGAGAAAGTCCCAAAGTCCTTTGCGGTCGTCAGCTTGTTGCTTGTTGCTTTCGGCCCGGACAACGATTTTTGGAATAGGTGTATATATGTACACCTTGGCCTCAGTTGTAGAAATGGTGGATAGCGCTAGAGTAAATTTCGTATGACTGTGTAAAACTTATGTCACGGACGTGCCTTGTCGTGACCATGATGATTTAGGATTTCAAATGAATCCGTGCCGTGACCGTGCCGTACCGTGCGCCTTGTTTTTTCACAGTCATACGAAATTGACTCTATCTGTTGGAGAAATCCTTATCCAGTGGATAAGTTGATGCTGTTATCCAATAAATGTATCGATTTATCCAACAAATAGCGCTATATCGCATCCATCATGTTTTCTTGATAGGTTCGTCAACAAGCCCTTCGGATCTTGAACTACTCTCTTAGTGTTCCAAATAAGGAGATGACGTATCCACTGGATGAACTAGCAGACATGTTGGCATTTGACGATGCCGATGAGGTATATTCCTGTTATTTGATCATTCCCTTATATAGTTACCATATATGGTCTTACATTTGAATGTGATCTCATACCCAGGCTCTTCTCCCTTCTCTGAAGAGGAGAAAGACTGGGTATAGGATTGATAGCAGTATAATAATAATAATAATAATTTATTTCTAGTGCATTGCAACAAATCTCAATGCCCTTTAATATAACAATAATTTTATTTTTAAGCTATATATGATACCACTGTATGTATGGATATTTAGTTACATGTAGTTTAGTGTATGCACATTTTAGCTGCCTCCTCTCAATGAGGGTTTATCGTGTAATTTCAAAACTCATATTACAAAAAATGATTATCAAAACTGGAAAGAGCTCGTTGAAATAGGTAAAAATGTGAAGTTTGGAAAAGATCGCTTCATATGAATTTTCAAAAATCGAAATTTTATATGAAAACCTTTGGAAATTACGGCTTGGAGGCAACTCTTGCCTCCAACAAAGGTTTTCATTCAAAATTTCGATTTTTGAAAATTCATATCTTCGCAATTTGTGAAGCGATCTTTTCCAAACTTCACATTTTTACTAATTTCAACGAGCTCTTTCCAGCTATGATAATCATTTTTTTGTCCTATGAGTTTTGAAATGATGTGATAAACCCTCATTGTGTTGTCTTTAATGTACCTAGATCAGTAGCTCCCATGAAGGGGCTTGCAACCCCTGGGCTGACAAGGGGGATTGTACAAAGGGTGTTACAAATTTGGCAATTTTACCCAGGGGTGTGTGTATGTTACAAGTCAAGTCCCCTTGGTTCAGGGCATCAATTCCTGTTGCCCATTTCTTGAAACTTGAAACATTTCCTCTTACATACTGTTAGTATAAATATATCCACATGGAAGATGGCACAGAGGTCACCCCCTAGGGGATGCTGCAAGATAGTATGGGGGTCACCCCCTAGGGGATGCTGCAAGACAGTATGGGGATCACCCCCTAGGGGATGCTGCAAGACAGTATGGGGGTCACCCCCTAGGGGACGCCACTGATAACTCCCCAAGAGAGATGTCTGAATGTAGCTCACTGTATTTCTTTCTTGATATTCAGGCGGCAATGTTCTGTAGGTTTCATGGTTTGACAGTCAATGAACCATTTGTGGTGTTCATACGTGGATCCTT
The DNA here is from genome assembly GCA_033675265.1 of Actinostola sp. cb2023. Classification (NCBI taxonomy): domain Eukaryota; kingdom Metazoa; phylum Cnidaria; class Anthozoa; order Actiniaria; family Actinostolidae; genus Actinostola; species Actinostola sp. cb2023. The sequence goes on along the minus strand of JAUJYZ010000524.1, from coordinate 275,620 downwards.
CATTGAACCAGAGACAGCATTTCCCTCCAGCAGATCCTATAAATTGATTGAATCAAAGAGAACTTGTTTGATTGGAGAGGTATGTACGACAAGTGAATGGGTGGGAAAGAAAGGATGAATGGAAATTGGATGAGTGGGACAGGAAGGGGAAATGGTAATTGGATGACTGAAGGAAAGGTTCAATAGGAATTGGATGAGTTGAAGGAAAGTAAAAATTGGAATTTGATAAGTGAATGGGAAGAGTGATTGGAAATTGGATGGATGCGAAGGGTAACTAGTATTGGATGGGTGGGAAGGAAAGGTTCAATAGGAATTGGAAGGGAAGAGATACATGTGTATATGTGTAAGTACAACTATGAGCATTGAATTAGTAGAAGTTCATAGAGGAATAGAAAGAAAAAAGAAAGAGAAAAGAGAAAAGAAGTGAGAGAAAGAGATAACCAAAACCTCCACAAGAGTCTTGCTAATATTGTTTGTTCCCATATTTAGGTCGTCCACAATGGCCCTCTTCCTCCCAAACCCAACAACAAACCCACATTTAGCTTTGATACAAATGGTTGTTATGTCGGGGACAGCCATATCCTACCAAGCAGTCCTGAGAACAAGGCCCCCACTGGATCCAGTCCCTTGGTGCAGGAATCTAAGTTTCAGGGATTCAGTCAACAGATAGAACAGGTTAGTTTCCATAAATAATGCTCTATTTAGTGCCAGGTCTCAAATAAGCACATTTTCTAATAAGTGCCCCCCTAAGAAGTTATATTTGATAAACGTCCCTCTCTAATAAGTACCCCCTCCAATAAGAGTCCCCTCCAATAAGTGCCCCCTTCGATAAGTGCCCCCTTCAATAAGAGCCCCCTCCAATAAGAGCCCCCTTCAATAAGTGCCACCTCCAATAAGAGCCCCCTCCAATAAGAGCCCCCTCCAATAAGTGCCCCCTCCAATAAGAGCCCCCTCCAATAAGAACCCCCTCCAATAAGTGCCCCTTTCAATAAGAGCCCCTACCAGTGCCCCTGTCAGATAAACAACTATTGATATTTTTCAGCCACCTGAACCTTCTAAACCAACTGTGCAGATAAACATTGAGGTAGGTATAGCTAAGGGAGTGTCCATGTTACTGGGGGAAAGACTAGAGGAATAGTAAGGGATGGGTGTGTCACAGATAAATATTGAGGTAGGTATAGCTAAGGGAGTGTCCATGTTACTGGGGGAAAGACTAGAGGAATAGTAAGGGATGGGTGTGTCACAGATAAATATTGAGGTAGGTATAGCTAAGGGAGTGTCCATGTTACTGGGGGAAAGACTAGAGGAATAGTAAAGGATGGGTGTGTCACAGATAAACATTGAGGTAGGTATAGCTAAGGGAGTGTCCATGTTACTGGGGGAAAGACTAGAGGAATAGTAAGGGATGGGTGTGTCACAGATAAACATTGAGGTAGGTATAGCTAAGGGAGTGTCCATGTTACTGGGGGAAAGACTAGAGGAATAGTAAGGGATGGGTGTGTCACAGATAAATATTGAGGTAGGTATAGCTAAGGGAGTGTCCATGTTACTGGGGGAAAGACTAGAGGAATAGTAAAGGATGGGTGTGTCACAGATAAATATTGAGGTAGGTATAGCTAAGGGAGTGTCCATGTTACTGGGGGAAAGACTAGAGGAATAGTAAGGGATGGGTGTGTCACAGATAAACATTGAGGTAGGTATAGCTAAGGGAGTGTCCATGTTACTGGGGGAAAGACTAGAGGAATAGTAAGGGATGGGTGTGTCACAGATAAATATTGAGGTAGGTATAGCTAAGGGAGTGTCCATGTTACTGGGGGAAAGACTAGAGGAATAGTAAGGGATGGGTGTGTCACAGATAAACATTGAGGTAGGTATAGCTAAGGGAGTGTCCATGTTACTGGGGGAAAGACTAGAGGAATAGAAGGGATGGGTGTGTCACAGATAAATATTGAGGTAGGTATAGCTAAGGGAGTGTCCATGTTACTGGGGGAAAGACTAGGGGAATAGTAAGGGATGGGTGTGTCACAGACAAACATTGAGGTAGGTATAGCTAAGGGAGTGTCCATGTTACTTGGGGGAAAGACTAGGGGAATAGTAAGGGATGGGTGTGTCACAGATAAACATTGAGGTAGGTATAGCTAAGGGAGTGTCCATGTTACTGGGGGAAAGACTAGAGGAATAGAAGGGATGGGTGTGTCACAGACAAACATTGAGGTAGGTATAGCTAAGGGAGTGTCCATGTTACTTGGGGGAAAGACTAGGGGAATAGTAAGGGATGGGTGTGTCACAGACAAACATTGAGGTAGGTATAGCTAAGGGAGTGTCCATGTTACTTGGGGGAAAGACTAGGGGAATAGTAAGGGATGGGTGTGTCACAGATAAATATTGAGGTAGGTATAGCTAAGGGAGTGTCCATGTTACTGGGGGAAAGACTAGAGGAATAGAAGGGATGGGTGTGTCACAGACAAACATTGAGGGTAGGTATAGCTAAGGGAGTGTCCATGTTACTTGGGGGAAAGACTAGGGGAATAGTAAGGGATGGGTGTGTCACAGATAAACATTGAGGTAGGTATAGCTAAGGGAGTGTCCATGTTACTGGGGGAAAGACTAGAGGAATAGTAAGGGATGGGTGTGTCACAGATAAACATTGAGGTAGGTATAGCTAAGGGAGTGTCCATGTTACTGGGGGAAAGACTAGAGGAATAGTAAGGGATGGGTGTGTCACAGATAAACATAAAGGTAGGTATAGCTAAGGGAGTGTCCATGTTACTGGGGGAAAGACTAGAGGAATAGTAAGGGATGGGTGTGTCACAGATAAACATTGAGGTAGGTATAGCTAAGGGAGTGTCCATGTTACTGGGGGAAGGACTAGAGGAATAGTAAGGGATGGGTGTGTCACAGATAAACATTGAGGTAGGTATAGCTAAGGGAGTGTCCATGTTACTGGGGGAAAGACTAGAGGAATAGTAAAGGATGGGTGTGTCACAGATAAATATTGAGGTAGGTATAGCTAAGGGAGTGTCCATGTTACTGGGGGAAAGACTAGAGGAATAGTAAAGGATGGGTGTGTCACAGATAAATATTGAGGTAGGTATAGCTAAGGGAGTGTCCATGTTACTGGGGGAAAGACTAGAGGAATAGTAAGGGATGGGTGTGTCACAGATAAATATTGAGGTAGGTATAGCTAAGGGAGTGTCCATGTTACTGGGGGAAAGACTAGAGGAATAGTAAGGGATGGGTGTGTCACAGATAAACATTGAGGTAGGTATAGCTAAGGGAGTGTCCATGTTACTGGGGGAAAGACTAGAGGAATAGTAAGGGATGGGTGTGTCACAGACAAACATTGAGGTAGGTATAGCTAAGGGAGTGTCCATGTTACTTGGGGGAAAGACTAGGGGAATAGTAAGGGATGGGTGTGTCACAGATAAACATTGAGGTAGGTATAGCTAAGGGAGTGTCCATGTTACTGGGCGAAGGACTAGGGGAATAGTAAGGGATGGGTGTGTCACAGATAAACATAAAGGTAGGTATAGCTAAGGGAGTGTCCATGTTACTGGGGGAAAGACTAGAGGAATAGTAAAGGATGGGTGTGTCACAGATAAATATTGAGGTAGGTATAGCTAAGGGAGTGTCCATGTTACTGGGGGAAAGACTAGAGGAATAGTAAGGGATGGGTGTGTCACAGATAAATATTGAGGTAGGTATAGCTAAGGGAGTGTCCATGTTACTGGGGGAAAGACTAGAGGAATAGTAAGGGATGGGTGTGTCACAGATAAATATTGAGGTAGGTATAGCTAAGGGAGTGTCCATGTTACTGGGGGAAAGACTAGAGGAATAGTAAGGGATGGGTGTGTCACAGATAAATATTGAGGTAGGTATAGCTAAGGGAGTGTCCATGTTACTGGGGGAAAGACTAGAGGAATAGTAAGGGATGGGTGTGTCACAGATAAATATTGAGGTAGGTATAGCTAAGGGAGTGTCCATGTTACTGGGGAAAAGACTAGAGGAATAGTAAGGGATGGGTGTGTCACAGATAAATATTGAGGTAGGTATAGCTAAGGGAGTGTCCATGTTACTGGGGGAAAGACTAGAGGAATAGTAAGGGATGGGTGTGTCACAGATAAATATTGAGGTAGGTATAGCTAAGGGAGTGTCCATGTTACTGGGGGAAAGACTAGAGGAATAGTAAGGGATGGGTGTGTCACAGATAAATATTGAGGTAGGTATAGCTAAGGGAGTGTCCATGTTACTGGGGGAAAGACTAGAGGAATAGTAAGGGATGGGTGTGTCACAGATAAATATTGAGGTAGGTATAGCTAAGGGAGTGTCCATGTTACTGGGGAAAAGACTAGAGGAATAGTAAGGGATGGGTGTGTCACAGATAAATATTGAGGTAGGTATAGCTAAGGGAGTGTCCATGTTACTGGGGGAAAGACTAGGGGAATAGTAAGGGATGGGTGTGTCACAGATAAATATATTGAGGTAGGTATAGCTAAGGGAGTGTCCATGTTACTTGGGGGAAAGACTAGGGGAATAGTAAGGGATGGGTGTGTCACAGATAAACATTGAGGTAGGTATAGCTAAGGGAGTGTCCATGTTACTGGGGGAAAGACTAGAGGAATAGTAAAGGATGGGTGTGTCACAGATAAACATTGAGGTAGGTATAGCTAAGGGAGTGTCCATGTTACTGGGGGAAAGACTAGAGGAATAGTAAGGGATGGGTGTGTCACAGATAAACATTGAGGTAGGTATAGCTAAGGGAGTGTCCATGTTACTGGGGGAAAGACTAGAGGAATAGTAAGGGATGGGTGTGTCACAGATAAATATTGAGGTAGGTATAGCTAAGGGAGTGTCCATGTTACTGGGGGAAAGACTAGAGGAATAGTAAGGGATGGGTGTGTCACAGATAAATATTGAGGTAGGTATAGCTAAGGGAGTGTCCATGTTACTGGGGAAAAGACTAGAGGAATAGTAAGGGATGGGTGTGTCACAGATAAATATTGAGGTAGGTATAGCTAAGGGAGTGTCCATGTTACTGGGGGAAAGACTAGAGGAATAGTAAGGGATGGGTGTGTCACAGATAAATATTGAGGTAGGTATAGCTAAGGGAGTGTCCATGTTACTGGGGGAAAGACTAGAGGAATAGTAAGGGATGGGTGTGTCACAGATAAATATTGAGGTAGGTATAGCTAAGGGAGTGTCCATGTTACTGGGGGAAGGACTAGGGGAATAGTAAGGGATGGGTGTGTCACAGATAAATATTGAGGTAGGTATAGCTAAGGGAGTGTCCATGTTACTGGGGGAAAGACTAGAGGAATAGTAAGGGATGGGTGTGTCACAGATAAATATTGAGGTAGGTATAGCTAAGGGAGTGTCCATGTTACTGGGGGAAAGACTAGAGGAATAGTAAGGGATGGGTGTGTCACAGATAAACATTGAGGTAGGTATAGCTAAGGGAGTGTCCATGTTACTGGGGGAAAAACTAGAGGAATAGTAAGGGATGGGTGTGTCACAGATAAACATAGAGGTAGGTATAGCTAAGGGAGTGTCCATGTTACTGGGGGAAAGACTAGAGGAATAGTAAGGGATGGGTGTGTCACAGATAAACATAGAGGTAGGTATAGCTAAGGGAGTGTCCATGTTACTGGGGGAAGGACTAGAGGAATAGTAAGGGATGGGTGTGTCACAGATAAATATTGAGGTAGGTATAGCTAAGGGAGTGTCCATGTTACTGGGGGAAAGACTAGAGGAATAGTAAGGGATGGGTGTGTCACAGATAAACATAGAGGTAGGTATAGCTAAGGGAGTGTCCATGTTACTGGGGGAAAGACTAGAGGAATAGTAAGGGATGGGTGTGTCACAGATAAATATTGAGGTAGGTATAGCTAAGGGAGTGTCCATGTTACTGGGGGAAAGACTAGAGGAATAGTAAGGGATGGGTGTGTCACAGATAAATATTGAGGTAGGTATAGCTAAGGGAGTGTCCATGTTACTGGGGGAAAGACTAGAGGAATAGTAAGGGATGGGTGTGTCACAGATAAACATTGAGGTAGGTATAGCTAAGGGAGTGTCCATGTTACTGGGGGAAAGACTAGAGGAATAGTAAGGGGTGGGTGTGTCACAGATAAATATTGAGGTAGGTATAGCTAAGGGAGTGTCCATGTTACTGGGGGAAAGACTAAAGGAATAGTAAGGGATGGGTGTGTCACAGACAAACATTGAGGTACATGTAGGTATAGCTAAGGGAGTGTCCATGTTACTGGGGGAAAGACTAGAGGAATAGTAAGGGATGGGTGTGTCACAGATAAACATTGAGGTACATGTAGGTATAGCTAAGGGAGTGTCCATGTTACTGGGGGAAAGACTAGAGGAATAGTAAAGGATGGGTGTGTCACAGATAAACATTGAGGTACATGTAGGTATAGCTAAGGGAGTGTCCATGTTACTGGGGGAAAGACTAGAGGAATAGTAAGGGATGGGTGTGTCACAGATAAATATTGATTTATAGGTAGGTATAGCTAAGGGAGTGTCCATGTTACTGGGGAAAAGACTAGAGGAATAGTAAGGGATGGGTGTGTCACAGATAAATATTGAGGTAGGTATAGCTAAGGGAGTGTCCATGTTACTGGGGGAAAGACTAGAGGAATAGTAAAGGATGGGTGTGTCACAGATAAACATTGAGGTACATGTAGGTATAGCTAAGGGAGTGTCCATGTTACTGGGGGAAAGACTAGAGGAATAGTAAGGGATGGGTGTGTCACAGATAAATATTGAGGTAGGTATAGCTAAGGGAGTGTCCATGTTACTGGGGAAAAGACTAGAGGAATAGTAAGGGATGGGTGTGTCACAGATAAATATTGAGGTAGGTATAGCTAAGGGAGTGTCCATGTTACTGGGGGAAAGACTAGAGGAATAGTAAGGGATGGGTGTGTCACAGATAAACATTGAGGTAGGTATAGCTAAGGGAATGTCCATGTTACTGGGGGAAAGAACTAGAGGAATAGTAAGGGATGGGTGTGTCACAGATAAACATTGAGGTAGGTATAGCTAAGGGAGTGTCCATGTTACTGGGGGAAAGACTAGAGGAATAGTAAGGGATGGGTGTGTCACAGATAAACATTGAGGTAGGTATAGCTAAGGGAGTGTCCATGTTACTGGGGGAAAGACTAAAGGAATAGTAAGGGATGGGTGTGTCACAGATAAACATTGAGGTAGGTATAGCTAAGGGAGTGTCCATGTTACTGGGGGAAAGACTAGAGGAATAGTAAGGGATGGGTGTGTCACAGATAAATATTGAGGTAGGTATAGCTAAGGGAGTGTCCATGTTACTGGGGGAAAGACTAGAGGAATAGTAAGGGATGGGTGTGTCACAGACAAACATTGAGGTAGGTATAGCTAAGGGAGTGTCCATGTTACTGGGGGAAGGACTAGAGGAATAGTAAGGGATGGGTGTGTCACAGATAAATATTGAGGTAGGTATAGCTAAGGGAGTTGTCCATGTTACTGGGGGAAAGACTAGAGGAATAGTAAGGGATGGGTGTGTCACAGATAAATATTGAGGTAGGTATAGCTAAGGGAGTGTCCATGTTACTGGGGGAAAGACTAGAGGAATAGTAAGGGATGGGTGTGTCACAGATAAACATTGAGGTAGGTATAGCTAAGGGAGTGTCCATGTTACTGGGGGAAAGACTAGGGGAATAGTAAGGGATGGGTGTGTCACAGATAAACATAGAGGTAGGTATAGCTAAGGGAGTGTCCATGTTACTGGGGGAAAGACTAGAGGAATAGTAAGGGATGGGTGTGTCACAGATAAACATTGAGGTAGGTATAGCTAAGGGAGTGTCCATGTTACTGGGGGAAAGACTAGAGGAATAGTAAGGGATGGGTGTGTCACAGATAAACATTGAGGTAGGTATAGCTAAGGGAGTGTCCATGTTACTGGGGGAAAGACTAGAGGAATAGTAAGGGATGGGTGTGTCACAGATAAACATTGAGGTAGGTATAGCTAAGGGAGTGTCCATGTTACTGGGGGAAGGACTAGAGGAATAGTAAGGGATGGGTGTGTCACAGATAAACATTGAGGTAGGTATAGCTAAGGGAGTGTCCATGTTACTGGGGGAAAGACTAGAGGAATAGTAAGGGATGGGTGTGTCACAGATAAATATTGAGGTAGGTATAGCTAAGGGAGTGTCCATGTTACTGGGGGAAGGACTAGAGGAATAGTAAGGGATGGGTGTGTCACAGATAAACATTGAGGTAGGTATAGCTAAGGGAGTGTCCATGTTACTGGGGGAAAGACTAGAGGAATAGTAAGGGATGGGTGTGTCACAGATAAATATTGAGGTAGGTATAGCTAAGGGAGTGTCCATGTTACTGGGGGAAAGACTAGAGGAATAGTAAGGGATGGGTGTGTCACAGATAAATATTGAGGTAGGTATAGCTAAGGGAGTGTCCATGTTACTGGGGGAAAGACTAGAGGAATAGTAAGGGATGGGTGTGTCACAGATAAATATTGAGGTAGGTATAGCTAAGGGAGTGTCCATGTTACTGGGGGAAAGACTAAAGGAATAGTAAGGGATGGGTGTGTCACAGATAAACATTGAGGTAGGTATAGCTAAGGGAGTGTCCATGTTACTGGGGGAAAGACTAGAGGAATAGTAAGGGATGGGTGTGTCACAGATAAATATTGAGGTAGGTATAGCTAAGGGAGTGTCCATGTTACTGGGGGAAAGACTAGAGGAATAGTAAGGGATGGGTGTGTCACAGATAAATATTGAGGTAGGTATAGCTAAGGGAGTGTCCATGTTACTGGGGGAAGGACTAGAGGAATAGTAAGGGATGGGTGTGTCACAGATAAATATTGAGGTAGGTATAGCTAAGGGAGTGTCCATGTTACTGGGGGAAAGACTAAAGGAATAGTAAGGGATGGGTGTGTCACAGATAAACATTGAGGTAGGTATAGCTAAGGGAGTGTCCATGTTACTGGGGGAAGACTAGAGGAATAGTAAGGGATGGGTGTGTCACAGATAAACATTGAGGTAGGTATAGCTAAGGGAGTGTCCATGTTACTGGGGGAAAGACTAGAGGAATAGTAAGGGGTGGGTGTGTCACAGATAAATATTGAGGTAGGTATAGCTAAGGGAGTGTCCATGTTACTGGGGGAAAGACTAGAGGAATAGTAAGGGATGGGTGTGTCACAGATAAACATTGAGGTAGGTATAGCTAAGGGAGTGTCCATGTTACTGGGGGAAGGACTAGAGGAATAGTAAGGGATGGGTGTGTCACAGATAAACATTGAGGTAGGTATAGCTAAGGGAGTGTCCATGTTACTGGGGGAAAGACTAGAGGAATAGTAAGGGATGGGTGTGTCACAGATAAATATTGAGGTAGGTATAGCTAAGGGAGTGTCCATGTTACTGGGGGAAAGACTAGAGGAATAGTAAGGGATGGGTGTGTCACAGATAAATATTGAGGTAGGTATAGCTAAGGGAGTGTCCATGTTACTGGGGGAAAGACTAGAGGAATAGTAAGGGATGGGTGTGTCACAGATAAATATTGAGGTAGGTATAGCTAAGGGAGTGTCCATGTTACTGGGGGAAAGACTAGAGGAATAGTAAGGGATGGGTGTGTCACAGATAAACATTGAGGTAGGTATAGCTAAGGGAGTGTCCATGTTACTGGGGGAAAGACTAGAGGAATAGTAAGGGATGGGTGTGTCACAGATAAATATTGAGGTAGGTATAGCTAAGGGAGTGTCCATGTTACTGGGGGAAAGACTAGAGGAATAGTAAGGGATGGGTGTGTCACAGATAAACATTGAGGTAGGTATAGCTAAGGGAGTGTCCATGTTACTGGGGGAAAGACTAGAGGAATAGTAAGGGATGGGTGTGTCACAGATAAACATTGAGGTAGGTATAGCTAAGGGAGTGTCCATGTTACTGGGGGAAGGACTAGAGGAATAGTAAGGGATGGGTGTGTCACAGATAAATATTGAGGTAGGTATAGCTAAGGGAGTGTCCATGTTACTGGGGGAAAGACTAGAGGAATAGTAAGGGATGGGTGTGTCACAGATAAACATTGAGGTAGGTATAGCTAAGGGAGTGTCCATGTTACTGGGGGAAAGACTAGAGGAATAGTAAGGGATGGGTGTGTCACAGATAAACATTGAGGTAGGTATAGCTAAGGGAGTGTCCATGTTACTGGGGGAAAGACTAGAGGAATAGTAAGGGATGGGTGTGTCACAGATAAATATTGAGGTAGGTATAGCTAAGGGAGTGTCCATGTTACTGGGGGAAAGACTAGAGGAATAGTAAGGGATGGGTGTGTCACAGATAAATATTGAGGTAGGTATAGCTAAGGGAGTGTCCATGTTACTGGGGGAAAGACTAGAGGAATAGTAAGGGATGGGTGTGTCACAGATAAACATTGAGGTAGGTATAGCTAAGGGAGTGTCCATGTTACTGGGGGAAAGACTAGAGGAATAGTAAGGGAAGGTGGGTGTGTCACAGATAAACATTGAGGTAGGTATAGCTAAGGGAGTGTCCATGTTACTGGGGGAAAGACTAGAGGAATAGTAAGGGATGGGTGTGTCACAGATAAATATTGAGGTAGGTATAGCTAAGGGAGTGTCCATGTTACTGGGGGAAAGACTAGAGGAATAGTAAGGGATGGGTGTGTCACAGATAAATATTGAGGTAGGTATAGCTAAGGGAGTGTCCATGTTACTGGGGAAAAGACTAGAGGAATAGTAAGGGATGGGTGTGTCACAGATAAACATTGAGGTAGGTATAGCTAAGGGAGTGTCCATGTTACTGGGGGAAGGACTAGGGGAATAGTAAGGGATGGGTGTGTCACAGATAAATATTGAGGTAGGTATAGCTAAGGGAGTGTCCATGTTACTGGGGGAAAGACTAGAGGAATAGTAAGGGATGGGTGTGTCACAGATAAATATTGAGGTAGGTATAGCTAAGGGAGTGTCCATGTTACTGGGGGAAAGACTAGAGGAATAGTAAGGGATGGGTGTGTCACAGATAAACATTGAGGTAGGTATAGCTAAGGGAGTGTCCATGTTACTGGGGGAAAGACTAGAGGAATAGTAAGGGATGGGTGTGTCACAGATAAATATTGAGGTAGGTATAGCTAAGGGAGTGTCCATGTTACTGGGGGAAAGACTAGAGGAATAGTAAGGGATGGGTGTGTCACAGATAAATATTGAGGTAGGTATAGCTAAGGGAGTGTCCATGTTACTGGGGGAAAGACTAGAGGAATAGTAAGGGATGGGTGTGTCACAGATAAAATATTGAGGTAGGTATAGCTAAGGGAGTGTCCATGTTACTGGGGGAAAGACTAGAGGAATAGTAAGGGATGGGTGTGTCACAGATAAACATTGAGGTAGGTATAGCTAAGGGAGTGTCCATGTTACTGGGGGAAAGACTAGAGGAATAGTAAGGGATGGGTGTGTCACAGATAAATATTGAGGTAGGTATAGCTAAGGGAGTGTCCATGTTACTGGGGGAAAGACTAGAGGAATAGTAAGGGATGGGTGTGTCACAGATAAATATTGAGGTAGGTATAGCTAAGGGAGTGTCCATGTTACTGGGGGAAAGACTAGAGGAATAGTAAGGGATGGGTGTGTCACAGATAAACATTGAGGTAGGTATAGCTAAGGGAGTGTCCATGTTACTGGGGGAAAGACTAGAGGAATAGTAAGGGGTGGGTGTGTCACAGATAAATATTGAGGTAGGTATAGCTAAGGGAGTGTCCATGTTACTGGGGGAAAGACTAGAGGAATAGTAAGGGATGGGTGTGTCACAGATAAACATAAAGGTAGGTATAGCTAAGGGAGTGTCCATGTTACTGGGGGAAAGACTAGAGGAATAGTAAGGGATGGGTGTGTCACAGATAAATATTGAGGTAGGTATAGCTAAGGGAGTGTCCATGTTACTGGGGGAAAGACTAGAGGAATAGTAAGGGATGGGTGTGTCACAGATAAATATTGAGGTAGGTATAGCTAAGGGAGTGTCCATGTTACTGGGGGAAAGACTAGAGGAATAGTAAGCGATGGGTGTGTCACAGATAAATATTGAGGTAGGTATAGCTAAGGGAGTGTCCATGTTACTGGGGGAAAGACTAGAGGAATAGTAAGGGATGGGTGTGTCACAGATAAACATTGAGGTAGGTATAGCTAAGGGAGTGTCCATGTTACTGGGGGAAGGACTAGAGGAATAGTAAGGGATGGGTGTGTCACAGATAAATATAGAGGTAGGTATAGCTAAGGGAGTGTCCATGTTACTGGGGGAAAGACTAGAGGAATAGTAAGGGATGGGTGTGTCACAGATAAATATTGAGGTAGGTATAGCTAAGGGAGTGTCCATGTTACTGGGGGAAGGACTAGATGAATAGTAAGAGATGGGTCACAGACCATACAGTGGCAACAGGGGGAAAGGCATTTTATTTTTAAAAGTATAAAAAAATTAAACTTACTGATAATGTATCATGATGTATGATAATGTATTTTTATGTATGATAATGTATGTTGATGTATGATAATGTATGTTGTATGATAATGCATCATGATATATGATAATGTATGTTGATGTATGATAATGTATGTTGTATGATAATGCATCATGATGTATGTTGTATGATAATGTATGTTGATGTATGATAATGTATGTTGATGTATGATAATGTATCATGATGTATGATAATGTATGTTGTATGATAATGTATGTTGATGTATGATAATGTATCATGATGTATGTTGTATGTTGATGTATGATAATGTATGTTGTATGATAATGTATGTTGATGTATGATAATGTATGTTGTATGATAATGTATGTTGATGTATGATAATGTATGTTGATGTATGATAATTTGTATGTTGATGTATGATAATGTTTGTTGATGTATGATAATGTATGTTGTATGATAATGTATGTTGTATGATAATGTATGTTGTATGATGTATGTTGTATGATAATGTATGTTGATGTATGATAATGTATGTTGATGTATGATAATTTGTATGTTGATGTATGATAATGTATGTTGATGTATGATAATGTATGTTGATGTATGATAATTTGTATGTTGATGTATGATAATGTATGTTGCATGATAATGTATGTTGTATGATAATGTATGTTGTATGATAATGTATGTTGTATGATAATGTATGTTGTATGATAATGTATGTTGTATGATAATGTATGTTGTATGATAATGTATGCTGTATGATAGTGTTTTCTATATTCATAGGAACTGAAAGAAGTGACTAAAACTTTGTTTCTTGAAGTAATCAATGAAATGTTGGTAGAAATTACAAACCAGATGTATGGCAAGGTATGACAGAACTATTAACTCAGAGTAATTATTGACTCGAATAAGGGTGGCTGTGAGATCTTCGAAATGAGAGCTTTCTTGTTTGAGAAAGAAGAAAGGAAGGAAAGAGGGAGGTAGGAAAGGAAGGAAGAAATGAAGGAAAGAATGAAAGAAGAAAGGAGTGAAAGAAAAAAGGAATGAAAGAACGAACGAAAGATTGAAGAAAGGAAGGAGAGAGGGAAGGAAGGAAAAAAGTGAACAAACGAATGAAGAAAAGAAGGAAGGAAATCATATTATTACAAAGGTGTCGAGAAAGGAAAGCAGTCATAATCAGGCAGGCATTGAGGAAGGTAGAAACAAAAGGAAGAAAGGGAGTTGAGTTAACTCTTCCCTTCCCCCCTCATGTAGGACCTGTTCGCACTAACACTAACATGTTTACCATCAGGTACAGCAACTCCTGCATCTATCAAATGAAATCGCGACAGAGATACAAGAACAGAGTGTTTCTGAACTCCTACTCGAGACCGCAGAAAATGCGTTCCTTCTCGAGCAAAGACAGCAGTTGTAAGTTACGATATGTAAATAAAATGGCGCTAGATGATGATGATGAGATGATGATTGATGATGATGATGAGATGATGATGATTGATGATGATGATTGATGATGATGATTGATGATGATGATTGATGATGATTGATGATGATGATGGTGATGAGATGATGATGATGATGATGATGATAATAATAATAATGGTTTATTGGACAATGATGATTGATGATGATGATGAGATGATGATGATGATGATAATAATAATAATAATGGTTTATTGGACAATGATGATGAGATGATGATGATTGATGATGATGATGAGATGATGATGATGATTGATGATGATGATTGATGAGATGATGATGATTGATGATGATGATGATTGATGATGATGATGATGATGATTGATGATGATGATTGATGATGATTGATGATGATGATGGTGATGAGATGATGATGATGATGATAATAATAATAATAATAATGGTTTATTGGACAATGATGATTGATGATGAGATGATGATGATGATGATAATAATAATGGTTTATTGGACAATGATGATGATGATGATGATGAGATGATGATGATTGATGATGATGAGTACAAATGATTGTTGTTGTTCATTCCACAGAATGCAGGCACAACAAGCAATGTTTAGAGAACGGGCTTCATCTGCTCTGGTCTCTGACATTATCGATGAAGTTGTCAATAAAGAAACTCACGATATAGCCTCATTAATGTACAGGTACAAAGGAATTGAATATTATCTCCTGTATTTGTCTAATCGTTTTCATAGTGAGAAATAATAGGGATTTAAGTCTGTGCTGGTAGTGAACCCCGAGGGGGAAGGGGGAGGGGTTTGGGCTGCCTTGTAAAAGTGATGGGAATGATTATTGTATCTTTTAGGGGTTAAAATCGTAGTTTGATACCACTTAGGGTGTTTAAGCCTAAAACGACCACCATTATGGTTATCCTGCTGACGTTTAGGGTATTTGCCTGTAAATAGCATTATGACCTACTTGTAAGCAAACTTATGAAATTCTTTCAGTATTGAACATAAAACGATTGTTCAAAAGTCTAAAGAAACAGTAACGCAACAAATCAGCCAAGACATACTCGAGGAAACTATAGTCGAAGAGATGCTGCAACTTGTCGAGCACAGTTATAAGGAGCTGAAGACTCAAAGAAAATCAGCATTAGAACAGCTTGCGCACAACTTTATCGTGAAGCGAACAGGGAGATACTTCAAAAAGTAAGTGATTCTTGTTGTCATTCTTACGTGCAATCAAGCCTCTTGCCTTGTTGTCAGGTGAGATGGTTGCGGAGGTGGTTTTTAAAGCCTGGGTTCCACTAGCGACGCAAGCGCAGGTACAAGACGAGTTATATCACTGTGAAAACCAGTCCAACGCGAGCATAAACACAAGGATAATTTGTTTTCTGTTTCTCGTGCTTAAGTCGGCACCGTCACCGCACCGCGCCTTGCCGTATTGAAAGAGTTTGATTGGATGAGATGCATCTGCGCGCTTTTTGATTGGTTCAGAAAGGAAGCCATTTGAGTGTCACGGTACCGTAGGTTTCTCACTGATACGAAAACGACTCTATTGGATGAGATGCATCTGCACGCTTTTTGATTGGTTCAGAAAGGAAGCCATTTCAGTGTCACGGTACAGTAGGTTTCCCCACTCGTACGAAAACAGAGAGAATGCAAGAATCGTTATCCTAACTAAAACCTTACTGTTTATTAGATGGGTCAAATCTTATCATTCACTGGTGCGATTGAGGAAACTTTTGAATGATTTCCCAGCCCATGCTCCATTGACAAGCGCCGAGGTACAGCTGAGCCGTCTGATTGGTCCACGGTATGACGTAGGGACAAGCACATTACATACAATAAGGTACCTTTATGATTTTGACCCTTGGTATATATGACCCAGGGGCTAGCATTACATGCAATATAAGGTACCTTTATGACCCAGGGGCTAGCACTGATTACATGCAATATAAGGTACCTTTATGACCCAGGGACTAGCATTACATGCAATATAAGGTACCTTTATGACCCTGGGACTAGCATTACATGCAATATAAGGTACCTTTATGACCCAGGGACTAGCATTACATGCAATATAAGGTACCTTTATGACCCAGGGGCTAGCACTGATTACATGCAATATAAGGTACCTTTATGACCCAGGGGCTAGCATTACATGCAATATAAAGTACCTTTATGACCCAGGGGCTAGCACTGATTACATGCAATATAAGGTACCTTTATGACCCAGGGGCTAGCATTACATGCAATATAAGGTATCTTTATGACCCAGGGGCTAGCATTACATGCAATATAAGGTATCTTTAATAAGCGTTGTCCGTAACGGTTCTTGTGTTTGCATCCTTGGATTCTCAAACCTTCTTTTTCCAATGCAGGATCTTTGGAGATGTACAGAACGTAGCAGAGACTTTGATCCGTAGACAAGCAGCACTTGATCGAATCAGGTTAGCAAAATGCCCTTCTTTTAACGCTCTATTAACGGACACCTTGGAACTAAGATGGACACCTAGGAAGATGGACACCTTTGTGTGGTGTGTGTTTCTAAAAAAAAACACCCCCTAAAATTTGAAAAACGTTTTTTGGCGTTTCTCTCAGTTAGTCGGACCCGGAACGTTTTTAGGACTTTCAAGAAACACACCTAATGCCTTCTCTAGCTCCAAGACAGTCACTTCTCTCTCACCAAGACAGACACCTCTCTTCAAGACAGACACCTCTCACCAAGACATACACCATCTCTCCAAGACAGACACCTCTCTTCAAGACAGACACCTCTCACCAAGACAGACACCTCTCTTCAAGACAGACACCATCTCTCCAAGACAGACACCTCTCTTCAAGACAGACACCTCTCTTCAAGACAGACACCTCTCTTCAAGACAGACACCTCTCTTCAAACCAGACACCTCTCTTCAAGACAGGCACCTCTCTTCAAGACAGACACCTCTCTTCAAGACAGACACCTCTCTTCAAACCAGACACCTCTCTTCAAGACAGGCACCTCTCAAGGACGGATTTTCAGTTGGGTTTTCCACGGGTGTCCGCTTAGGGAGAGGTGTATGTCAATAAGCCAGTTCACGCTGTCAGCCGCCATTTTGAATTGGGGCAAGCGCGGCAAAATTGATAGAAATCTGGATCACTTTGACTTGCCGTAACTCCGATTTCGTTGGATTTTCAAAATTTAAACTTCGATAATCAGCAGGCATGCATATGAGTTGTTGGAGTGAAAATAAGACCAATGTAGGTGTTTTAACTACCTTTTACGAGTCAATCTTCTTTTCACGAATGGATCTTAAAATTTCGAGTAATTTGCATATTCACGTGCCGAACGTTTTATTTTGAAAACAAAAATCTTTTTTTCTCGATTTGTAGCCTTCCAATACCCATCATATTATAGGACATCAATAAAAAAGAGCATATATTTTCTAAAATGGTAAGTTTTTAAAAATCCAACGAAATCGAGCGGAGTTACGGCAAGTCAAAGTGATCCAGATTTCTATCAATTTTGCCGAGTTTGCCCCAATTCAAAATGGCGGCCGACAGCGTGAACTGGCTTATTGATTCTCATGTCCACGTTAAATATGTAAGAAATCATCATCCACGTATCTGCGCATGCTCAGTACCATTACACCATTGTCCCACATGGCTAACTGTGATAAATGTATTACTTATGCAGGTCTGAAGTTTTGCGTCCAATTGATATTCCTCTTCTACTTGGCAACACTTCTGGCCCGATATCTCATGACGTCACACTGACTTCTCGGATGGACTGGAAACTACTTCTCTCGTTTCCAGGCCCCTGTGGACCTCTAGACCATTCTAGCATCAGTAGACACGGTGTTCATGTGAGTCCATCGTTGATAAAGGAGAAGTTCAAGAAAGGAACTATTGGAGGGAGTGACAGGATTGCCGCAAACGTGTCAAGGAAGGTTTGTTTGTGGATCAATGATGACTTCTTTATAATCATCATCACCACAACTATCATCATCATCACCCACTATCACCAACATCATCACCATCATCACCACCACTCAATAATAATAACCACTCACCATTATCATCACCATCGCCATCATCATCATCATCGCCACCACCATCATCATCATCATCATCATTATCATCGCCATCATCACCATCATCATCATCGCCACCACCATCATCATAATAATAATCGAACCCTTAGTTGATTGTCAATCGTTCAAAAACAGCGCACTCAAAGTGCCGTCCAGTGGAGCCGTTACCGTGCGATCTTCAGCTCAGTTCATTATTTAATCAAGCCTACGTCATATCAACATGTGACTGTCACTGTGAGCTGCAAAGGCCTGTATGACCGGTGGGTGTAAATTGTAATGAACAGAACATGTTTTATTGATTGCAGGTAGAGCTGTTGTCCCTGTACAGCGCGCAAGCACCAAGAACATTATCAGTTAGAAGACGCTGTCATGTCTGTACGCTGGTACGTGAATCAGAACGTTGTGATGTAAAAGTAGGAATGTAGGAATGGGAGAAATACGCTCACTCGTGGTTGCCTCTCACTCTTCCCGCTTGTTTCCTTGCTTCCTTTCACCCTTCCCATTTTCAAACAGCCGTATTCCAAGGTTTCTTTTGGTGTTATACCAACCAATACACCATTCACACCTACGTGTTAACGCATTTAGTTAAACTTATTTGTTCTTTATTCTATAACATGAGAGTAAACTGTGCAAGATAAAGAACAGATTTATCCAGTTTTGCGCCAAAGTATATGTTTGGAAAAAACGACTTTAAAGCATGTTTAATTCTTGGTGTGAATGGGGTAGAAGACGCTCCATGCTCAAGAATTGCCACGTTTATTATAATCTCGTTTGCATACAGGGTTGTTATGGAGTGTTGTCAAATAACGAGGTCACAGAACTCATCTCGCATCGACAGTTCCAGGGAACTAACGCCATTCTTGTCGTAGTTGAATCTAATGAATTACAAACGTATTTGCGCCGACAGGTATTTACAAGAGCTTGCTACCCATTTATTCGTTTGTTCATTCATTTTATTCGTTTGTTCATTCATTCGTTCATTTATTCAGTCATTCATTCATCCATTCATTCATCCATCTGTTCATTCACTGCTCATTAATTCGTTCATCCATTCTGTATTCATTCCATCATCCATTTATCCGTTATTTCATTCATCGACTGCTCATCCATTCATCTATTCATTCATTCATCCATTCATTTGTTCATTCATCTATTCATTCATCCAGTCATCCATTCATCTATTCATTCATTTGTTCATCCATTCATTCATCCATCTGTTCATTCACTGCTCATTAATTCGTTCATCCATTCTGCATTCATTCCATCATCCATTTATCCGTTATTTCATTCATCCACTGCTCATCCATTCATCTATTCATTCATTCATCCATTCATTTGTTCATTCATTCATTTCATTCATCCAGTCATCCAGTCATCCATTTATCTATTCATTCATTTGTTCATCCATTCATCCATTCATTCATCCATCATCCATCCATCTATTCATTCATTCATCCTTTTCATCCTTTCATATTTCATTCATTAGGAAATCCGTGCACGAGTTCAAAGACTTGTTCAAAGCACACCTGATATCCCGTATGTCCCAGCCGTCATTTTGTTTCTAGAGAATGAAGCGACACGTGATCACGTGACACACGGTTAGTGGCTCTCACCTGCTTAGTATTCTTGTTTATATTTGTTTACATTCTTCGTTTCGTATTCAGAAACAATTCTAGAAGCTGTTGGAGCCCGCGATCTGTCGGATCACCTGTCAGAGGTTACCATAGCAAGACTAAGCCAATCGACAGACAGACAGACCTTGAATGATGTGGTAAGAATCTGAGGAGCCTCCAGGGAAAACTTGATGGTATCCCTGTGGTTTTAGTGGTAGAGAGGAGACTGGAGTAGACTAATAAGCGTGGAAAATGTCCCGCGATTCCGAACTCATTACTACGGATATCGAATTACAGTCCGAGGGTGCACGCTATAATGAGAGTTGAAGCGGTCAATCTTCAAGATTTAGAATATATTGGCTTTGATGAATAGAATCAACACTAACTGAGTTTCGGTTTGTTGTATATAGTTGTTTTTTTTTTTTTTTTTAAGTTTTTTTTTTTTTTTAATTATTAATAACAAACTTTATTATACATTACACATATTATAATATTGTTCTATATAGTTGCAACAAACTGTTACATGGCTGTCTGAGCGCTCGCTAAACCAACTAAAACTTGAATCTGATTCTTTGAAGAACTTTGTTGAAGAAGGTAAAATATATCAAATATTTAACAATTATTGGACGAGCAATATGGCAGGGTCACCGTAACAGCGTTAGGACAGAGCACACACACCGGGAACTTCGTGCCCTACTCTTAGTCGAACAGTGGTGTGGGTTCTTTTACGTCCCTCCGGTGCAATGTAATGGAGAGTGGAGAGACGGGACCACCATTTTACGTGGTCATCATTTGTCAGTGGCGAGCAGATTAATTATTTGCAGATGCCGAAGACACTGACAAATCACGATAATTTGCGAAACCCGAGTCCAGTAATTGTTTTATCATTCACATTCTTTTCTCTCACCAAAGCAACAACTCTGGAAATCGAGCTGCCATTGTCGAGGAGAACGAAAGCACTTATTCGTAGAAAGTTATCTGCAGTGACGCAGTCGTCTCTCGACCAATGAAAATCACGGAGAAAATAATGTGAATGATAAAACCCTTTTATTCACTCAATTCAAAATGAATAGTTCAATGTACGATGTAATACTCTGTACAGGACTTCAAAGATACTTTTTCACTGCTTTGTACGACGATGTTGTGACCAGAAAAAAAGCTGGACTTGTTGACCAGGTAATGTCCTTCCTTCCTTCCTTCCTTCCTTCCTTCCTTCCTTCCTTCCTTCCTTCCTTCCTTCCTTCCTTCCTTCCTTCCTTCCTTCCTTCCTTCCTTCCTTCCTTCCTTCCTTCCTTCCTTCCTTCCTTCCTTCCTTCCTTCCTTCCTTCCTTCCTTCCTTCCTTCCTTCCTTCCTTCCTTCCTTCCTTCCTTCCTTCCTTCCTGCCTGCCTGCCTGCCTGCCTGCCTGCCTGCCTGCCTGCCTGCCTGCCTGCCTGCCTGCCTGCCTGCCTGCCTGCCTGCCTGCCTGCCTGCCTGCCTGCCTGCCTGCCTTCCTCCCTCCTTCCTCCCTTCCTCCCTTCCTCCCTTCCTCCCTCCCTCCCTTCCTCCCTTCCTTCCTTCCTTCCTTCCTCCCTTCCTCCTCTCTCTTCCTTCCTTCCTCCCTCCCTCCCTCCCTCCCTCCCTTCCTCTCTCTTCCTTCCTTCCTCCCTCCCTCCTCCCTCCCTCCCTCCCTCCCTTCCTTTCTTCCTTTCTTCCTTCCCTCTCACCCTCCCTCTCTCCTTCCTTCCTTTCTTCCTTCCCTCTAGCCTTCCCTCCTGCCTTCTCTCCTTCCCTCCTGCCTTCTCTCCTTCCCCTCCTGCCTTCTCTCCTGCCTTTGTTTCATCCATCCATCCAGCCTTCCACCTCACTTAGAAGCCCTCCCTATTGTTCATTCTTATTTTGTAAGAACGTCAATTAACATTGTATTGTTGATGAATCTAGTGCCCCAAGGCAGTAATTACACTGTATAACGAAGTACTGGATCACCTTGCATCTGTTGTGTCATCGCCAAGCCTAAGTAGAGTGTCCTGGCCTGTCACGGAATTCTGCAAAACCAAATCCAATGGTAATCTTTTTTAAGTCCACTGTCCACGTTTTTATGTCCACTGTCTGCATATTTAAGTCCACTGTTCTTGTTTTTATGTCCACTGTCTGCATATTTAAGTCCACTGTTCTTGTTTTTATGTCCACTGTCCTCGTTTTTATGTCCACTGTCCACGTTTTTAAGTCCACTGTCCTCGTTTTTATGTCCACTGTCCTCGTTTTTATGTCCACTGTCCACGTTTTAAGTCCACTGTCTGCATATTTAAGTCCACTGTCCTCGTTTTTATGTCCACTGTTCTTGTTTTTAAGTCCACTGTCCACGTTTTTAAGTCCACTGTCTGCATATTTAAGTCCACTGTCCACGTTTTTAAGTCCACTGTCTGCATATTTAAGTCCACTGTCCACGTTTTTAAGTCCACTGTCTGCATATTTAAGTCCACTGTCCACGTTTTTAAGTCCACTGTCTGCATATTTAAGTCCACTGTCCTCGTTTTTAAGTCCACTGTCTGCATATTTAAGTCCACTGTCCTCTAAATACAGGTTTTTCTGTATAACTATTTGCCTTTTTCTAACGAGGTCTTCATCATTTGCAGAATTACCAGATGTTGATTGGAACTCGGAAGCAAGTTTATCTTCACTAAGTAGTGTAGTATTGTCTTTATGCCTTCCACCCCCTCCCCCTGGGGCTGATGATGGTAAGTCTATTCCTAGTTGCCTTACTCCCCATATCCATACCTTTTTTTCGCCCCCTTCCCAATCCCTCCGTCCGCGTTCATGTCACAAGACTTGGTGGTATTGTCCAGTAATCCACGGTCCAGAAAACAAGATGGCGGCTGTACATTTTACCCAGTAATCCTTTGCGAACCTAAATCAGTACTACTCACATCTGATTTTTTTTTGTATTACATTTACACCATTTTTTTACACCACATCTACAAACTGTCTGACACGTTCAGGTAACAGCTTCGTACTTGCAAATTTCGACCTTTTCAAATCTCTCTGTTCTAAAGTTTCTACGAGGTATAGTGGTTTACGCGCGCAAAGGATTGTGGTAAATGTGCTGGTCCGCCATCTTGTCCTGTAATATTCGATGTGCTTTCGTTGAACAGGAATGTGGGGATCAGAAAGCTTACGCTGCCACCAATACGCCAAGCAACAACCACAATGCTCCGTTTCTTTGTCACAAAGGTTAGTGAACCACGTCACAGCAATTATCACGTGACCACCCTTCAGCCGAACCTCTACTAAGGGCCACCTCTCTAGGTTTTTTTTGTCTCGACCACCAGTCTGCCATACATTTGTTATTGAAACCGCTCCACAATGGCTGCAAAGTTTTGTCCCGATGTGGCTGTTGTGTAGAGAGGTTCGACAACGATTTGCAAAATCTACGACGGCAGCGTTAACCGGAAGTGTAAATAACTTCTGTTCGGAGTTTCATATCTTCATAGTTGGTATTCCCTGTGGATGAAGTAACCTCACAGGCTTAGGCTTGGACTAAATCTCTAATGTACGAAATCCCGAACAAAAGTTATTTACACTTCTGGTTGACGTCACCGTCGTAGATTTTGCAAAGCTGAAGGTCCATTATCTAGCCTATGAACAAGGCTCTCCCCCTCCCTGTTCCTACTCCCTATTTCCCCCATCCCCCCTCCCCTTGGAGAGCTTTGTTCACAAGCTATCATTATCAGAATCGGGATGTAAAAGGCGTTGTAACCCGTAACTGTATTGCCGAATCGGGGTATTGAATTCTGATTGCTACACCTTCGTCGTTTAGAGTAAATTGGGTGATAGAACATAAATGTCGATCTCTCCAAGCCATTGACTTCCTCTCAACTTCTTCTCTGCTCTGCGCTGCAGAGGTGCCCTGGACCCAAGTCATCGAGGCCTGTATCTCTTCAGTGATGACGTCACTACACTCCGACCCATTCCTCTCCACGATGGAGGTATTTTATTTGGAAGAGGAAATGGAAGAATTTGAGCAACCGGATATATGGCGGGAAGCTGCGTTGTCTTCAAAACATGAAAGCGCTGTTGAGATGGAGAAAAGAAGGTAGGTTAGATTTCTTTTCTGTTGCCATGTTCAGGATGTTAATTAAGAAATAAAATAATTCGTAAATCAGTGGGGCCAAGGGGGATTGGCATAAGTGCAGAGAGTAAGGAGAGCAAAGGAGAGCTTTCCCCTTTCCCACCTTCCCCAATGCCCCTCGGCCCCACAGAGTATCCCCTGGATGGTGACACTCCTGCCCCGTTTTAAGAGAGTCAAACTACCGAGGTTTAATTGCAGCGTTTATAGATAATTGACTGCTTTGTATGTCAATCTGTTATCAGGGTTCAACTAAGCGTTCCCGTCAAGACGAGAAATGAGTTGATACAGGAGTCAGTTGCAATGATGGACAGGGATTTAAACAAGATACTAAGTGAGTAGAATGGGTTGTACTCACTCCCACTCACTTTACTCCCTTTCCATTCCCTGCCATCTAACTTTACTCCCTTCCTGCTCCCTTTAATTTTACTCCCTTTCCATTCCCATTCACTTTACTCCCTTTCACTTTACTCTCTTCACACTCCCTCCCATCTAACTTTACCCCCTTCCTGCTCCCTTTCATTTTACTCCCTTTCCATTCCCATTCACTTTACTCCCTTTCACTTTACTCTCTTCCCACTCCCTCCCATCTAACTTTACTCCCTTCCTGCTCCTTTCCATTGCCATTCACTTTACTCCCTTTCACTTTACTCCCTTCTCACACCCTCCCATCTAACTTTACTCCCTTCCTGCTCCCTTTCATTTTACTCCCTTTCCATTCCCATTCACTTTACTCCCTTTCACTTTACTCCCTTCCCACTCCCTCCCATCTAACTTTACTCCCTTCCTGCTCCCTTTCATTTTACTCCCTTTCCATTCCCATTCACTTTACTCCCTTTCACTTTACTCCCTTCCCACACCCTCCCATCTAACTTTACTCCCTTCCTGCTCCCTTTCATTTTACTCCCTTTCCATTCCCATTCACTTTACTCCCTTTCACTTTACTCCCTTTACACACCCCATCCCTCCCATCTAACTTTATTCCCTTCCTGCTCCCTTTCATTTTACTCCCTTTCCATTCCCATTCACTTTACTCCCTTTCACTTTACTCCCATCTAACTTTACTCCCTTCCTGCTTCCTTTCATTTTACTCCCTCCCTTTCCATTCCCATTCACTTTACTCCCTTTCACTTTACTCCCTTCCCACTCCCTCCCATCTAACTTTACTCCCTTCCTGATCCCTTTCATTTTACTCCCTTTCCATTCCATTCCCATTCACTTTACTCCCTTTCACTTTACTCCCTTCCCACTCCCTCCCATCTAACTTTACTCCCTTCCCCTTTCCTCCCTCCCATCTAACTAACTTTACTCTCTTCCTTCTCTCTTTTACTTTACTCTTTTTCCACTCCCACCATCTAACTTTACTCCCTCCCCATTCACTTTTCTCCCTTCCCACTCCCTTTCTCTTACTCCCTTTCTACTCCCTCCCCTTTCACTTTTCTTCCTTCCCACTCCCTTTCTCTTACTCCCTTTCTACTCCCTCCCCTTTCACTTTTCTCCCTTCCCACTCCCTACCATCTAACTTTTCCCACTCCCTCTCTTTTCCCACTCCCTCACTTTCACTCCCCTTCCCTCTAACTCTACTAAAGTGATTTGGGTTCCCTCTTTTCAAGATGACAACAAAATGCACTCGTTGCATA
Source organism: Actinostola sp. cb2023 (assembly GCA_033675265.1). Taxonomy (NCBI): domain Eukaryota; kingdom Metazoa; phylum Cnidaria; class Anthozoa; order Actiniaria; family Actinostolidae; genus Actinostola; species Actinostola sp. cb2023. The sequence goes on along the minus strand of JAUJYZ010000524.1, from coordinate 250,264 downwards.
AAAAGAGAGAAAAAACGTCTCTCCAAGATTCGATTGTTGAACTAAAGACAAAACTCGGTACAGCTTTACTAGAAGCTCATCATGATGTTGCAAGGTACGGTGTTGATTGGTTGTATTTTGTGTATGTGGCTGTAGTTGTATATTTGCGGGTGTAGTATTTTATGGGGGACCTCGGGGGAATAATGCTCACTGATTCGTGAAAAGAAAAAAGAATAAATTTAATTATTCCCCGGAGCCTCGTACTGAAACTGGCCCCTCCATCGAGAAGAGTTTCGCGAAGAAGTAGGGGCTGTTTTGCAGTCTACACTAAAACCTTTGTGCGTGACAATTAGAGCATATGTCGACAGTGGTCTATTGTAGTGTCTTCGTACGCATGGAACCACCTTTTTTCCACTCACCGATGAAGAGGTACAAGCAAGCCAGACCTAGAGGCACCCAAACAAGTATTGTCCCTCCCCTCCCCCATTCCTATCAATCTAGTAAATGTTCTTTATCTGATTTCTTTAGTTTCGAGAAAGATCTTCAAGGGTGGTTACCTGAGTGTTTCACGGCAGGAACCAAGAAACGGAAAGCAGAATTCCACCCTGGACACAAGGTAAGGCATTACTACACTACACTACACTTCATTGAATCAAAGGCACCCGTTGGCCAACCCTCCCCCCCCCCCCCCCCCCAAAAAAAAAGTCGTGAGCCTGCGATGTACTTCAGCGGTAACAATGAAAGTTTACAGCCAAGTAAGCGAGTGATCCCAATGTCATCGCTATAACTCGTGGATTACATAAAGGTTGGCGAAATTAAACGTCGATGTTGGATATCGGTATCCGAATCGTATAGTCCCTCGCATCGTCCAACTCGTTCGTTCATTAAAGGATTGGTGAACGCCGAGCGTTAGATGCACGCGGGAGGTTGTTAAGCACGAAAGAAGCGTTAGTGACACGGTTCTTGTTCCATTTCTATGACAACAGAATCCACACATGAAATCCAGTCGTTATGTTACAAAGGAAGACATCGTGATTGCATCTTCGTGTTCATCAACCTTGGTGTCGATGTACGACTAGAAAGGCAAGCTATACGACCCCTACAGACAATGTACAGATATCTCGAGTGGCTTAAACCACTGAAATAAACCGCGCTTGTTTTGTCCGATGTAAAGTCGTGTAAATTACGTGTATAGCCATGTAATTACTCGGGCTATCTGTTGTAACCTTGTAATTACTCGGGCTATCTGTTGTAACCATGTAATTACTCGGGCTGCCTGTTGTAGCCTTGTAATTACTCGGGCTACCTGTTGTAACCTTGTAATTTTAATTTACACATAATTTACACATTAACGAGCGTTTTTCCCACTGAATGCAGGCATATGTACAATGATATGGAATGTAAATAAAATAGTAAACAAAATGCTGCTTGTATAAGAATAAAAAGATGACTATTAATGAATGAGATTTCTCTCAACAAACTTAGATCGATGCGTATATAGAACGATGTAATTCTGGCCTTGGAACCCACTTAGGTGTCCGACCCAATCCACAGGGAGCCCAACCTACGGGACGCGCACAGGGAGCCCAACAGAATACGTTTCTCAGGGAACTCAACATAATAACGCGCGCGCTCTACCACAGGAAACCCATCGTAAAAAGACGCGTGCTTAATATTTTTATTGGTTATTTAGTATTCTAAGAAGCAATGGTTGGGCTGCCTGTGGCTCTACCACAGGAAACCCATCGTAAAAAGACGCGTGCTTAATATTTTTATTGATTATTTAGTATCCTAAGAAGCAATGGTTGGGCTGCCTGTGGCTCTACCACAGGAAACCCATCGTAAAAAGACGCGTGCTTAATATTTTTATTGATTATTTAGTATCCTAAGAAGCAATGGTTGGGCTGCCTGTAGCTCTACCACAGGAAACCCATCGTAAGACGCGTGCTTAATATTTTTATTGATTATTTAGTATCCTAAGAAGCAATGGTTGGGCTGCCTGTGGCTCTACCACAGGAAACCCATCGTAAAAAGACGCGTGCTTAATATTTTTTTATTGGTTATTTAGTATCCTAAGAAGCAATGGTTGGGCTGCCTGTGGCTCTACCACAGGAAACCCATCGTAAAAAGACGCGCGCTTAATATTTTTATTGGTTATTTAGTATCCTAAGAAGCAATGGTTGGGCTGCCTGTGGCTCTACCACAGGAAACCCATGGTAAAAAGACGCGTGCTTAATATTTTTATTGGTTATTTAGTATCCTAAGAAGCAATGGTTGGGCTGCCTGTGGCTCTACCACAGGAAACCCATCGTAAAAAGACGCGCGCTTAATATTTTTATTGGTTATTTAGTATCCTAAGAAGCAATGGTTGGGCTGCCTGTGGCTCTACACACAGGAAACCCATCGTAAAAAGACGCGCGCTTAATATTTTTATTGATTATTTAGTATCCTAAGAAGCAATGGTTGGGCTGCCTGTGGCTCTACCACAGGAAACCCATGGTAAAAAGACGCGTGCTTAATATTTTTATTGGTTATTTAGTATCCTAAGAAGCAATGGTTGGGCTGCCTGTGGCTCTACCACAGGAAACCCATCGTAAAAAGACGCGCGCTTAATATTTTTATTGATTATTTAGTATCCTAAGAAGCAATGGTTGGGCTGCCTGTGGCTCTACCACAGGAAACCCATCGTAAAAAGACGCGCGCTTAATATTTTTATTGATTATTTAGTATCCTAAGAAGCAATGGTTGGGCTGCCTGTGGCTCTACCACAGGAAACCCATCGTAAAAAGACGCGCGCTTAATATTTTTATTGATTATTTAGTATCCTAAGAAGCAATGGTTGGGCTGCCTGTGGCTCTACCACAGGAAACCCATCGTAAAAAGACGCGCGCTTAATATTTTTATTGATTATTTAGTATCCTAAGAAGCAATGGTTGGGCTGCCTGTGGCTCTACCACAGGAAACCCATCGTAAAAAGACGCGCGCTTAATATTTTTATTGATTATTTAGTATCCTAAGAAGCAATGGTTGGGCTGCCTGTGGCTGTACCACAGGAAACCCATCGTAAAAAGACGCGTGCTTAATATTTTTATTGATTATTTAGTATCCTAAGAAGCAATGGTTGGGCTGCCTGTGGCTGTACCACAGGAAACCCATCGTAAAAAGACGCGTGCTTAATATTTTTATTGATTATTTAGTATCCTAAGAAGCAATGGTTGGGCTGCCTGTGGCTCTACCACAGGAAACCCATGGTAAAAAGACGCGCTCTTAATATTTTTATTGATTATTTAGTATTCTAAGAAGCAATGGTTGGGCTGCCTGTGGCTCTACCACAGGAAACCCATCGTAAGACGCGTGCTTAATATTTTTATTGGTTATTTAGTATCCTAAGAAGCAATGGTTGGGCTGCCTGTGGCTCTACCACAGGAAACCCATCGTAAGACGCGCGCTTAATATTTTTATTGATTATTTAGTATCCTAAGAAGCAATGGTTGGAATGCCTGTAGCTCTACCACAGGAAACCCATGGTAAAAAGACGCGTGCTTAATATTTTTATTGATTATTTAGTATCCTAAGAAGCAATGGTTGGAATGCCTGTGGCTCTACCACAGGAAACCCATGGTAAAAAGACGCGTGCTTAATATTTTTATTGATTATTTAGTATCCTAAGAAGCAATGGTTGGAATGCCTGTGGCTCTACCACAGGAAACCCATCGTAAGACGCGCGCTTAATATTTTTTATTGGTTATTTAGTATCCTAAGAAGCAATGGTTGGAATGCCTGTGGCTCTACCACAGGAAACCCATCGTAAGACGCGCGCTTAATATTTTTATTGGTTATTTAGTATCCTAAGAAGCAATGGTTGGGCTGCCTGTAGCTCTACCACAGGAAACCCATCGTAAGACGCGCGCTTAATATTTTTATTGGTTATTTAGTATCCTAAGAAGCAATGGTTGGGCTGCCTGTGGCTCTACCACAGGAAACCCATCGTAAGACGCGCGCTTAATATTTTTATTGGTTATTTAGTATCCTAAGAAGCAATGGTTGGGCTGCCTGTAGCTCTACCACAGGAAACCCATCGTAAGACGCGCGCTTAATATTTTTATTGGTTATTTAGTATCCTAAGAAGCAATGGTTGGGCTGCCTGTAGCTCTACCACAGGAAACCCATCGTAAGACGCGCGCTTAATATTTTTATTGGTTATTTAGTATCCTAAGAAGCAATGGTTGGGCTGCCTGTGGCTCTACCACAGGAAACCCATCGTAAGACGCGCGCTTAATATTTTTATTGGTTATTTAGTATCCTAAGAAGCAATGGTTGGAATGCCTGTGGCTCTACCACAGGAAACCCATGGTAAAAAGACGCGCGCTTAATATTTTTATTGATTATTTAGTATCCTAAGAAGCAATGGTTGGGCTGCCTGTAGCTCTACCACAGGAAACCCATCGTAAGACGCGCGCTTAATATTTTTATTGGTTATTTAGTATCCTAAGAAGCAATGGTTGGGCTGCCTGTAGCTCTACCACAGGAAACCCATCGTAAAAAGACGCGTGCTTAATATTTTTTATTGGTTATTTAGTATCCTAAGAAGCAATGGTTGGGCTGCCTGTGGCTCTACCACAGGAAACCCATCGTAAAAAGACGCGCGCTTAATATTTTTATTGATTATTTAGTATCCTAAGAAGCAATGGTTGGGCTGCCTGTGGCTCTACCACAGGAAACCCATCGTAAAAAGACGCGCGCTTAATATTTTTATTGATTATTTAGTATCCTAAGAAGCAATGGTTGGGCTGCCTGTGGCTGTACCACAGGAAACCCATCGTAAAAAGACGCGTGCTTAATATTTTTATTGATTATTTAGTATCCTAAGAAGCAATGGTTGGGCTGCCTGTGGCTGTACCACAGGAAACCCATCGTAAAAAGACGCGTGCTTAATATTTTTATTGATTATTTAGTATCCTAAGAAGCAATGGTTGGGCTGCCTGTGGCTCTACCACAGGAAACCCATGGTAAAAAGACGCGCTCTTAATATTTTTATTGATTATTTAGTATTCTAAGAAGCAATGGTTGGGCTGCCTGTGGCTCTACCACAGGAAACCCATCGTAAGACGCGTGCTTAATATTTTTATTGGTTATTTAGTATCCTAAGAAGCAATGGTTGGGCTGCCTGTGGCTCTACCACAGGAAACCCATCGTAAGACGCGCGCTTAATATTTTTATTGATTATTTAGTATCCTAAGAAGCAATGGTTGGAATGCCTGTAGCTCTACCACAGGAAACCCATGGTAAAAAGACGCGTGCTTAATATTTTTATTGATTATTTAGTATCCTAAGAAGCAATGGTTGGAATGCCTGTGGCTCTACCACAGGAAACCCATGGTAAAAAGACGCGTGCTTAATATTTTTATTGATTATTTAGTATCCTAAGAAGCAATGGTTGGAATGCCTGTGGCTCTACCACAGGAAACCCATCGTAAGACGCGCGCTTAATATTTTTATTGGTTATTTAGTATCCTAAGAAGCAATGGTTGGAATGCCTGTGGCTCTACCACAGGAAACCCATCGTAAGACGCGCGCTTAATATTTTTATTGGTTATTTAGTATCCTAAGAAGCAATGGTTGGGCTGCCTGTAGCTCTACCACAGGAAACCCATCGTAAGACGCGCGCTTAATATTTTTATTGGTTATTTAGTATCCTAAGAAGCAATGGTTGGGCTGCCTGTGGCTCTACCACAGGAAACCCATCGTAAGACGCGCGCTTAATATTTTTATTGGTTATTTAGTATCCTAAGAAGCAATGGTTGGGCTGCCCTGTAGCTCTACCACAGGAAACCCATCGTAAGACGCGCGCTTAATATTTTTATTGGTTATTTAGTATCCTAAGAAGCAATGGTTGGGCTGCCTGTAGCTCTACCACAGGAAACCCATCGTAAGACGCGCGCTTAATATTTTTATTGGTTATTTAGTATCCTAAGAAGCAATGGTTGGGCTGCCTGTGGCTCTACCACAGGAAACCCATCGTAAGACGCGCGCTTAATATTTTTATTGGTTATTTAGTATCCTAAGAAGCAATGGTTGGAATGCCTGTGGCTCTACCACAGGAAACCCATGGTAAAAAGACGCGCGCTTAATATTTTTATTGATTATTTAGTATCCTAAGAAGCAATGGTTGGGCTGCCTGTAGCTCTACCACAGGAAACCCATCGTAAGACGCGCGCTTAATATTTTTATTGGTTATTTAGTATCCTAAGAAGCAATGGTTGGGCTGCCTGTAGCTCTACCACAGGAAACCCATCGTAAAAAGACGCGTGCTTAATATTTTTATTGGTTATTTAGTATCCTAAGAAGCAATGGTTGGAATGCCTGTGGCTCTACCACAGGAAACCCATCGTAAGTGGCGCGCTTAATATTTTTATTGATTATTTAGTATCCGAAGAAGCAATGGTTGGGCTGCCTGTGGCTCTACCACAGGAAACCCATCGTAAGACGCGCGCTTAATATTTTTATTGGTTATTTAGTATCCTAAGAAGCAATGGTTGGGCTGCCTGTAGCTCTACCACAGGAAACCCATCGTAAGACGCGCGCTTAATATTTTTATTGATTATTTAGTATCCGAAGAAGCAATGGTTGGGCTGCCTGTGGCTCTACCACAGGATACCCATCGTAAGACGCGCGCTTAATATTTTTATTGGTTATTTAGTATCCTAAGAAGCAATGGTTGGGCTGCCTGTGGCTCTACCACAGGAAACCCATCGTAAAAAGACGCGTGCTTAATATTTTTATTGATTATTTAGTATCCTAAGAAGCAATGGTTGGGCTGCCTGTAGCTCTACCACAGGAAACCCATCGTAAAAAGACGCGTGCTTAATATTTTTATTGATTATTTAGTATCCTAAGAAGCAATGGTTGGGCTGCCTGTAGCTCTACCACAGGAAACCCATGGTAAAAAGACGCGTGCTTAATATTTTTATTGATTATTTAGTATCCTAAGAAGCAATGGTTGGGCTGCCTGTAGCTCTACCACAGGAAACCCATCGTAAGACGCGCGTGCTTAATATTTTTATTGGTTATTTAGTATCCTAAGAAGCAATGGTTGGAATGCCTGTGGCTCTACCACAGGAAACCCATCGTAAAAAGACGCGCGCTTAATATTTTTATTGGTTATTTAGTATCCTAAGAAGCAATGGTTGGGCTGCCTGTGGCTCTACCACAGGAAACCCATCGTAAAAAGCGCGCGCTTAATATTTTTATTGGTTATTTAGTATCCTAAGAAGCAATGGTTGGGCTGCCTGTGGCTCTACCACAGGAAACCCATCGTAAAAAGACGCGTGCTTAATATTTTTATTGATTATTTAGTATTCTAAGAAGCAATGGTTGGGCTGCCTGTAGCTCTACCACAGGAAACCCATCGTAAAAAGACGCGCGCTTAATATTTTTATTGATTATTTAGTATCCTAAGAAGCAATGGTTGGGCTGCCTGTAGCTCTACCACAGGAAACCCATCGTAAGACGCGCGCTTAATATTTTTATTGGTTATTTAGTATCCTAAGAAGCAATGGTTGGGCTGCCTGTGGCTCTACCACAGGAAACCCATCGTAAAAAGACGCGCGCTTAATATTTTTATTGATTATTTAGTATCCTAAGAAGCAATGGTTGGGCTGCCTGTGGCTCTACCACAGGAAACCCATCGTAAAAAGACGCGCGCTTAATATTTTTATTGGTTATTTAGTATCCTAAGAAGCAATGGTTGGGCTGCCTGTGGCTCTACCACAGGAAACCCATCGTAAAAAGACGCGCGCTTAATATTTTTATTGATTATTTAGTATCCTAAGAAGCAATGGTTGGGCTGCCTGTGGCTCTACCACAGGAAACCCATGGTAAAAAGACGCGTGCTTAATATTTTTATTGATTATTTAGTATTCTAAGAAGCAATGGTTGGAATGCCTGTGGCTCTACCACAGGAAACCCATCGTAAAAAGACGCGCTCTTAATATTTTTATTGATTATTTAGTATCCTAAGAAGCAATGGTTGGGCTGCCTGTGGCTCTACCACAGGAAACCCATGGTAAAAAGACGCGTGCTTAATATTTTTATTTATTATTTAGTATCCTAAGAAGCAATGGTTGGGCTGCCTGTGGCTCTACCACAGGAAACCCATCGTAAAAAGACGCGCGCTTAATATTTTTATTGATTATTTAGTATCCTAAGAAGCAATGGTTGGGCTGCCTGTGGCTCTACCACAGGAAACCCATGGTAAAAAGACGCGTGCTTAATATTTTTATTGATTATTTAGTATCCTAAGAAGCAATGGTTGGAATGCCTGTGGCTCTACCACAGGAAACCCATGGTAAAAAGACGCGTGCTTAATATTTTTATTGATTATTTAGTATCCTAAGAAGCAATGGTTGGGCTGCCTGTAGCTCTACCACAGGAAACCCATCGTAAAAAGACGCGTGCTTAATATTTTTATTGATTATTTAGTATCCTAAGAAGCAATGGTTGGGCTGCCTGTGGCTCTACCACAGGAAACCCATGGTAAAAAGACGCGCGCTTAATATTTTTATTGATTATTTAGTATCCTGAGAAGCAATGGTTGGGCTGCCTGTGGCTCTACCACAGGAAACCCGTTTCTTTTTCCCTGACCCCCTCCTCTTCCCTCCCTTCCCCACATCACATTCATACACCCTTGGGTGGTCGATCACAGGGACCCCGTCCACACTAATCTCTTTTTGAAAACTTCCGTTTTCCTTTGACCGAAAACGGATAAAAAGCACTGCGTCAACACTAGGGTTTTCGAATCGTATTCACCCGTCCACACTATTGCGTTTTCTTTTGAAACCGCATACATTTCGATGCGTTTTGGCCTTCCACACTAAAACGATGGAAAAACGCTGTTTGTTTACACCGAGAACTCTAGGTGTGACGTTAGCGTTTTCGAAAACCTCCGTTTTCATAGATAAACATCTCCGTTTTCGATCGTTTTAGTGTGGACGCTCGGTAAAAACGCATCAAAAAGTATGCGTATTCAAACGAAAACAGAGTAATGTGGATGCGGCCGGGTTAATTACTGGGATAGTAATATCTGGATATTGACCCTTGATGAGGTCATTAGACACTATTATGACGGCGGCATATCAAAGAAAATCGACCTCTAGTAGTTTAACTCATTAACAGCCAATTTACACCGTTACGCTTGTAGGAGACAATGAGTCGGTATTATCATCAATAATTCATTTAGGATATACATGAAATTCATCCGATTTGCATAAATCGTAACATCGTTTATTTCCATGCATAAAGTATGAAAATACGAGCCGTGTTGTATATCATCAGGCCACAGTTTCACGATCAAAGGTGAGTAGCGCGCTCTATCCACCGCGGATAAGTCCTATCCAACGGATAAAGTTTATTGGATAACTGGCATCAGTTTTATTCGTTGGATAGGACTTATCCAGTGGATAGCGCTATTCACCTTTCGTGCAACCGGGGCCAGAATAGGCTCAGTATCCAGCCGCTGGGGTTTCGTGCGCCCGAAACCCCAGCGGCTGGATACTGAGCCTAGGGCCAGAACTAAACGCTCCTAAACACAGCCGCATATTGGATCTATTACTTACGGTGAAGTCAACTCTCTCTACGTGACCCCCTCTAAGCTCGACACCCCAGGTTGACACCTCGTTAAGTCAAACGGCAAAAGTTCAGTGTTCTCTAGGGTGGCGGTCCCTTAAAGAGAGTTGGTTGGTTGTCTTGGTTTATGGCCGTTATATCAGATTTAACTCCAGATTTTAATAGCATTTGTTCACCCTGACTGACCAATAACTTGTGAAGTATATCACTTGCACTAGTGCTGGTCAAAAAGCTAAGCGAGGATCCCTGGACGTACTTAATGCCGTGATGCAGTTTTGCGTTATTCTTGGTGCGATTTTGCGGCAATTTTTATTTTAAACTGCGGTATTGCGGTTTTACAAAACTGAGTGGTTCGCGGTTATTAGTAATTTTAGGACGCGGTATTCGGTAAAATATATATATCTGCGGTTTTTTCACTCAGAACCTCTCACTTCCGGTTGTGTAGCATCAACGTATACTACACTGAAACTTTAATATTTGTATCTGCGGTTTCGGTATTTTGGCAAATCTCGATGCGGTATTGCGGTTTTTATGTGCGGTTTTCGCACCCCCCTTACGCCCCCCTCCTCTCTCGTCCACGTGACGGCCGAAATTTAGCGCGGGCTTCCATCAAATTTTCCCCGGCTTTCGCAAGTCAACAAAGACTCTCTCGTGATCGCCTCATAAATTACATTATTTAAAAAGGGTGTATTTGCTTAACTAACTTTGATGACAGGTGAGTGCCACTGATCTCTTTCTACTCATTGAGGTCACTGTACACATGGTATGGTATGTCGCCAGTGTTCAACAGGAGAGACTGTATTCCGCCACTGTAACAGTAAGTATATTTGATTATAGTTGTACTCTCCAAATTTACCCGCGTCGAACGCGGAGTGAGTTCGTTTTCACTAGAATGAGTACTGTGTACTAGGTCTTTAATTTCGTACGATGAAGGTTTTAGAAGATGGGTGGCCGTCTTTCCTAACACAATTATGTACTTGGTTCATGTACTGGAATTCCTCTACTGGCCGTCCGTTGAGGCGAATACAGGCGTATTGTCCAACAAATAGTCGTACTATGAGCTGACCCGGCCACATGTGCACCCTACTCACGTATTACATCACAGCATGCCCTTTAAATCCCCGTAACTGTGGCCAGTTATAGATCAATCCCGCCGCTTACTGCACAAGCCGTTCCATATACGACTTCTCATACTAGTGTACCTCTCTGTTACAGATCTGGCATACCTTACCATGAGTATAAACTGGACTCCCGCGTTACTCAAGGAAATTCTCGAGAAGACGCGCAACGATACCTCGTTGGGACTCTTGACTAAAAAGTTTGTAGATGTTCTGCGTAAAGCTCCAGATAAATCCGTGGATTTGAACCGCGCTGCTCAACAGCTATCGGTGCAAAAGAGACGCATTTACGATATAACGAACATCCTTGAAGGCATTGGGTTGGTGGAGAAGATTGCAAGGAACTACATCAAATGGAGGTTGGTAGACATAAATATAATACATGATGAATAACTTACTTTTAAACGTGTCTAGAGTGTGTGCTCCCAGGGGTTTACCTCGGTGTAAAAACTGACGTAATTGCTTTTTTCTCTTCACTGCGTGTATCAACTCACTTCGTTCTAAGTTCTAAGATCTCTAAACCCTTTGCAGTACTAGTACTGGATTGATAAATCCATATCTCTGAATTATTGTGGTTATTTTGAAAATTAGCGATACAGCAGTCTTACAGTGTTTGTATGTAAGGTTATTACACCGAGGTCATGCCCAGCTAAGACTCCATATTCGTCGCGCACCGCACTCTTTAAAAGTTCAAGTAGTTTAGCACTGCCTCTTATAAACACTATATTTAAGGAGCAAGGATGCGGGCGGGCACAGTTGGTTAGTGCGCGGCCGTCGGTGCGAGAGGTCCCAAGTTCGATTTCCAGTGACCCCACATCCTTGTTTCGACTTCTTTCCTTTCCGTGTAGCTTTAATTAGCTTTAAATACCCGTAAAACAGAGCACTGATGGAAAGAGGGGGGGTAATTAAATGGAGCGCTCCGTCGGCTTCCTGGAAGATTAGCCTCGAGCTAAAGGAACTACCGGCGTTAAACAAGGTCCTTTACCTTTTGTTTTTATATAATTAAGTCCTATAAAAATAATGATAATTTGTAATCAAAGTTTTTTAGTCGTCGTTTGGGTGTGGAACCAACGAAATCATTGATGAAAGTGACTTCGATACGGTCCCCACATGTATATATGTATATGTATACTGACATGTGTATTCTGTAGTTCATATTGCTCCAGCTCAGTAAAGCCGTATTTCTTTTACATGTGTGTAAACAATCGAAAATCGCGCCTAATTAACGAAATCTGGAGGTCACAAAGTTACGCGTGATCTGAAACAACTCGCTCAGTTATACAACGTTCTGCAACGCCCTCCCCCCCCCCCCCCCCCCCCCCCCCCCGGTACTCCCATATGGGTATGGTTTTTGAACCTCCAGATCCTTAAATTGGGTACCATATTTTGCTTTTAGACCATAAAATAAAATATTCGATCTTTAATTTGGGTACACTTCAGCGTATTACTTTCTGATATTAGCGATTTCCAAAGGAATGCTATTAACTTTTTCCTTAAATTGGGTCTATATTTCAGTGACAAATCCTTGGAAAGGGTATGAATTTTCCAATTCTTCATCCTTAAATAGGGTCAGGGTTTCGACATCCCGGGGGCACACCCTTATCCTAAATTTCCGGGAGTATCCCCCCCGGGTGCAGCGCACTGGCAAACATTTCCTGATTTCTGTTTCTAGTTTACTTTAAGCATCTGGACTATCGTTTTAGATTAAAAGATATAAGGTTTGACAGTGAAACCGTTTGTCTGTTTGTTCATTGTAATATTGTGTAATGAAACTTTGTTAAACTTTGGAGGTTTTTTTTTAGCGGGAACCCACCTTCACGATCGACCTTAAACGTGGTGATATGACGTCTGACTACCTTTCATAAACAAGTAGTCAGTGAATTGAAATGAGTTCAATCGGAACGCGGTTAGTTTGCCAATCAAAGCAGTCTAAATCAGTGTAGTCAAACTATTTGCACGATCTTTGGTCTGTGACCTAGCTAATACGCGGCAGACAGGACTTCAAATATGATACTCTCAATGATCGGCGCTCTGAATCAAACCGACACGTGCGTATTTCCAAACCTGGGGCCCATACTGCGGCATGGTTAAGCTTTACAGCCTGTCCAACATGGTTCAACAGCTATTTATTTAGCTGTTCTTGTGGAGTTTGAGTGAAAGAGTCTCGCTACCTTGCTTGTTTAGATGCTCAACAAAAGCATATTTTCAAAGACAATTACCCACAGTAAAAGTTAGTAATACGCGCGATACATATCAACATGATTTGATCATAATCTTAAACAGCACTAATCCTGCCTCGATACGATCAAAGAGTGTTTAGATTGGTGCACTTAAGTCAGCGGGGTTAAATCCCCTTCCCCCCGGGGTCCCGGGCGGGGTGTACACTTATTTCCTCCCAGGAAGAATTATAACTCAGAACTATTGTTAGATAGAGGACGAGGGGAGTATTTTGGTGGGACGGGAATAGGGGAGCTGAAAGGGAATTGGTGAAGGGACTAAGAGTTAAGAGAATGAAATACCGAGGGGAGGGGGGTGAGGAAAAAAGGGAGGGGTAGCTAGAAAGTAATGGAAGAGACTCCAGTTCTTCCTCGCACTATAAATCTGGTCGGTAAACATATGGTCCGCTAGTTACTCAGTCACAGATGTTAATTCACTCTCGCTCCAGCGATTGTTACTTGGAACGGTGTGACGTGAGCCGGAAAAATAGTTTCAGATTGTCAATACTGGTGAGCGTTATCACGGTTATTGTAAGCATTACAGCAGTGTAGACGCTAATTTCGCTCGATGGGGTACAGCTAGTATTCCAACGTGCTTTTAACTTTTAGGTGGTTCCCGCTTAATGAATGAACGGTTTGCCGTATATTTTAACTCGCTCGCTCCGCGTCAATATTGCTTGGATTTTATTGTGCTTAACACAAATACTAATTCAACTATTCTGCCTTTGGACGGTGTATTCAAAATTATCATTGTAAGCCGCGCTTGTGAATGCCAGCTGATATTCAAACGACACTCAGTTTTCACTAAAACTGCTGCCAAGCGTTATTCCCTCGTACGATTTTTTTTTTAAACTTCGTGAACGCCCTTTTGAGGTCCCTAGTAATGTTCTGACGAGGTAAGGAGGAAATTGATCGAGCCGAAATCACCAGTTCATATTTTTGTTGTCAATATTTGGACCTGTCGGTTGTTACGTGATTTCGGCTCGAACAATTTTCTTCTCACCTCGTCAGAACATTACTAGGGACCTTAAAAGGCCGTTCACGAAGTTTAAACAAAATCGTACGAGGGAATAACGCTTGGCAGCAGTTTTAGTGAAAATAGTGTCGTTTGAATATCAGCTGGCATTCACAAACGCGGCTTACAATGATAATTTTGAATACACCGTCCAAAGGCAGAATAGTTGAATTAGTATTTGTGTAATAAGCATAATAAAATCCAAGCAATATTGACGCGGAGCGAGCAAGTTAAAAAATACGGCAAACCGGTCATTCATTTTGCGGGAGCCACCTTAAACGTTTTTTTTAACGACAGTCTTGAAAAAAAGGGTGCCCTCAAGGGAGCGGATACTCAAATTCATATTAATTCATTCAAATCAAGCATTTTCCATCGAAAGGGAGGAACCATTTTGTCTAGAATGGTATCTTTTATGGGTCATATAAAGCAAAAGCCACGCCCAGAATGGTCTCGATCCTTTATGCCGGGGTCTAATTCAAATTGTCCAACGATCATCCCCGTCCTTTTCACATGGGAGTCTCCTCACCCTCACCCCCTCCCCCCCCCCCCCCCCCGGAAAGTCTCCTCACCCCCCCCCCCCCCCCTCCCCCCGGGAAAGTATAATGGTTGCATGAGTACTAAATGATCACTTACCTGTTCGTAGGGAGGTAGACACTGAACACGACTCTAAGCTTGAAAACAACCACCGGTTCCTAGAGCAGCTCCGTACAGAAATATCAATGCTGAAAGACAAAGAGGACAAGATTGATCAACAGATGGAGAAATGTCGAGAGGAACTTCAGCTCATTACACGAGACAACGCCACTGGTAGATATCCTTTTTGGTGGTACCCATCAGGGGTGGGGACGAGCGCGCATCGGTTCTTTCTCTTACTCAAACTGGTTGTCTCACAGGCAGCCCAACCATTGTTTTTATGAGGTTACTTATAATTAATAAAAACAGATATTTGTATGCGCGCGTCTTTTTTTGATGGGTTTCCTGTGGTAGAGCGCGCGCGCTATGCGTATTATGTTGGGCTGCCTGTGTATAGAACGTATTATGTTGGGATCCCTGTTACGGGACGCGCCCGCACAAATGTAGTAGCTGAAACAAACACATCCTGCGGGACGCCCACAAGGAGCCCAATGTAAGTTTTTACGCACAGGGAGCCCAACAATGCGTTCTATACGCAGGGAGCCCAACATAATACGTATTGCGCGCGCGCTCTGTCACAGGAAACCCATCAAAAGACGCGTGCATACGATTACAAATATATGTGGTTGTCTTGGTAACATATAGCTTAACATCATATTCCCATATATTTCCCATAGTAATCCTAAGGGAGTGTGGCTGGGGAAATGTTTGCACGCCGTCTTTGAGTTCAAGTTCAAGTGTGACGAGGGGTGTTTTCTATGTAGTATCTACCTTGACTTGCCTTACAGATGCCTACGTCACGCTGAGCGATATTGAAGGCATTGAGGAATTCAACGACCAATCCATCATCATCATCCAGGCATCGCCAGGAACTATCCTTGAAGTACCATATCCAGATGAGGTCAGTAATTGATATTGTTTTTCTTCGCTGTAAACATGGATTGGCGCTTGTGTATTATGCATGGAGGACCTCTAAATAACTAGCTCAAAAGAGTAAAAAAATCACAACAACAACAACAAAAGTATATTATAACAACAAAAACTATATATGGGTGTTTTTCATATGACGGTCTGATTTAATTCATTTTAATGCGCGCAATCAAGATGCATGATAGATCGATTGTGTTGCCAGCACCAGCGAACGCGGAGCAAGCTTAAAAATTGTAGGGCTAAACTGATTTTTTTCTTGCGTACAAGGGTCGCAATGATGATACCATTTTAAAATTTCCTTAAACATTTTACTACTGTGGACAAACAAGTGGTGAGGCTATAGCCCTACCAGCCCCTCCCCCCACCCCCCCCCCCCCCCCCCCCCCCCCCCCCCCCCCCCCCGCGGGCCCTGGTTTTTTAACGTGTCAATGTATTTAGCAGTTGACCGAACTAGTGCATTAACAACCCTGCATTTAAATTTGCATTTTTGCATTTTGTTGAAATTAGTTCCATTTTGCACACGTTTTTAGAATTTAACAGGTCTGACCATTCAAAAACTGAGGACAATTTCATTATTTGGAGTTCAATTTCCATCACGTACAATTGTTCAAAATTACTGTTTTGTAGTTTTTCATTTATTCAATCTTGCAAACAAATAGCACAATTGTTGATATATATCTCAGGACACATAAATTTATGTGTTTTAGCCTATAAATGTATGTGTTTTATAGCCTATAAACAAAAACTTGAATGGTCCTTTTCAGTAGAAAAATCTGCATAAATTCTTACTTATGAACAGATTTTGCAAAAAATTAATAATATGCAAAAATGCAAATTTAAATGCAGGGTTGTTATTTTATTAAGTATTTGTTTGTATTTTTGCGATGCATTCAGGAAATTCAACTTTACTTACGCGGTTCTGAGAAACCACCACAAGTCAACTGGATCTACCGAAACCCTAACCAGGATGCATTGCTGGTAAAGAAGCTCACACACGATGTTTACAGCGGTATCCATGGAAACCAACAAAAGAAAGCAACGGCAGACGACTTGATCCAACAGGCGATGGACATGGATGCTTCTTGGTTCTCTGACGGGCTTCCTGTGGCTCCTATCCCAATTCCGCTGAGTGACCAGTCCTTGAGTCGTGGTGACGAAGTCCTGGGACAGAAATCTCAATTCCAGTTTCAGCTCGACGAAAGATTCAACCCTGACACTCTTGAGGGCCAGCAACACATGCACAATAATGTCCCTGGGTCGCTCCAATCATTCGCGCGTGAACAATCACGTGATCAACAACAACCAATCGACGTGGACTTCTGGGGACAAGTCAATGACCTCCAGCAGAACGTCCCTTTCGAACAGCTTGCCTTAGATTTAATGCTAAATCCTCCGATGCAACTACCTCGAGAAATAAACAACAACGCAGAATTGCAGAAAGAGTTTCCAATGACCGAAGAAAACTTGCCGTTTTGTGTTTTACGCTCTCTCTTCTCGCAGTATCCACCACAGAACACTCCACAGCCAATCGGCAACGAGCAATACGAAACCATGGCAACGAACACCCAAGACTTCCCTCCCACCCCATCTGACTCCGACTCGTCCCAGGGCTCCCCGCTGGATGATATCGACGATGTGACGCTAAACCCGCTGTCACCATTCATGAGTGACGACATGTATTATTACACAATGACGGAAACCCAAGGCCTCGCTGACTTCTTTTAGCCGCGTCGCCAGTGACAAATGTTGGTAGACTGGGTTCGAGTGTTATGATTGGCTGAATTAGTAACAAGTTTTTCGAGGTGTTTGCCCTCGATGAAAGACTAGTAGTGGAAATATCACTTGAATGGATTCAACGTTCTTTCTCCAGCACATTAGATACAGGTATGGGCTCCTGTTTAGAGATAATATTGTCAACATTTGACTGCTGTCTCGATAGTTTTAACCGCTCGTACCCAGTCTCCCGATGTATTTGCCACGGTACTACTCATTGCACTAGTACTCGCTTCTCACCACTGTGGTTCCCGGTTCTTCACGGGCTGGGCGAGTGACGCGTTTAATAGTAGATCCAGTTTGTCTTCCATCAAAAATGAATTACTTAGTGCAAGACTGAATGAGATGAATGTTGTGTGTATGAGTGACGTGTCCCCAATGACACGTGAAAATAAGTAATTAGAAATAACTTTAGTTTATCAATTCAGTCAAATAAATGATCTACATATTTCAGCAAGCTAGTTGAATGGTTCATTAGGAGACAAGGGCAGTTCAGCAGATACAAATGGGAGAGGGGTAGGGTGGGATCATGATACGATGGAGGGAAAGGAAGGGGAGTTCACTAAAGACTGCACTCAATGACTGACTGACTGACTGGTTGAATGACTAACTGACTATATAACCGACTGTCTGTCTGTCTGACTCGATCTCTGACTGACTGTCAAATTTTTTATAACATAGCTAAAATATAACGCGCTCTCTGATTGGTTAATTAGCGTGTGCAAGTGTGCATCCATAACTCGATGGACAGCACGCTGACGTCATAGTGATTTGTTTTTGTTGTGACTTTATTTCAATTGAAAAAAAATTATTAAATAATCGAATGATAAAAGTTCTACATGATTTTAAGATTTGAAACTTATAAAAACAAGAAATCAAAATGTTGGTAGCTTATCGACTGAATGAAAACACTTTGCTAATTGAAGGGCTCCCTGCAATAACAGCATAAGTGATCTCTGATCAAATTCTCAATTCTCCTTGAGATTCTTTGAATTTCAAAAGAGAATTTGGATTTTGATCACAAGTCACTCTGTTCTTGCAGGGACCCCGTCAACGCGCGCGATGTATTGAGAATTTCGATAGAATCAGAGTTAAACATTTCTTTAAACAATCAATTAACTCAGTTACTTGTTTAGTTATACGGCTATGTTATAGAGTGCAATTTAGAAAAGCGTGAAATAGTACTAACTTTAAATAGAGTGCAATTTAGAAAAGCTTGAAAACTAAATAACTAATTAGTACTAAATAGCACTAATGAAACAATAGAAAACAATAGAAATAGCACTATTTAGTACTATTTAAAGTTAGTACTATTTCACACTTTTCTAAATTGCACTCTAGTACTAAATAGTGCTATTTCTATTGTTTTCTATTGTTTCATTAGTGCTATTTAGTACTAATTAGTTATTTAGTTTTCAAGCTTTTCTAAATTGCACTCTAAAAGAAATGGTCAACACTCAGCGTGCGTCCATTGAGTTGTGGATGCACGCGGAAGGCTGCTATGACTCGCGAGAAGCTAGAGTACCACTTGGCTACGCCTCGGGCAACTCTTACGCATCTCTCGTGCTCTCCCAAATTCCCGCGTGCTCCATAACTCGATGGACGCACGCTAAGCGTTGACCATTCCTTAAATAGACGCACGCTTAGTGTTGACTATTTCTTCATGGGAAATTTCAAAAGTATTGGATAAAATCCCGAGAAGAAATCGTAAATGACATTTATAGAGTTTCAGTAGGGGATTTTGCCGTCATGCGTACCATCAATTTTTCAAATTGCCTAATTTCAAGGTTTAACACATTCCACTAAAAGAACATATTTATATAAGATAAGCGTAAAAGTTTTAGGACAAAATGACATGTCCTTGCGGAGTTATGAACGTTTTTAATTCTAAAATCAGATCAGAATTACGAGGCTTGGTACGCATGACGGTAAAATCCCATACTAAACTCTATAAAATGTCATTTACGATATCTTCTCGTGATTTTATCCAATACTATTGAACTTTTCCAAAAATATTCAGGAATAATTGCTTTATCAGATGGCAGTGGTTATTTGTATGTGAAAGATCCTAGTATTCTGGAGTGGAAAATCAGCATGCGTAAATAAGGTATATCAGTAGCCTGAAACATGCACAAGCACAAACACGACTGTGAAAACAGATCTGACGCAAGCCTAAGCATAAGCGCCGGCAAGGATCAACATTTTCAGTTTGCATGTATGGTACGTTTAACAATGAAATATGTCGGCGCTTACCGCGAAACTAAAAAGGAATACTTTAACTTGCGCTAAGATTATATTTTATGGAGTAAACAATCAAACGTAATCAATTAAGAAACATAGCGGAACGGAAACTTCAAATAGCTCTCATGCGTGACTTGAATACAGCTCGATTTTGAGCGCAAGAAACAAGCTGAACTCGCTAAGTTCTATTTAAACTGAGGAATCTCAATTCAACGGTCCTCCATTCAAGCTAGTCTTAACAAGAAAGCTTGCTTTAGTGGCTTCTAACTTAACACAACTGATGAGAACTGGTGGGCAAGGTTATAGTTAACTACTTTTCAACAAAATATTTGATTCAAGGCTTTACTTTGTGACTTTCACTGTATTAGCAAAACAGTTTTCATTTCATTTTAGTTGATTCATATTTAAGAACAACACGAAACTTTTAGTTTTTTAGACATTTTTCGGTAATGATTTTTGCCATCTTCAGTGATGAAGCACACAGATAGATAGAATTGAATATTAAATGCATTTTAGTGGAACAAAAACCAATAATGTTGGCTTATGATGTCTCGGTTCGATTCCATCGCCCTTATTGAATTGAATCAAATGGCGTTTGCTCAACTGAAACGCATTTATGGAGTGGTTTCTCATGCAGGCTGTGGCTCAGCCACGAAGTTGGGCGAGGCCATCATTTGAATCAACATTAGTTCCAGAGAGAGATTTCGAGAGTATAGAGTCGGATTAATATTCGTTTGACAATGCATCAATAAAACCTTCTTCGTTCATATCTACAATAACAACGTTTGTATGTGTATATATGTACTTACGATTTCGCGCACGAAGACGCTAACGGTGCATGGAAAAGTGATATAAAACAGCTGCTTATTCGTGGCTGAACGAGCAAATGTCTAAGAGCTATCATGTGTTTGTTTGCGCTCCACTGAAACGTTCACAGCAATCATTCATGTGTATTTATGTTAATGCTTTCTAATTTTCGCGGGTGAAGAGAGGGCGCGGGAGAATTATTTTCTCTTCAAAGTTTTACACGCTTGAATTGCAAAGCGAATATAAAAGATCACCGGGTTATTTGGTGACTTCATGTCATTAAAACTAAGTACTTTTCTCAGGTTGGGAAGATTTATAAATATGAAAACTAAACTGAGCCAGCATCCGCCAGCTTCCCGCCCTCAAGCATGTTAAGGCAGGGTCTTTTTCCGATCCTTGGAAAATCACATTTTATGTTATATCTGCTTTCAATTTAAACGTATGCAGTTGATTTTTGTTCCTAAAGTATAATTTAGGCTTCTTAATAGTTTGAGCTTGATAGTGTTGACTTTCGGTAGTCACGTGACCTTAAGGCTATGAAAACAGATATTGGCAAACGGGGTGATGGTTGTTTTGTATTTTCAAAACATTTTTATGTGAAACAGTTCAGTTCAAAGAGCTAAATAAGAATCTGTTTGGAACGGATGACTACAGTTTTTAATTAACGATAAAATTATAATAATAGAAATATTGAACTTAGTCACGTGACCTGTTTTGTGGATTATCTCGTTAGCAAAATAGGAAAAACATCCATTCCAAACGGAACCTTGTTATGCACCTTAAATGCAACAATATTACACCAAAAGAGTTCAGAAATCAATCACAACCATCACCCCATTTCCAAATCTATATTTTCTCCGTCAATAGGTCACGTGACCATGGAATGTCAAAAATGTCAAACTGAAAATGTCAAGCAACCTAAATGTCACTTTAGGACCAAACTTCGATTTAATAGGTTTAATTAAACTGGAAGAAGATATTTGAAAACATAGAAAGTGTGAAAAGACCCTGCCTTAACATATGCTTGAGCCGGTCCCGCGCTATGCCATTTCCCGTCTTGGCCTGTTCTTCGACTCATAGTATCTTCGTTATTACTCGTGAACCGAATCTGAATTATTGTTTTTTTTAGCGGATTCTACTTGATCACACTAGAACGCGGGATATGGGTTTCCCCGCAAACTTAAATTCAAATATTTCGTCCGCGCGGATTTTACTTGCGAAAAAAATCAAATAAATTTTAGACCGCTCACTCTGCGCGCCAAAATCATATAGATTTCCATGGGTACAGCCAATCAGGACAATCAGAATAGAGAGAAAGGCGACTCCACGTTGATTGAGCAATAGCCGTTCAGTGTTGCATCAGTGACCGGCCATCGAGTCAAAATTTAATTTCCTTGTAGTTGTTCTTTATACATAAAATGAAAATAAACGGTAGAGAAGTGTCATCAAGGTCCACTGTAAGACTCAGATGCAAGACAGAGACTGCTAGCGCTCTCAAATATGCCAATGGAGCTGAGTATGATATGGCTGAGTATTCAGAGAATCGACTCAGTGGAATATAACTAAGATTGTACTACGTACCACACAGTTTCAGAGAATACACATTATTATGGTTTCTAGTCGATTTGGACTGACTGGTTTGTCATTGATGTTTCATGCCTTAAATGTAGCCTTGCCTTGAATCAAGCTGAAGAACTGAACCAGTTCCAGTTTTTAAACCTTCTACGGGCAAATCTCGGTTATTTTTGCTATTGCAATGAAGTTCGACAAGAGTTCGACTACTGCCGAATAACTGGCGGTAAAGAGGACTGAATCGTGAACTCCAACGTCGTTTATGGTCAACAATAAAATGCTGAAAACGTGATAAAAAAACATAAAATCACTTTTCAATGGCACAGCGTAGCACAGAACTGATGATAGATTATGGATAGTCGTTGTGACCTGAATATTTTACAAACTGAATTAGTTAGAGCAATTTATTTAACTAACTGGAGTTTCAGTCCACTACTCAACGTTTTCCCATGCATGCCAGGAATTGCACTTCAGCTGATGTTGACAGTGATGTCGACACATAAACAAAAAGACAGTTCATAAAAGGCAATGGTTTCTTCTCCCCACAAATCACTGAGCAGATCCTTAAATGTTTGGGTATGTGTCCTCGACTGAACTGGAGTAAACCGCAAACAGCATGGCTCTACAGTAAGGTAACTAGTGTTATGATGCGTTTTGGCCTTGCATCCACACTGAAACGACGTACCCGAAAAGCGAAAACGCTATTCGTTTTCATCGCCGGACAATGCATACATTCGAAAACGCGCGCTATCCAGAGTGGAGACATTTGAAATCGGAGCCGGAATAAACGCCGAGGTCACGCCCAGTGTTCTCGGTGTAAACAAACAAAGTTTTTCATCGTTTTAGTGTTGGAAGCAAGGCCAAAACGGCCCGGTAGGGGTTGGACTCCCATATATAAAGTGGTCGGGATGCTCGTCGGAAATTTTGAAAATGACTGATCCCCTAAAAGGTACCTGACCCTCTTCCAAGTGGGCGTGGCATGAAATAATTTTCACCCCTAAGTGGTACCAAGTCAATAACTATAAGTATATATAATTCCTTTGCATTTTGCGGTTAATTTTCGACGCCTCAGAAGCTTCGCAAGACAAATGTTATTTGCTGTTTATTTGCTGACAGACACCCTAAAAGGTACCGACTTGGTGCCTTGGTGTTCCTTTTAAATCCGAGACCCCCTAAGCGGTACCAAATCGCGGATACCGGGCAAAACACATTGAAATGTTGCATATTTAAACGCTAAAACGTATTAGTGTGGACGGGTCCCGGGGGACGAGTGAAAACGATTCGACTGATAAAACGCTAGTTTTGTCCTGAAACTTTTGCTCCTGAAAACGAGACTCGATCTGACGACATCAGCATGACGGGGCCTGACTTTCTACGCCCAATTTTGGCAATCTCGTCCCCAGAGCCTGCGTTACTTTCGACCAGCAAAGACCTCGTGCGCATGCGCGCATAAATGAAAATAAAAATAATGAGAATTTTTTTCGGTCTCATATCTGATTAAGGATCGGACTACCAAGTTAAGCATTATTTTAAATTAAGTCTTTTTAAAACTGTTAATGATTTTTAGTATTACAACATTTTAAAGAACTTAGCGACCAGGGGCCGGTTGCATAAAACTTACGAGTCTACTTAAGTGTACTCGTAATTTAAGACTGTTGCAAAGAATGAGTTAATTGCTCACTTAAGAGTTTCACTTAAGTATTGGATCTTACGATTATCGTAAGTGACCACTTTAAGTGCTGTTTATGCAACGACATATACGGGGATGTTGCACAAACGTATTGCGCCCATATCTTAAGTGCAGAAGTCGTCCGTAAAAAATTTACGGGAGCCCTAGAGGTCCCGTAAAAACTAAGTGCGTCGTGGAAAATTTTACTCTCGTGCAGTTTAAAATTTCCTTCAATATTTTTAATTTATATCTGAAAGGATCATACCAAGCCTTGTATTGTAGATGTAAGTCTATTTGGAATAATTTGGAGATATATTTTTTAAGGAAAAAGTATTGTGCTATTTAGCGCTATTTTGCAGCATACATGTATGCACACATTTTATGTAAAGAAGATTCGACAAGCAAAGTTTGTCATTTATAGTTTTTTATTTTTTTCTGCCGCTAGAAGTAGTTTAGATGGAGAACAGTCAGATGGTCATGAAGACTTAGAAACGACGAGTGAGCAGTTCAACTCAGAGCAAGATATTAGTTGGGAGGACAATGTGCCACAACAACCAAAGAAAGAAGAAAAGAAAAGTCCACAAGTGAGAGCAGGCGACACCACACATCATAAGTAATCTGTACGAACATACAGTACTGTAAATCAGGAACATGAGATTAAAATGCGAGTATTAACAAGAAAGAAAGAACATCGCATTGCTAGACCTACAAATTACCGTGAATTGCAAAAGACGAACTCGCACAATATAACTGAATAGATATATAAATGTGCTCATTTTACTTTCCTTCATTTCATCAAGTAATCCGTTTACATTTTTGTACAATCGATGTTATTCATTTTTGAAAGCTTTTTGATTTATTAGCTTCTATAGGTTTTGTTAATTATACATTTCTGTAATCAAATTCTATGAGTTTTCTACGAATTAAAAATATTAGGCCTGATGCTTAACCAAGCACTTAAGTGTCCCATCGTAAATTCACTCTTAAGTAATTCACTTACGAAAGTGTTCCGTAAGCTTCATGCAACGCGCTTTAGGAAACCCGTAACACAATCTTAAGTGCCTCACTTAAGTTAACATTTAAGTACAGATTTTATGCAACCGGCCCCAGGCCTCTTGGTCTTGTTTTTATTTCATTTTTCCTTGAACCGAAAATCTTAGGCTGATACACTGATAATGCACATTATATATATATATCATGTGAAAAGATCGCCTTATAAAGATAAAAACACATACGGTATTTAAATTTTACGCGTTTTTCCAATACTCGTCGTGGACTCAGTCGACCGCCAGCTGGTGGACAATCAGCCGGTCAGTTAGTAGACTTAGTAGTATAGTAAAAGTCTTTCCTTCACTAGTGCCGAATAGTTCCTTACATTTTTAGGAGAAGGAAAAAGGTGAATCACGTTTCATACTAGCGGGGTTTACAAGAAATTTTAATATGTTGTCAGAAAAGCGGGTGCTTTGGATAAGACAGGGGATTTTGGGATCACAATAAATAACGTTGCTCAACTCCTCCGATACCCCCAGGCGATAACTCAGTACTGTATATCAGCGGTCAATCACATAATTAATCTTGAGTATCAGCTCCAACAAGTCGTTGATAATCCCTGAAAATCATTTGATTTTCATCGCATTGTTCCTAGCCTGATTTTCAGACGGTCAGCTGACCGTCTGAAAATCAGGCTACATTGTTCCATGTCCAACATGCCTCTCTGAGCTATATGAAGCAGTAAAGCAGCTATAAGATCACGTTTTTGAAATCATCAACTGAAACTGTCGGTGGTGGCATTAGTTATAATGCTTTACGGCTGCCGGCCAAAACTTTGTATTTTTCGTCAGTCGAATCATCATTATTCAGCTTCATTTTTAGTGCACGTGCTTGACAACAGAGTTTATAATCTTCAATGTTAATACTACTGTCTCAGCACTTGGTTGACTGCAGCACTACAACACCGATACATTGAGTCGGTAAACACTAAAGAAATATTTCCGTTTTTCACGCAAGAGAAGAGAGAGAGATGATGGACCAAACTTTTGGTTTTGAATCATTTGAGTGTAAATATCAAACGAAGGAACGGCATAAATTAATGCTGCATGTTTTTCACTAAAGTGTGTCCGCCCTCCCCCTTGCATGATTGAACAGACTCATCAGACTGTGTAAGGAAATATTTACATAAATTAAGTTGAAGATAAATCGACCATCAAAATAACTTTATTTTATCCATTGAAATAAAATTTGAGCGAAATAAAATGATATAAAAAGTATTTTTTTAAAGAGAAGGAAACTTCTCCAAAACAACAAATCGAGAGTTACTGCGTGGGCTGGGAGACTAGAGACGAGACTGTCATGCATCACGTGATACCAAGTGGCGCGAAAATTGAAAGCGCGGGCTTTTTGTTTTGAGTTGTGACCTTTTGTAGTGAAGTCTTCAATAGCTTTCGCTGAACTGAAGAATTGCTCGAAGAATCGTTCCCATCAAGTGGGAAAACTGAGTCATCGAGACCTCATACTCGGCAAAGTTATAAGCAATCATTTGCTCGATCATTGTGGGCAAATATTTTGGTGAAAACGCTAGTCTTTCAAGTGATATTTGCACGAGCTCTGACCTAAACTTCGACCAAGCAATATTTAAATATGGCGACTCGAAGACTTACACATCTACCTCATGGTCGACATCCTCTCCGATCAAATTCTCCTCAAAGAAATGCTGTCTTAGCTAAGCCTTCTGAGTGCTCTAAAAGTCTCAGCAAGGGAAAAGTTAAAGATAACAGTGGAACAGATTTGTCGAAGGACGCTTTCACGCCAGATTCGAATATTCAAAGAGGTCGTCTTGTACAACAGCGACCACAGGTACAATCATTCGTTACTTAACCCATGTTTACGAGTTGCAAGAAGCTCCACTACTTTACAAATAGGATAAATCAAATCAATTCTAAGCAATCCAGTTCATTTATAGGCCAAAAGAAGACTTGATCTTGACGAGTCGCCGATTCCGCCGAAGAGATACACGTCTGGCTTCAAGACGCCAAAGGTTCGAGTGAAGAGACGGATTAGAAGAGACTCCGAGTCATACCCACATTGTATGTATTTACTTAGCATACTAGTTCGATTATTTATGGAAGTATTATTTTGTGAGAATATTTGAAGCGATCGGAAGTTCTGAGGAAGTTGCGATTTCAAGTTGCGATTTTACGTTTCACCGCACATTGGCTTCCAAGCGATCGAGAGATCGAGAATTGTATTTTTGCTTGTAGTACAACAAAAGCAGAAATATAACGTTCATGTATTTATATCAATTCACACATTCGGTTTTTGGTGGTTATTGGACTCTCTTCGGTCTATCCGGAGTCTATAAACGAGGTTTGAACATAATCGAATTATATTTAAGATTTGGCGGGCTTTTACGCGTAAACAAAGATTTCTCTTTCAGAGCGCGAAAAGTTCTTTGTTAGAACACTCGTGAATGGGATGATTTGATATCGCCACAATAAGAATCCTGTGGTTTTCTGATGATCGTCATCTATTCATGAAGATTTGGGTATATTTTAGATGAGTAATATTTTATAATAATATTACATATATAATCCCAGGTCAACACGTACATGTATGATGAACTGGTCGATTAAGTTTGGGTCAAAATACATGTACTACATGTATAAAAGAAATCAATAATATTACTAGTTTTATAAGTCTGTACACTATAGCTACACCAATTTCTAAAATATTTAAGATAAGATTTTTCTCTCGAGACTTTGCAAAATTTCGTGGGGAAATAATCTTCTGAATGCACCAATGAACAAATAATTCATAATTTGCATCTCAATCAAACACCCTTTTCTTTTTATCCTGTGTCGTATTTTTCACAGTGATTGCAACATCTCCTTTGGAAAAGACTCGTTACGACACCTCGTTGGGCATCCTTACAAAAAGTTTGTAGGCCTTATCCGGGCGTCACCTGATGGAGTTCTGGATCTTAACCAAGCCGCAGATGTCTTGTCAGTGCAAAAACGCCGCATTTATGACATCACAAATGTCCTGGAAGGAATTGGGCTTATTGAGAAGAAATCCAAAAACAATATACAATGGAGGTAAACTAAGTTTGAATCTGATCAAAATTATAGTAAAAAAAGATATAAAAAAGTTTGTGATGGTTGAGTGAATGTGATAATGGATAATTTTTTGATGCAGTTGAGTAAATCCCTTTGTGTAATGTCAGCAGTTTGATGATCTCCTTTGATCCCCTTCAAATAATATTTTAACCATTTCAAAAAGTTATTTTGTGATCTATCTGGTTCTGTGGTAATCCTGTGCCAATTTGAATCAGTTTGCTGTCGACTTGCATTCACATGTTATAATTAGCTGTACTGATATTGAGGTCACTGGTTCCACCCAAGATAGTGTATAATTATTCTAAGTAATTCTATGGTCCAGTAGTTTGCTAGTGTGAGTCCATTAACCAAAAATAATGTACACACAAACACCTATTAGCAGCCACCTTGGAGAAATAGCAAGTGACCACTTAATAGGGTTAGCTGCTTATAGGGGTTCAATTGTAAATAGAGCATGTTAAGCTGCTCGGCTGCCGTAGGCACCTTCGTATGCAGCCCAAAAAAGTCCTCCATCAGTTGTAAAGCACATTGGGATGAATATGAAATGCACTATATAAGAACGGCCATTATTACAGTACATGTATGTTCAAAGTTAGCTGTTACTAGTGTTAGCTGCAGCTGCTTAATAAATATTAAAAAAAAAAAAATGCTTTTTACACGTCAAGAGCTTATAGTAGTACTGCTAGTGGGGACATGACTCACACTCGCTCCAATAGGTGTTCAACTGTAACTATATAAGGATATCATTCTGATTTAGTTATCAGTGAGAGCATGTTAAAAGTTATGTCTTATGGATAATAACTTTAGTCTCGAGGTGCTCACATTTTTGTGAAAAATGCAGGTTTTAAAACATTTTGTTTACTAGATTGGTGACCATTTACTTGAAATGACTGTTTAACACCCATAAAATAACACCTCCAGTGGCGATTGAAGCAAGAAGAAACACACATGGCCTGTTATATAACATAGAATATAATCTGGTAAACAGGCAGCTAATTAACTGGCATAAGTACTAACTTTAATTCTTTCGCTTTTTAATTAATTTATAATAAAGCTTCTTTTCCACATTTTATTGCAACATCTATTCAACTCCTCCATCTTTCATGTCTATCCATCTTTTGTTATTAATTTAACAGCTCCTAATTTATGCATACCTTTTAGGGGTCCGCCGATCACCCCTACCACTTGGACAAAGGGAGTACCCCCCTCCCCCCCGGGAGCTGGTGCAGTGCGTCTAGAGTAGCCAGTCAAATGCCCTGGTTTTGATAACCTTGAAAATATCATCTCAAAATTATTGTACTTTCAGAGGATCATGTATGGGCAACAAAAGCCAAGCAGAGATAAGTCCACTTATCATGGATCTGCACACAGATATAGCAGATCTAGAAGCCAAGGAAAACCTGTTGGACCAACTCATCGGCAACTGCAGGTCTGAACTGAAATTCCTTACTGAAGACCAAGAAACTGCTAAATATCCTTTTATGCAGAATGTTTATAATGTAGTTGAAGCAGTTGTTGCAAGAGAGATTGATCAGAATCCAACTTCTCCTTTCGAAATCAAATGTTCTAGAAGAGAACTTAGGTTTTGATCAGTGATCACTTACAGTGTATATAAATACAAGCCTACATATAACTGCTGGTCATAGGACATTCGTCCAGTAAATTTGATGTTTTGATCATCAAACACCCAGTATGACTGGACAAAATGAAGTCCTGGGATGTGAAACAGATTGTTCTGTAAGATTTGAACATTAACTGGAGGCTAGAGGAGGGAGGGGGGGTATTATTGTCTGGCAAGAATGACTCTACATGTCAGGTCACGCGTTGTCCCTGGCCTGGAATAAGACAAACGTATAAGAAAAACTATAGACAGTCTTGTATTGTCAAAATCAAATAATTACAAAAGATTTTTAAATGATTTAATAATAATAAACAGTTTTAGGAGCGTCCTATGGCACTCGATGCTTTTACAAGATTAAAAATAAATAGTTAGCCAATATTTGTGATCATGTTATGCGAACCGATAGATATTCTAAGTCGAAAGCTGATAGTGTGGCTATAATTTCCCCTGAAAGGATTGAGCAATGTGCTGTTCCTACGCCTAGTAACATGATTGGCTGTGAGGTGTCCTGTGACCCTCACGCGAATACTAAGGGCATGAGGTCACTCCCCCCGGGATGGGGATCCCCCAACCCTGAGGGTGTGCGTAATATCTGTATGCACTAAACATGGTGTCATGATGGCTACCAGGCCGGACCCATCTTCTACATGTAGGCTCCAGTCTAGATTCATATCCACATATATAATTACAAAAGATTTTTAAGCGATTTAATAATATTAAACAGTTTTAGGAGCATCCTATGGCACTCGATGCTTTTACAAGATTAAAATTAAATAATAAATAGTAACATTAATACAACATTTATTTAATTGTAACTGATGTTATTACTTTAACTGTGTTTACCTTTGCCTACGTAACCTATCGGGACATTCGTGACGTCAAGAACTTTAAAGACCAAACGGTCATCGCTATTAAAGCACCTCCAGAAACCAGACTTGAGGTGCCTGATCCCAATGAGGTGAGAATGCTCTTTTTGTTAGTTACTTTGCCTGTGTGTTTCTTTGCCTTTGCATGACCATTGCTGGTGAAATACAATTTGTAAACATGTGTGAACTGTCATGAAATAAGCAGAAGGACATGGAAGACCAGAATTCCCATGTACTTACAATGTACAGGTGATGATCGATGTGCTGTGTGGTACGTTGTAGATGTACATGTACTGGTTTGCATGCGATCATGGGGGACTCGTTTTACAAATTTTAAAAATTGAGACTAAAGCTACAATTTGCCTACAGTTTGGGGCCAGTGTTGAAGTTCACAAGTGTGCATGAACTCGGGGACTTAGACTTACATGTACAATGTATATTTTGGTTTTTGCATGTTTTCTATTGTCAGGGATTTCAGTAGAAGCTATCAAATGGTAAACTCCTGCAGCTACTTTTATACCTGCCGATTTTTACATGTCTAGTTGAAGCTTTTTAATATTATTGTCAAAGCTGCTTTACTGCAGTAGGACCATCTGCCTACTTCAAATTATATATTTCTTGCATAATATCACCACCAAAGAGTTGTAGTGATCTTTGATCAAAATCTAAATTCTCCTTGAGATTCTTTGAATTTTAAAGGAGAATTTGGGTTTTGATCACAAGTCACTTACTCTGCATGTTCTTGCACTGACCCCTTCAATTCATTATTCCAATTTGTATTCACAGAGTATCCAGATTTGGCTCAAGAGTATCAGAGGAGTAATTGAAGTGTTCCTGTGTCCCGACGACAAAGAAAATGACACAGAGAAACCCATGAAGAATCTGTCGCCCATCAAGTCAC
Organism: Actinostola sp. cb2023; assembly: GCA_033675265.1. Lineage (NCBI taxonomy): Eukaryota > Metazoa > Cnidaria > Anthozoa > Actiniaria > Actinostolidae > Actinostola > Actinostola sp. cb2023. Next base: position 219,187 of record JAUJYZ010000524.1, on the reverse strand, counting down.
AAACATTTGACATTCCCACAGTAGTCCCTTCATTGGCGATGGATAACACCTTTCCTGCACCCCAAATTAAACAAAGCTTATCGGTAGAATCGAGTCCCGAGAAATGTAACATTCTTCTGCAGACGAACGACACAGTGCCTAATGACCTTGAAGATGACTTGGTACAGCCGTTGTCTCCATCTCTAACTGATGAAGAGTACATGTTTAGTCTCAGTAATTCTGAAGGTATAGCTGATTTATTTGATGCCTATGATATTACTATTGGCAGTAGAATTGACTTCCTCTAATGCATATATATATGTAACGAAAACTTTAATAGCATTTTCACTGAAGTGCACAATTCTGAGAGCTAATATACCACGTCCTTGTTTTTCCTAATCAAACACTGCAGTAATACATGTACATGTACACCTGTTGGCAGCCACTTCGTGTGGTTCCTTTCGAGAGGAGTGACTGTAGTAGGCAGTGGTTGATTTCTAAAGGATGTTAATCAAACTACTGTCAGGGTTCTCCACCAAGATATTCAAGATAAAAGTAGCACCACAAGTCTTGGCTATAAAATTTACCTTTGTGTTTTAACTTCAACAAAAATGCCGTCATTTCACACCTGTTCAAGGTTTTGTGCCGGCTGTTTAACATCCACTGAGAGCCCTGACTGCTAAACTAGTTTGGTTGACATTGCATATTTGTGTAGTTTGTAAATATTAGGGGTGTCGAATGGTCAAGGCGAGATTTTACGAGACTCTGATACAAGGCATATTTTATGGCGAGCACGAGACGCTTTTTCACCAATTTCCTTTGTTTTAAAAATTTGTGTCTCTGAGATGGTTTTTTGTGTAAAAAACGAGACTTTGAGATCCGCAAAATTTGACAGAGCAAGACTGACTTTTTGCGGGGACCATTCGACAGTACCCCTAAATATTTGTGTTTTACAGCATTGATATCTTAGGAATTATTTGCACAAACAGGCTTAATTGAGGCTTCTAGTCTAGCAGTTAATATCTCGGGTAATTTTAGTAATAGGGTAACTACACCAAGACCTGATTCTTTGTACTTTTTAAAACAGTACAAGGTACGAGTCTGCATCTTAATTCTTAACGTGCGGTATTGCTGTTGCATCGATAATTGAATAGTTTTCTCTCTGGTAATGTACATATAATAGATAAATGTAGTATAATAGATACAGTTGTACGTGGATGTATATAGTAATTGCTATTTTAGTGTATCTCCAATGTGACAAGGAATAAGTTGATTTGTATGGTGACTTGGCGTTAAATTGAATTTGAAAGCAATGACAGTCTAATAGATCATTGACAATAATTTTACTTTTCATTACTAGATAGAATATGGTATATTTTTAATTCTTTTTTTTCACACGTTAGCACTAACATTTTTGTATAAGAAGTAATTTTCTAATTAGAGACTTTTTGTAGTTTATATTATAAATACTAGTTGTAGATAGAGTAGCAAATTATATTAGGTAACTTGTGTTTTGTTGATAGATAAAAAACATTTCCTGGCATTCAGACACCATGCACCGAGTCAGGTCATAGGGTATATATGCCAATCTCATGAGGTGTACGTACCACCCTTGAGGAATAGGATGACACTAGGATAATGATGACAAAATCCACTGAGCTTGACCATTATGATAGCATATTATTCGTGTGGGTAATTTTAACACAACCCTCCCGACACCGGATATGTGAAATGTTTCCTTTTGCCATTCTGTTGGGAAAAGCCTGTTTTCCTTCCTGGCAACTTGAGCACAAGGGCAAACACAGAATTTACGGTAATTGTGTCGCTGTGAAACTGGGCCAGACACAAGCATATTGCATTTCTTGTTCTTAATGTTTGCATCATGCCAATTTTCAGATAAAAGTTTGTGCATATGTCGTCAGAATAGTTGAGCTCGGCATTTTGTCAAAAATGACCCTATATTATGTTTTAACATTTCTTAAAATTAAAAGCTAGTGAAACTTAGGTATGAAATATAAACAAGAAGATAGCTCCGAATTATAAAACTTTACAGAGTGAAATATTCATTTGTAAATAGAGTATTTAGAAATATGACTAGACATTAAAATGGGACTTTGTCTGGAATGTTGCATACAATTTAATAACCATATTAAACTTGGAAGAAATATTTAATACATGTATCATTTCTATACAAAGTTTTATGTTTAAACCGGTTTTAAACAGGTTTTAAACAGGCCCCAGTTGCACGAAAAGGTGAATAGCGCTATCCACCGGATAAGTCCTATCCAACGGATAACATTTATTGGATAACTGCATCAGTTTTATTCGTTGGATAGGACTTGTCTGGTGGATAGCGCTATTCACCTTTCGTGCAACCGGGGCCAGGAGTATTTCATCAGTTTGAAAACTGGTTTGACCTGTTTGAACTCTAGTAGAAACTTTTCCTCACATATTTTCCTCTAAACTCTACAATTTAACTTGAAGTCAATTTTTATTAAGTTTCAACCCTTTTTAAAACCATGGATTACATATACACTCTGTCAATCTTCTAAAACATAAAGAACTGCATACAATTTCCATTGATATAATAATCATTGTTTTCACCATGTTGGAATTCCTGATAGGCTGCATGATTACCACTACAGTAATCCAGGATTAAACTTTAAGAAATCCTGCATCCAGAACTACCGCATATTGCATCAGCCTTTCAGAATTCTGCATGATGTGAGTTGCATAAAGCTTAATGCCAGGTGTAATAGACCTCTAGCTTGTATGCAAATTGCCCATTTCAAACCATGCGATGTAAACACTGATATTCTCTGGAGAATTGTTCCTTTATATTTCTGACATTTATTCGTTCATATTGAAAGGACTAATTCTCTAGAGAACACCATGTTTACATCACGTGGTTTGAAATAGGCAATTTACATACGAAGCTAAAGAGGTCTATTGCTAGTGCCTGACATTAAGGTGGTTCCCGCATAATGAATGACCGGTTTGCCGTATTTATTTAACTCGCTCGCTCCGCGTCAATATTGCTTGGATTTTATTGTGCTTAACACAAATACTAATTCAACTATTCTGCCTTTCGACGGTGTATTCAAAATTATCATTATAAGCCGCGTTTGTGAATGCCAGCTGATATTCAAACGACACTATTTTCACTAAAACTGCTGCCAAGCGTTATTCCCAAGTACGATTTTTTTTAAACTTCGTGAACGGCCTTTTAAGGTCGCTAGTAATGTTCTGACGAGGTAAGAAAAAAATTGTTCGAGCCGAAATCACGTAACAACCGATTTGTCCAAATTTTGACAACAAAAATATGAATTGATGATTTCGGCTCGATCAATTTCCTTCTTACCTCGTCAGAACATTACTAGGGACCTTAAAAGGTCGTTCACGAAGTTTAAAAAAAATCGTACTTGGGAATAACGCTTGGCAGCAGTTTTAGTGAAAATAGTGTCGTTTGAATATCAGCTGGCATTCACAAACGCGGCTTACAATGATAATTTTGAATAAACCTTCCAAAAGCAGAATAGTTGAATTAGTATTTGTGTTAAGCATAATAAAATCCAAGCAATATTGACGCGGAGCGAGCGAGTTAAAAAATACGGCAAACCGGTCATTCATTATGCTGGAACCACCTTAAATAGTGATGTTTAATGGGTTGAAGTGAAGTCTGGCATTAGTGGTTATGCCTGGCACTAAGTTTTATGCAAATGCAATTTGTCCCTGGGTCCTTTAGATTATTTTTCCCTAAAAATTATTACAAAAATAGATATACATTCTCTAACTCTTTGGTTGTTAAACATATGTCTCTGTAGCAATGCTTGTGAGAGAATAGTTTGGTATATTTGGCACCTGATCATAATCACTATTGGATGAACAATGACCAGAGTCTTTGTTGACCTCCAATTCAGGTACATGACTTTGGGCACCATCGTTTGATGTCTTTCTAACATCCGGATCACCACTGTTTCTCGTTCTCCTTGGATTGGAGCTGTCGTCTCCACTTGGAATACTTTTCTCCCACACTGTTGGAATGCTTGGCATATCCTGGGACCCTCTGACTGATGCAGTACTGTTTGTACACGTCTCTGGGTTTTCTATTTCTGGGATGCTCTCACTGTCAGAGTTAATTTGTGATAATGTTGCTTTTAAGTCGCTGAGTGCTTTTTGTAGTTTTCCATCTGCAGATTCCTCAGTTTCTTTATTCTTTTCATTGGTTGATTGAATCTTCCTTGTGTCACCATTCTGGACTTTGTCTTCATGCAACACCTCTGTGTCAGTGCAGCTTTCTAAATCTTCATTTGTTTCTTGGAGTACCCCACATACTGAAGGATCCTGTTTTGGATTTGGACTTATGTAGTCATAGTTATTCATTAGTGCTGCCATTTCCGTAGCAAAACTTGATCCCAGATCTTCATAAGAAACAGTCAGGCTTAAATCTGTGGTGTCGTATTCTAATTCACATCCGAGATCCTCAGCAACTGGTCCATCTGCACACGTTTCTATTTCGTCAGCTTCAATGATTGTACGATTGCATGGAGTTGAAGTTTCATGGTTTTCCTGTGGTGTTATAGGAAGAAACAGCACAGTTTCTTGTTCATCAAAACAAGGATCTTCAGGATCAAGAAATGCAGTTTCTTCATTTGGTTCATTTTCAGTTTTTTTATCAGCCTGTGTTTTCATTAGTTGCATCTCGTATTCATTTTCTATACAGCTGTTCTTCTTTAAAGCTAAAGCTGCAGCTAATGCCCATGCACGCTCTCTCTTTCTCTTCTCGTAACCATGGATCATACTAGGAATAACACTAACTACGATCATACACAACACAATAAAGCTGAAAACGGCTATGATTATAATAGTTGTTAAACCAGTATCCTCATCGTCATCATCTTTCTTGTTCAATGGAAAATTTCCAAGTCCTGTACTTTGAACTCCAGTTCCTGTTGCTAATACTCCAAGTGTACCATTTCTCATAAGCGTTGGAGATAGTCCAGCTACAGCGGTCGGTTTGATTGCAACTATGGTGGGAGATGGAGTATAATTGATACTTGCAACACTTGTAGGGATTGAGATGGTTGGTGTTGGTGTAATAATGGTTGAAGATGGTTCCATACATGGTGCATTAGCATGTATAGCTTCATAAGTCGCTTGGAATCCCTTCAGTGCCAACACATCATCTGATTTAAAATGAAGTTTCATAGTGTTCTCACTACTGCATATTAATCGTGGTGGTTCAATAGAATTGCAGTATTGTCCAATTGTTGATGAATTGCTGTCCAAAACAGCAACATAGTCGTTCTTGCAGGCTGGATCCTCCTCGATGTCAATGTCCAAAAACTTGAGCATAACAACGTTACCCTTTGGAACAGTTATGCTCCAAGTACACTTGGAATTGTGATTATACAGTTTAGGGTAGTTGGGGCTGTTGATTGTGCCTTTGGTAGAATTTAAAAATGTGTCACAATTTGGAAAGTAGATGCCATAGAAGCCAACTAAGGGATCTGAGGAATTTGACTGGAATCGGATCCACAATTTGTTCCCACTGGATTCTATCGGTGGGGGTGTTGAGATGTAGTCGCAGAAATCCCCTAACCTCTGCGCCCCTCCATAGTAGGGACTACTACCCCTTACATCCACATGTCCATATTTGCAAGGTAGTTTAAAGTTGATAAAGTCAAAGTTAATTTTCTGGGATTTGGGAAAATGGACTTGCCAAAGGCAATCGACGTCTTCAGACTCGGAGCTGACAGCTAGCAATTCTCCTGGGGTCTGAGGGAGGGGTGGGAGGTAGCCTCCGCACTTGAAACTGCAGCCATACATTTCGAATTTCATGCAGACAAACTTAATGTAGGCAGTGGGATGAATTCGTATGTGCTTCGCTGCAATTTGGGGGTCAAATGTATTCAGAACAGTATTTAAATTGTTGCCATTTCCAATAAATACTTTGTTCTTTTCACTATTTTGATAAACCTCAAAGGTAATGCCATCATCGCTAAATGTTATCTGATACTTGCTGACACTGCCGAGACGTAAGCTGAGCTCCTTTGGATCGGGGAAATATCCTTGTGTTGCAATGGCAGTAACCAAGGTCAAACTTTTAAAATCCACTTGCAGAAAAAGTTCTCCAGTCAAATCTTTTGCACACCAAGCCGAAGGCCCATTTAAACGAGCGTTCTTTGCAGGAAATTCCTCGTGGAATGTAGACGCTGAGATCTGCGAGTCTGTGATGACTTTACTCTCAATGCCTAGCGCTGAATCACAGTCGGGACAAGGGGCTCTTCGAAGCGCTTGGCCTTTGCATTGTTTACCGCCACCTTTGGGGGCAGGATTGTTGCAATTTCTAGTCCTAGAACGATAAGGAAAAATGTCTTTTCCAGTGGGAAGGTGACATGAACTGTAGTTCGACCATTCACTCCATTTTCCATCAACCTTGTTCTTGTCATTTCCCCATAGCCAAAACCCTTCGGTCCGTTGGGCACAATATAGCAATATCACGATACAAACATTCAACAACACGCCACAGTTGTGTAAATTCATATCGTTTCTTGTAAATCCCGTTCAAACTCGTGACGAAGTCGATGTTTCATACGCGTGGGCGCGAAGAGAATGAAATTGTCATGCAATTCAATGGATCTTATTTCGTTTCACTCCATTTTCGACGCCATTGTTGACTTTTACATTTTCTACTCGAAAGAGCAGCTTTGTCTCAGATGAACTTTTAGTACATCAACTGATTCTTACAGTGAGCTGATTTTTTCCTCACAACAATACAACCGCACCGCTTTTGAGTCGAGTAGAGAGATTCACGTTGCGTTGAGATACGGGTCCGTACATGTCGATTTCAAAATTATTGATCACTTAGGGCGGAGCCTAAACGCAAACTAACCAATCAGCTATAGTTTGTGGACAATGCTATAAATGATTACCGTGCAATACAGGCATAACATAAACAATATTGGTCAGAACTATTTTGAATTTGCAACCACAAAACTTTCATGATTAAATATTTAAGTATCAAAAAATTGCATAAAGAAGTTTACACAGAATTTTCTCAGCATCTTTCAAAAAGCATGTGGAAGTTTTTGTTCAAATTTTTCTCCCCAAAATGTGACAAAGCCCAGTCGATACTAATCATTTTGCAATATAAATAAGATTGCCTAATTATAGCAGAGCAAGTAGTATGTGTTGATCGATTTCTGTCTCATGTACGTTTCCGGTCTGATACTTGTTTTTGCATTTCCGGTCAGTAGAAAACCACAGGGAACCCAATACAGTGTCAAATGTCAAAACTTTGTTTTATGTAATGATCATGAAGTGGTCCTATCTTTTTATTGGTAGACTAGTGTTCTCTTAGCCCCTAAGGACGCCTGCAAAGGAGGTAGTGTTCTCTATACAATGTAAAAAATGAGCAACAAAGAAACAAAAGGAAATAGGACAAATAAAAAATGACAATCGTACTCTGAGCGGTATTTCACGGGCTTCCTGTGGCTGGAATCCAAGATGGCGGAAGGCTGAGAGAATTTGTCGGTATCTCGCTATACTTGTATTTATTTGTCCGGGTTATCTGTACAAGCTGGCTAAAGGAAAAAGATGAATCCAAACTCTATGAGAGCTGTACAAAGTGCCAAAAAGCGACTTGGTGGCTTTGGTAAAGCGATTGCGGAATGTAGGACCGAGGTATGTGCATGGGATGTACGTACTTAAGTCCGGGTTAAGTGTAGTAGTAAAATGTATCATTAAAGTCTAGCCCTACGGGCCTTGGGCCGTCTGGATTTAAGCTTATAACGTCAGTGCTGGCCGGGACTTGTCTGACTGCTTTACATGTAATACCAAATGTAATACAAAGGCGCATTGTACGCTAGTAGGTCATTGCCCCCATGGGTTATGCGGCCAAGCACCGGCACTACATATAGCGACCTCAGTACATGCAGTGTGTTTTTTTTTTAACTGATTGTTGTTTGTCATATTCTATAGGCATCAGTTTATGCAGCCTGTGTAACCAGTAAAGGAAACATCAATCAATATGCCTGCCAACAGCAATTCCAAGCATTTAAGGATTGTATTGAAAAAGCTGTGAGTAAATTAAACTGAACTCATCAGGCGGGGCAGATCTAGAGATTTTCAAAGGGGGAGGCGGGAGGGGGGGCATCCCCCCCAGAAAATTTTGAAATCTAGAAGCTCTTCTGATGTGCCGAACTAATAAAGTTTTCCCACAATTCTCCAGTACGTTCTTCTGCGCATGCTCAATTAGGTACGGCACAGACGGGTTCGATGTTTGACCCTAGCCTAAGAAGAACAGTTGTTTTTCGTTCTAAAATAAATTTCCATAACTCAAAATATATATCGGGCCCAACTCAAAGGGGGGGGGGGGGGGGAGGGGGCTGGATCTGTCCCTGCTCATATCAAGATTTTTTAGATTGTATTTGTTTCATTTCTTTTAATTCTCCTTTTCAGTAATATTATTGATAACTGATCATTTCAACAGACTGAATGAATGTTATTGTTGTTATTAATATTATTATTACTATTACTATTATTTATTATGTACAGCGATTTGCAAAAATTCTGTAAAAATCAAATATATCAATATATCAGGTGCATTGTGGGTAATTTCCATCATAAAATTGATGAATAAGCCCTCTAAAGTTCCATTGTTTCAATTGTTTTTTTCACATACATACTACAAAGGTTACTTGGGTTTAGATTCAGGTTTAATAATAGCTAAAATCAAAGAATTAGGATTATGCAAATTACTATATATATTGATATGTATCTATATATTGGGATTTTACAGAATTTTTGCAAATCGCTGTCAGGAGCATAGGCTCCTGTCGCTGTATATCTCAGTATATGTATATAATAAAGCAGTCTACTATTCTGCTCCATTCCATCTTATTCTATTCCGGTCATTCATTTATTCATCCTTTCCTTTATCTATTTATTATTATTTGGTTTCAGACAAAGAAAATCAAGCTATGACATGATGTACATGTATGCAGTAAATTCTTCAATAACTTGGCTCACAACAATAAATTGCAGAGGTTGACACACTTTGTGTAATAGCATATTGACTGCGCAATGTTGACCAGTGTGTTACATCTGTGAGCAGATAAATGCAATGGATTACACCGACAGGTCTCTGTGAAAAACCGCTTTGTGTGCATTGCTGATGAAACATGTCACTTTCACTCATTTTGTCGCTGCGATCTTACTCACAAATTCAAACCAGTTTGAATTTATGCGACTTGTCGTGGTGACAAGGATTTTACAAAAAACCTCCATGTACATCACACAAAGAGAATTGTCGCAGCGACCTGTCCTCGTGTCGTGTCACTGCGACCTGTCGCCAAGTGTGTCCCGCCCGACCTTTAATGATGGGAATAGGTTGTCATCAAAATAAAGTTCAGGTCATATGAGAAGTACATGTGATACTATTCTAATAAAATAAATAAAATTTGATCAAATTCAGACCATTGAAATAATGTCAAATAGTGGTTGCAAAGTGGGAAATGGAAATAAAAAAGGAAAGGAAGAGAAATTAAGGGAAAGGGAGAAAAAGACAAAAAAGTGAAAAGTTGAAAAATGGAATTTCACGTTTTGCCTTTCAATCTTTTTTTAATAAGACAAATATTTGAAAAATATTTGGAGGACTTCAAGAAGAAGCCAAGTCTATGTCATTATCAATGCCTCATAGTGCTTTTATTAAACTTCCCTTCTATTTCTAGTCTGCGTAGCTGGCACAGGGGCAAAAGGGAAGGGGGCAGTAGACATTGAAAAGATGGAGAGGGGAAGGAGTGGGGAGGAGGAGGGGGACTTAACCCGCAAAACATAACTTTTCTTCATCTATTAACTTAACTTATAAACTAAATTGTATGTAAACTACTGGTACTAAAATAAAGTCTATGTCTATGTCTATGACTAGTCTCCCTTCCCTCTCCCCCTGCGGCACCTACGCAAACTCTATTTCCAGCCAGGAGCCAGTAAAAGTGAACTCTGACCTCTGCTCGCAGCGGGTGGTACAATAGATGTTTACCGCGTGATTGATTTGTTCGATGGATTTTCTCATGATCGGGTCCGATATGTAACAATAATTGGCAAAATATAACATATTCTAATCATATATTTATTAACAAACTGCATTGCCATTATTTTATTAACTATATAAAATGCCGTAACAGCCCATGGCAGTGTGGATGTAACCGGGGATGTATCTCGTGACTGATTGCCTCTGTCAACGTGACCAGATATAGAACAATATGAAACAATTACAGTCAGCCAAAATATATATATATATAAAAAAACAACGATTATGTACGACAAAAAAAAGCGATTATATAAATTGGGTTTGTCATAATTCTTTAAATCAAAAGGATAAATTCAAAAGTCATATAGGATTACGTGTCCCAATTACCGCCCTTTCGCCAAGAATATGATGAAGACAAATCACGCGCTAGTCACTAGATTTCGTTGGCGACCGTCATGAACACGCGGTCGAGTGATCTATCCAATCAAATTCAAGAATTCTATTTTCGCGCCAAACATCCACCAATCACGCGAGGCTTAGTAGTTGTGTTCTTCCGTCACATGACTTGGCCGCCATTAACCACAGTTACCCTGATCAGTACGTGTGTTATAGATGTAGTATGGGCGAAGATTTTGGATCTAGAAAAATCCTGCCATGCTCTCAAAAATATTCTCATTCAGTAATCGAAAAACGGATAAAAAGTCTCTCTCTGACGATGTGTAAGTTAGTTGTATCTGTTCTGAAGGAGCAGATATGTTTGATTGTAATAATCGACTGACATTTGTGACTCGATTCATGTCTGTGCTACCTAACGATCTTACTCGAATTTTTAATACGGATTTTTCTTCTTCTGTACAGTGACACCCAGCTCTTATCTTCAAATGTAGGGTAAGTTCACAGTTATCTAGCCATTCGTCATCGATGTTTTGAAATCGTTGGAATAAAACGCTTTTCGTTTGGTAACGCTTGTTCGTGACTGAGAATACGAACTGTCTGGAACTATAATTACCACAAATAGATGTCTCCTGGCTTAGATGACACTATTTCATCGCAAATACTAGCTGTACTCGTTGAATTACTGCCGAACTGTTTTTATGACTATGTCACTATTACAAAGCGAAAATATTTATCATCGATATGTTGCCGTTCCGTGTGATTCAGACAATAAACATTCCAAAAATATGCAAAAACAAAGGTATTTAGCATTATGTTAGTACTATTCCAGGCATAATTGCAGATCTCAATAATCGAGGTCCTTACATCAACTCAAAACAAAATATTGATTGTATTTGAAAGCAGTTGATGGAAAGCTGTCGTTGACAACCAAATCAATCGATTTCTAACGAATTTTTAGCTTTAAAATTTATTTTAGGAAATTTGCAAATGTAATTTTTTAAGCTTAATTGCATTATTTTTCTCGCTCATTTTATACCTGTATCTTCATGTACAAGCTATATTCCTTTCTTTTAAAGACATTAGCATTTCTGTTCCTGTTCAAAGCTACTTTCCAATATTTGTCATTTTTTAAATATTTTCAGTTTTGCTTTATTTTTTTTATTTTTTTTTTTTTTTTTTTTGAAACAGGAAGTCGTGTTAGTAATCTTGTATTTACATGTCTGACAATGCTGTACTTGATTAGGTTATATCACTATATTCCTGCTAGTTGAATTTGGAATATACTCTCAGCAAAACAAACTCTGCAAATTTTGATTTGCAGAGTTTGTTTTGCTAAGAGTATCGTATGAACGTCTAATAATAATAATAATATCTGCATGTCGTATATCTGGGTTGGAAATCACTCAAGTGCAAATGTTAACCTAATATAGGCCCCTTTCAACCAATATTCGCTGACACAGTCTAGGGACAAAACAATGACACTTATCTCTGCCGAGACTTGAAAAAACTTTCTCATATCAAGCGCTGTCTTTGTTTTTGTCCCTTGTAATGTTGAGCTTCAAGTTGCTTATAAACAACTTTGTACTCAAATTAAGAATGTCGTTGTACTCCTTGACATTTGCTCAGCAGTGGCCTCAATTCAGTGTAAACTATTCACAAGTACCAACGACTAATGCGAAAAGTGTTGACATTGGTCAATACAAACATTTTGTAATAACACAGGTCATGCATACTCTTTGTTGTCGCCAAGGCTGAGCGAATGCATCTCGAAACTTGAGTATTCATGTAAGGGGTGTATAGCTGATTTATAAGAACGACACAGTCAACTCTTCGAGTCTACAAATGTACATGTAGATGTACTGGTTCCTGAAAGCCTGATTAATGCTAACCCTGGATTAAACCTTCAGAAATCCTGTCATTTGAACTCTACATGTATATTTTATACATCTAATCAGCCTTTCAGCAACCAACAATATAAGTGACTTGTGATCAAAATCTGGAAATCTGGTGGAGAATTCAGTGTTTGATCAGAGATCACTTAATTAGGTGTCCTTGCAAGAATAGTGTAAGTGACTTGTGATCAAAATCCAAATTCTCTTTTGGAATTCAAAGAGCCTGGTGGAGAATTTAGGTTTTGATCAGAGGTCACTTATGCTGCACAAGGCTAACCCCGACTTGATACCATCGTTCGTGGCAACTGAACAGGACCGTGAAATGGTGTATTAACCTATACCACAAGACTCAGACTTTATCTCACATCATAACAGAACTACAGCCAATCAGTGAGCAGAATTGCTGTTGCATATACTGCAGTATTCTACACCTCCTTCCCATGATACAATGCAGTCGTGTTTGTTTTGCTATTTTCTATGATGTGCGATAAATAAGTTATGTAATAAATTGCGTCTCATTGCATAGTATAACTTGTATAAACCTCACCACAAAATAAGTGAAAAAGAAACATGCACACAATAAACAGGAATAATTGACAGGTCCATGCAATAATTTTCATTCAATTATTGTATTTGCACAAGGCCAACCTCGACTTGGTGCCATTGTTCATGGGTAATCAACAGAACTGTGAAGTGGTGTATTATGTAGTAGTTGTTTTTATCCAGATCTTGACTCTACTCACTGTATAATTTGGTTTATAATTAACCTACCGGTATTTTGATATCTTTTGATCCAAACAGATGCTATCCAGATCTAGACTCTACTCAGATAAGGGTTTTGATATTCAGGGACTGTGATCGTAAGGGAAAGACTTTGCTCTATGATACAAAATTTGCTGCCAAGCTACAAGAAAAATCACAGGTTCTTGTTATTATTCTTGTTATTTATTATTATTATTATCAACAATAATGTACATGTACAGAAATCAAATTACAATAATTTAAGTGTTCTGTGCAAGAACATCCTCGGGAACCCAGGGGTATATTCTGTTGATCATTTAACTCGCTCCCAAAGAAAAAACCCTGGGAACAAAGTCTTATGGAACTTGTTCCGGAAGTCAAAATTCATCTTGTGTCTGATTGGTCGACCTAGGAAGGTCGACCAATCAGTATCAAGTACTTTATATTCTGCTTTGTTGGACAGCAATTTTGACTTCCTGAACAAGTTCCAACAGACTTCGTTCCCAGAGGTTAAATTTCTTCTGGGAGTGACAAATGACTGATAGAATATATTCTGGGTTCCCAAGGATGGTTCGAGAAGTGATCTCTGATCAAAATCTAAATTCTCCTTGAGACTGTATAAATTCTAAAGGAGAATTTGGATTTGGATCCATTACATCTACATTTCAAATTATTACTGACTTCACAATTATGCAAAACCTTTCTTGATATGTCAAGCAATTTATATCCTTATAATGTTCATCACCACTGAGTTATATATTTGTTCTCTATAGGATTCCCCTTCAAGCAAGCAAGATGAAAAGACAACGTGTACAATTCTGTGTGGATCAAATGGAGCAAGTGGGAAAAGAAAATCACTGGTATAAATTTTTTCATGTAATTCAGGGCCGTAGCTGCCAGTACGGTTGACTTTTCGAATCAAACAGTTTCAATTTATTTACATTTTTAATTATTCGGATATTTTTTTAATGAAAAACAAAGTGTGAAAACCGGACCACTCAAAAACTGGCAGCTACGGCCCTGTAATTGATTCTCTTCATGAAATACAAAACTTCAAGTTTGTTAGAGTTTGATCACAGGATAGCAGTGTTGTACGTCATGTATCAGAATGGCAAGAGTTTGTAGATGTATACAACATGCGGGCAGTGGTCAATTAAATGCTGTAAACAGCTTATCCAATGCACAGACTTCATATATAGAATTTCATGTTTGATCAAATTGTGAAGATACAAGTAATTTTCCTAGTTGATGCAAATGAGGATGCTTTTGTATATCAGATTTACAACACTCATCATGTAATAGAAACAATATGAGCAGCCGTACTATACATCAGATTATTTCATCTATTGTTATTCCATTTACACCATATTTGGGAATAATTACAATGTTGATCGAGCTGGAGGCAAGATGATGTTGAGCTGCAGGCGAGACATTTTCATTTCCATACATTACGGTTGCGAATATTCTATCGGACTTATCATATACTGTATGCACATTTGTTTAAAATCTTGTTCTACTATAATTTTCAAGATACCAGTAAGTTTTGCCAAGAAAGTCAAAGTTAAAGTCTATGCAAATCAAGACGATTTTGTATCAGAAATACAAGCTCTGCCACGGTTATGATTTCTCTTGTGAATTCTTAATGAATATGATGACATTACATAGTCTAATAGGTGAAGAGCCACCTCATGGTTCAAATACTATTGAATAAACCATTATTTTATTATTATTGTTATCAGAATCATCAATGATTATTGTCTCCGTAGCTTCAACGACCAAGTAGTGATTCCACTATGTTGGGAGAAATGATATTTGGATCAGTAGCTATGACGTACAAAGGATCCACAGTCAAAGTCCATGTAATCAGGTAAGTTTATATATCTTGTGACATGGTCACATGTTATTTGAGCCATCCATAGCATGAAAAACATGTGAGATACATGTAGTCACATGAGGTCATTGTTACCTTGGATTACTGATCTTTTCCTTGTTTAATTACGATAAATTCTTGCTGATAGATGTGCATGAAATGTACAGTATAAATTATTGTACATTCATTGTAATTGATATACACTTATTTCGATAAAGTTGGTCACCCAAAAAGCTTCGAAGGTGAGACCAAGAAGGACCATGGGTACATACATTTTAACCAACCCAGGATCCTCATCGGTCTCACCTTCGAAGCTTTATGGGCGACTAACTTTATCGAAATGAGTGTATACTCATGTTACATACATGTACAAAATTTCAATATTGCTTGGTTTCTGTCGTCTGTTAAACGTCCTTGAATGTCACTATTTGCCTTCATTTGACGGGCAGACACACACTGCCCTCATTGTGGTGTCAAGCAGAGAGTATTCTATTGAAAAGTTGCAATTCAGTTGAGAACATTCCTTACCAAACTGGAAATTATGTCTATTGAATTCAAGCAATACATGTCTGCAATAGTTGTGTAATTTAATATGTGTACATTTACATGAACCAATGACTACTGATACAGACTTCTCAGTTACTTTAGTACTTAAGTTCATATAACTGGAAAGAGTAACTATTCTAATGATTTATAATGAAACAAATGACTTATTATTATTATGAATCCAAAACTACATCTTTTAGCAATAATATTTCAAAATAAACTAATACATGTATCTAAAGTATTTATTCATCCATTCATTTATCAATTCATCCATCTATCCATTCATCCATTTATCCATCCATCCATCTATCCATTCAACCATTTATCCATCCATTCATTCATCCATTCATCCATCTATCCATTCATTCATTCATCTATCCATTCATTCATCCATCTATCCTTCCATTCATTCATCCATCTGTCCATTCATCCATCTATTCATTCATCCATCTATCCATTCATCCATCTGTCCATCCATTCTATGTATCCATTCATTCATCCATCCATTCACTCATTCATCCATATATTCATTTGTTTCTTTCTTTCTTTTCTTTCAGGTCGCCTCATCAACTGCTGATGACCAAAGTATTCACTCTAAGACCGCGCGCATCTATGTCAAGCTGTTGCAGGTAATTTAGAGGGCCATGAGTTTATCACTGTTTAGCGTCACCCTCAGAAAATAAAGTCTTTATTACAGTCACCTCTCCAGAGTATCTAGAGCAGTTTTTTTCTGACTGAAAAACCACTGCACAGTACGGTCATGGTATTGGGGCCATAAGTTTTTCAGCTGAAGCTGTAATATGTATTCCCTTGTAAAATAAAGTTTATTATTATTATTATTGATTCATTTGAAATTCAAGACCTATATAGATATGGCATAACATGCTGTACGTTTTTCACAGTCATACATGATCTGCTCTAACCTACAATACTTTGATTGCATCAATCTCCACTCAATCTCTGTGATGAAACACAAAATTTCAGTATACAATGTAAATACCGGTACACGCTGCCTGTGAATACAACAATATATTTGTTTAATCAATCTTTAAGATTTTGGCATATTCATGTAGTAATACACAGATTAATTAGCAAACATTAAATATTGTCTTACAGTGCGACTACACTAACCAAGGCCACCCAAGCAAATTTTCATACAAATTATCCAATCACAATTGAGTATTTAAACAATAGAATCTGCACAAATTGTCAAATTTTCGCTTTAAAAGCATATATTTTACTTTATATGTGTATGTATATGATCAAGAGTGAACAAGAAACAGTTTAAAATGTAGAATTCGACATCATTCTGTTATTCAGCGTCACAAATGTGATTAGAAAATTTGATTCAAAATTTGTTTGGGTGGCCTTGGTTGGTGTAGTTGCACTGTAACCCCTGGGTAGGATCCTTTAAACTGGAACTTCATGTTTAAAACTGTAATTTTATATTTTTAGTGAGAATAGTGAGAGTTTAACATCAAGTCAAGTGGATTCATTGTTAGAATCAAGCAGAATTGAACACGACTCTGCATCTCTGTCATCTCAAAATAACAGTCCAAAAGAGTTTCAAATGAAAGACTGTGTTTCTACACCAGTAGCAGTGCCAGGAATGCTGCCGATAGTTAGAATTGATCCTGAAGATGACAGTGGTTTGACAGCATCGCTAGACAGTAAGTGATGTGGTTGTCTTGTCTGTCTGTCTGTCTGTCTGTCTGTCTGTCTTGTTTGTCTGTCTGTCTGGTCTGTCTTGTTTGTCTGTCTGTCTGGTCTGTCTTGTTTGTCTGTCTGTCTTGTTTGTCTGGTCTGTCTGTTTGTCTGGTCTGTCTGTTTGTCTGTCTGTCTTGTTTGTCTGTCTGTCTGTCTTGTCTGTCTGTCTTGTTTGTCTGTCTGTCTTGTTTGGGTCTGTCTGTTTGTCTGTCTGTCTTGTTTGTCTGTCTGTCTTATTGGTCTGTTCTGTCTGTTCTGGTCTGTCTGTCTTGTTTGTCTGTCTGTTTTGTTTGTCTGTTCTGTCTGTCTGTTCTGTCTGTCTGTTCTTGTCTTTCTGTCTGTCTGTCTGTCTTGTTTGTCTGTCTGTCTGGTCTGTCTTGTTTGTCTGTCTGTCTTGTTTGTTTGTCTGTCTGGTCTGACTGTCTTGTTTGTCTGTCTGTCTGTCTTGTTTGTCTGTCTGTCTGTCTGTCTTGTTTGTCTGTCTGTCTTGTTTGGGTCTGTCTGTTTGTCTGTCTGTCTTGTTTGTCTGTCTGTCTTATTGGTCTGTTCTGGTCTGTCTGTCTTGTTTGTCTGTCTGTTTTGTTTGTCTGTTCTGTCTGTCTGTTCTTGTCTTTCTGTCTGTCTGTCTTGTTTGTCTGTCTGTCTTGTTTGTTTGTCTGTCTTGTTTGTTTGTCTGTCTTGTTTGTTTGTCTGTCTTGTCTGCCTGTCTTGTTTGTCTGTCTGTCTGTCTGTTTGTCTGTCTGTCTGTCTTGTTTGTCTCTGTCTGTCTGTCTTGTTTGTCTGTCTGTCTGTCTGTTTGTCTGTCTGTCTGTCTGTCTTTCTGTCTGTCTGTCTGTCTGTCTTGTCTGTCTGTCTTGTCTGTCTGTCTGTCTGTCTTTCTGTCTTGTCTGTCTATCTGTCTTGTTTGTCTGTCTGTCTTATCTGTCTGTCTTGTTTGTCTGTCTGTCTTGTTTGTCTGTCTGTCTTGTTTGTTTGTCTGTCTGTCTTCTTTGTCTGTCTGTCTTGTTTGTCTGTCTGTCTTGTTTGTCTGTCTGTCTGTCTTGTTTGTTTGTCTGTTTTTCTATCTGTCTGTCTTGTGTCTGTCTGTCTTGTTTGTCTGTCTGTCTTGTTTGTCTGGTCTGTCTGTTTGTCTGCCTGTCTTGTTTGTCTGTCTGTCTTATAAAAAAAGTTATTGGTCTGTTCTGTCTGTCTGATCTGGTCTGTCTTTCTGATCTGGTCTGTCTTTCTGTCTTGTTTGTCTGTCTGTCTTGTTTGTTTGTTTGTCTGTCTGTCTTGTTTGTCTGTCTTTCTGTTCTTGTTTGTCTGTCTGGCTGCCCATGACACCTACATTGTAGTGCTAGTTTGCATATGCTGTCACAGCAGCTACATGTACAATGTAAGTTGGTGTCCAATAACAGAGTATTCATCAATGGACCATCAACACTATAAGTTTACAGTCAAAACTGTCATTTTATAGTGTTATGTTGTTCTTGTTCAAACCTCTTCATTAGTGTTGGCTAAATAATGTCCTGTGTACATAAAACTGATTGTTTCCAATTCCATTCAGGTCTGTACCTCAATTCTTGTTCTGGTAGCATGACTTCATTGTACAACATTGCCTCATCTCCCCAGTGCGGCAATTTTCAAAGACGACTACATCGAAGTCAGATCAAAAGTATCGATGGCAGGTACTCGAGAAAGCACGAAGATTCATCTGAAGAACCTAATTCACCAATCCTCAGACGCCGACCTAAAATAGGACTTGGGATACTTTTGCCGTTGAGTGCTGATGATGAGAAAAGCAGGTTGGTTTGATGTAGTTATATTATGTGCACATGTATCAATACATCATCATCATTTACACCTGTCATTGTCATCATCATCATCACCATTACCAACAGCAACACCATTATAATAATAATCACAATCATTATATAACGTATCAAAATCATAATAATGTTGTCATCACTATTGCTCTGACACCATTATCATAATTATCATCAGTATTATCATCATCATTATCATCATCAACATTAGTATCATCATCATCATTACCATCAGACATCATTATCATCAGTATTATCATCATCATTATCATCATCATCAACATTAGTATCATCATCATCAACATTAGTATCATCATCATCATTACCATCAGACATCATTATTATCATCACATCAACATTAGTATCATCATCATCATTACCATCAGACATCATTATTATCATCATCATTATCATCATGTCAACATTAGTATCATCATCATTATTACCATCAGACATCATTATCATCATTATCATTGATCAGTATTATCATCATCATCATCACTACCATCATTGTTGTTGTCGACCATCAGACATCATTATCATTAGTATTATCATCATCATTATCATCATCATCAACATTAGTAGATCATCATTACCATCAAACATATCATCAGTATTATCATCAGTATTATCATCATCATCATTATCATCATCATCAACATTAGTATCATCATCAATACCATCAGACATCATTATCATCAGTATTATCATCATCATCATCACTACCATCATTGTTGTTGTTGACCTCATAACTTTCTACATTTGTATCATCATCATCATCATTTCAATATATTACTCTGTACATGTACACATGTATTTTATTCACCTAGAACATTGCAATAATATTGCTGTAGAATTATTTTTTTAATACTGAAATGTTTCTTTTTAACCAGTGCACTCCAAGGCTTCTTCTTTGCCCATTTTCCACTCTTTGATTCCCATGTACATCGTCTCAGACGTGCAGTAGAGAAAGCTTGTTGTTCAAGGAATTCCTTCTCTGTACAAGTCGTCGAGGTAAAGTTTTTATTGAAGTCGTCATCCTCAAAACCAGTAGCTCATAAATGAGTACTGTAGCTGTTTGCAAGAATGTGTACACATGCAAGTGACTTTTGATCAAACTCCAGATTCTCCTTTGGAATTCAAAGTTCTTAAAAGAGAATGAGGGTTTATCACGTTATTTCAAAACTTATAGGAGACATAGGACAAAAAATGATTATCATAGCTGGAAAGAGCTTGTTGAAATTAGTAAAAATGTGAAGTTTGGAAAAGATCGCTTCACAAATTGTGAAGATATGAAATTTCAAAAATCGAAATTTTATATGAAAACCTTTGTTGGAGGCAAGAGTTGCCTACCTCAGCGTAAATTTCCAAAGGTTTTCATATAAAATTTCGATTTTTGAAAATTCATATCTTCACAATTTGTGAAGCGATCTTTTCCAAACTTCACATTTTTACTAATTTCAACTTGCTCTTTCCAGAGCTATGATAATCATTTTTTTGTCCTATGAGTTTTGAAATTACGTGATAAACCCTCATTCAGTTCATGATCATATATCACTTAGGGGTCCAGGCAAGAGCAGTGTAAGTGACTTGTGATCAAACTCCAAATTCTCCTTTAGAATTCAAAGAACCTAGAGGAGAATTTAGTTTCTGATCAGAGATCACTTACAGTACAAATGTACATGTACAGTATGTTGTTCTTGCACAGACCCTTCAATTTCTTATCTGATTCATTTGCAGGCTATTGATAGATTTTCAGAGGATGTATGTAACCTACTCAAGACTCCGAGACTCAAGGTACAGTGTACATAGTATAGATTACAATTTACATGTCTTTGTATTTGGAAATATACATACATGTGCAAGAACAGAGTAAGTGACTTGTGATCAAAACCCAAATTCTCCTTGGAAATTCAAAGAATCTCGAGGAGAATTTAGATTTTGATCAGAGATCACTTACGTTGTTCTTGCAGGGAGCCCTTCAATTGTGAGCAATTTATCGGCTTTCATTGTTAGCACCTAAGGTAGAAATTGCTGGCTAGCTACTCCAGGGGGAAAACTGTCAAAATTTTGAAATATCAACTTAGCTAGTAATCCTTCGCAACTGACTTTAGTCTTGTCCAATAAGGTGCTCTTCCACTGTGATAAGACCAAAATGAGTGTGTTGCCTGACAAGACATAAACACACTACAAAGGAGACCTAAAGTTTAGCTGCCTACAAATTAAAAACTCGAAAACTTAAATTTTCGTTGCAACTCTGATATATATATAAGTTATAATGTAAATAATATCAAGACGCTCAATGAGAGTACACTCGGGCTGCCATTATGACAAGGACAATGACAGTTGCGTGACGAGGGAGACTATGTATTGGTGAGCATAGATAAAAATATCCGAATCGTCCTTATGTCGTATTCAATACGTTGTGGGGCCAACCTTTCAGTTATTTGGTCCAAAGTATGTTCTGACTGTTAGTAGTTGTTGACAGATTGATGTGTGATTAGTGGCATTTTAAGATATTTCAACGTTGCTGACTGACTGTTGTCACGCGCCGTGAAAAACCTTTTAAAAAATTATCCGACAGTAAAATGAAACACATTTCTCAGATATATAATAATAATAATAATAATAATTTAATTCTTGAAAAAGCGCATTACATGGATGTAATGATGGATGTTTATTTTATTTGACGTTTGAAAAATTCAGAAAGAAAAGGAATTGTAGAAATCGTACTTCAAAACTTCATCATACAAAAGTAGTTTTAGCCTATTTATATACTTGCACAATAGCGAAGCGCATTAATTAGTGACGTCACAACTTAGACCAACAAACCAAATTTTGCATATCCTTCAGTCCGATTTTGTTAGTTTTATTTTTTACTGACAAATGTTTTGAAAATAAGCAGTGTTTGCATGATAAAATGTAGGTTTCTCTATTCTTTTCAGTACGATTACAGATGTATGAATCAGACAAGGATCATGCAACTATTACGCGACATAATTTTAGAACCGCCGCGCAGCGCTATTTAAAGCAGAATTTCCATGCTCAAAACAGGTCAGTGAATGGCAAAAATACAATCGCAATCAAAACGTCATTAGATTTTAGGGATCTGTTACAAAAGAAGACGCTCAATGAACGTATCTCGGGCATTATGACAATGACAGTTGCGTGACGAGGGAGACTATTTGTGTCGATGAGCATCGATAAAGATCTTGCATATTCGCCTTTGCTTTGATGAAGTTTTGAAGTACGATTTCTACGATTCCTTTTCTTTCTGAATTTTTCAAACGTCGAATAAAATAAACATCCATCATTATATATCTGAGAAATGTGTTTCGTTTTACTGTCGGATAATTTTTAAATGGTTTTTCACGGCGCGTGACAACAGTCAGTCAGCAAGCAAAGCGAGATTAGCTATCAAAACAAAATCTACTGGAAAATCAAAAGAACTAGAATCCTGACCTTTTAATAGCTTGAAGATCTACAGCTGCTTTCAAAACTAAGATTCAAATCTACTTGAGTCCTGTGTGTCGTTTGCTTTCCCTTATCTGCTGAGTAATCTTGAGTCCTGTGTGTCGTTTGTTTAGCGATTAGAGCGGTTTTCCGCAAATTCAGGGAATGGAGTGTAGCTCGCTCCCTTATCTGCTGAATCATCTTGAAACTCGATACGATCAAATACTTCGCATTTGGTGTACTGATACGATCAAATACTTCACATTCTGTGACCGACAAAAAATAAAAATAAAAACAAGAAAGCGCATTTTATAACTCGGGCTTCCTCCGGAAGTGCCCGAGTAATTATTGTCACTTGGTAATACACACTGTAGTTTGTAAGTAAAGTTTGTGTGTATCTTCAAGCCTAAATGTATATAAAGAAGACTCAGAAAAATCCAGACAGAAAATTGCAGGCGTACAGTATATGTACTCGTTCAACTTCTTTCTCTTCATGACAGTCTGATGAGAGACTGGGAACCATTTGTCTCCCCAGTCCCCCTCAGCCTTCCTAACACAAGGGATCCCAGAAGGACTCTGATGAGAGACTGGGAACCATTTGTCTCCCCAGTCCCCCTCAGCCTTCCTAACACAAGGGATCCCAGAAGGACTCTGATGAGAGACTGGGAACCATTTGTCTCCCCAGTCCCCCTCAGCCTTCCTAACACAAGGGATCCCAGAAGGACACTTTAATAATCAGCATTTCATTTCTTTAGGAACCTCTCTGGCTCAATATGATGTCCTTTCCTGATCACAGAAGAGACTTGTGTGGACAGTTCATGGAACAATTTACTCATTGCTTGGATCTATTCAACAATAGGGAAACTAGTTTGTAAGTCTGCAAGAACAATGTCAGTGATCTCTGATCAAGATCTAAATTCTCCTTGAAATTATTTAAATTCCAATGAGAATTTGGGTTTTGATCACAAGTCACTTACACTATTCTTGTGTCTTGTTCAAGTGACACTCGTGTCAAGAACTTTAATAATAATAATAATAATAATGTTTATTGCTTATATTGCGCATTTTAACATTTGAATATGATCAAATGCGCATTACACAACACTAGAAATAATTATATACAAATGATAAAAAATGTTCAAACCTTACTAACTTACGAAAAGCTACCCCCCCCTAAACTAAATTATCAATGTAATATATACTCATTATTATAAATAAAAATATAAAAATAAAAATAAACTTTACATACATGTATACCATACATGTATACCACTGAATAATGAAAACAGGAGACCACAGGATGATTGAAAGAATGAGTGGGTGAATAAATAAATGGCGGAATGGAGGAATGGAGGAATGAATGAAGAAATGAATGGATGGATTGATAAGCAAAAATTGAATGTCAAATGGTTAGGTGAATAATGAATGAGAGGATGACATGAATGAATGAATGAATGAATGAATGAATAGTATGAGTATCTACAAAATTTCAAACTTGAGAAATGCACACATGCTAAAATATAGACTTTTATACATATTGCTCAGTCTTTACAGTCCCAATACCTAGTTAACTATATTGTATATTTATATATCTATTGTATATCGTATTGTATATCGTATTGTATTTCGTATGCACATAGACAAGCACTCTTCACAAACTGTATATATATGCTGCCTTTATATTTGTACAATTGAAATAACCTGATAATAAAAAAAATTCAAAAAAAAAAAAATAAAAAAGAGCCTACATGTATAAGCACATATATGCACTCTTCACAAACTGTAAGTCTATAGAGCCTACATATACATGCACCTAGACAAGCACTCTTCACAAACTGTAAGTCTATAGAGCCTACATATACATGCACCTAGACAAGCACTCTTCACAAACTGTAAGTCTATAGAGCCTACATATACATACATGCACACCAAGACAAGCACTCTTCACAAACTGTAAGTCTAAACAGGCCTACATATACATGCACCTAGACAAGCACTCTTCACAAACTGTAAGTCTATAGAGCCTACATATACATGCACCTAGACAAGCACTCTTCACAAACTGTAAGTCTAAAGAGCCTACATATACATGCACCTAGACAAGCACTCAGTTTCACAAACTGTAAGTCTATAGAGCCTACATATACATGCACCTAGACAAGCACTCTTCACAAACTGTAAGTCTATAGAGCCTACATATACATGCACCTGGACAAGCACTCTTCACAAACTGTAAGTCTATAGAGCCTACATATACATGCACCTAGACAAGCACTCTTCACAAACTGTAAGTCTATAGAGCCTACATATACATGCACCTAGACAAGCACTCTTCACAAACTGTAAGTCTATAGAGCCTACATATACATGCACCTAGACAAGCACTCTTCACAAACTGTAAGTCTATAGAGCCTACATATACATGCACCTAGACAAGCACTCTTCACAAACTGTAAGTCTATAGAGCCTACATATACATGCACCTAGACAAGCACTCTTCACAAACTGTAAGTCTATAGAGCCTACATATACATGCACCTAGACAAGCACTCTTCACAAACTGTAAGTCTATAGAGCCTACATATACATGCACCTAGACAAGCACTCTTCACAAACTGTAAGTCTATAGAGCCTACATATACATGCACCTAGACAAGCACTCTTCACAAACTGTAAGTCTATAGAGCCTACATATACATGCACCTAGACAAGCACTCTTCACAAACTGTAAGTCTATAGAGCCTACATATACATGCACCTAGACAAGCACTCTTCACAAACTGTAAGTCTATAGAGCCTACATATACATGCACCTAGACAAGCACTCTTCACAAACTGTAAGTCTATAGAGCCTACATATACATGCACCTAGACAAGCACTCTTCACAAACTGTAAGTCTATAGAGCCTACATATACATGCACCTAGACAAGCACTCTTCACAAACTGTAAGTCTATAGAGCCTACATATACATGCACCTAGACAAGCACTCTTCACAAACTGTAAGTCTATAGAGCCTACATATACATGCACCTAGACAAGCACTCTTCACAAACTGTAAGTCTATAGAGCCTACATATACATGCACCTAGACAAGCACTCTTCACAAACTGTAAGTCTATAGAGCCTACATATACATGCACCTAGACAAGCACTCTTCACAAACTGTAAGTCTATAGAGCCTACATATACATGCACCTGGACAAGCACTCTTCACAAACTGTAAGTCTGTAGAGCCTACATATACATGCACCTAGACAAGCACTCTTCACAAACTGTAAGTCTATAGAGCCTACATATACATGCACCTAGACAAGCACTCTTCACAAACTGTAAGTCTATAGAGCCTACATATACATGCACCTAGACAAGCACTCTTCACAAACTGTAAGTCTATAGAGCCTACATATACATGCACCTAGACAAGCACTCTTCACAAACTGTAAGTCTGTAGAGCCTACATATACATGCACCTAGACAAGCACTCTTCACAAACTGTAAGTCTATAGAGCCTACATATACATGCACCTAGACAAGCACTCTTCACAAACTGTAAGTCTATAGAGCC
This sequence comes from Actinostola sp. cb2023, assembly GCA_033675265.1. Taxonomy (NCBI): domain Eukaryota; kingdom Metazoa; phylum Cnidaria; class Anthozoa; order Actiniaria; family Actinostolidae; genus Actinostola; species Actinostola sp. cb2023. The sequence goes on along the minus strand of JAUJYZ010000524.1, from coordinate 193,197 downwards.
TACATATACATGCACCTAGACAAGCACTCTTCACAAACTGTAAGTCTATAGAGCCTACATACACATGCACCTAGACAAGCACTCTTCACAAACTGTAAGTCTATAGAGCCTACATATACATGCACCTAGACAAGCACTCTTCACAAACTGTAAGTCTATAGAGCCTACATGTACATGCACCTAGACAAGCACTCTTCACAAACTGTAAGTCTATAGAGCCTACATATACATGCACCTAGACAAGCACTCTTCACAAACTGTAAGTCTATAGAGCCTACATATACATGCACCTAGACAAGCACTCTTCACAAACTGTAAGTCTATAGAGCCTACATGTACATGCACCTAGACAAGCACTCTTCACAAACTGTAAGTCTGTAGAGCCTACATATACATGCACCTGGACACAAGCACTCTTCACAAACTGTAAGTCTATAGAGCCTACATATACATGCACCTGGACAAGCACTCTTCACAAACTGTAAGTCTATAGAGCCTACATATACATGCACCTAGACAAGCACTCTTCACAAAACTGTAAGTCTATAGAGCCTACATATACATGCACCTAGACAAGCACTCTTCACAAACTGTAAGTCTATAGAGCCTACATATACATGCACCTAGACAAGCACTCTTCACAAACTGTAAGTCTATAGAGCCTACATATACATGCACCTAGACAAGCACTCTTCACAAACTGTAAGTCTATAGAGCCTACCTAGACACAAATACTCTTTGCAAGTCTATTGGGATAACTATGATAGGGCTGGCGAATGGTCCCTAATAATTAAGAGTCCCGCAGTTCTTTAACCTCAAATACAAGGGTCTTGCAGTCTCCCTTTATCAATGTTTTCATTATCTCGGAAACTCAATTTTTTCTAAATCAATCTACATCAAGAGTCTCGCCGTCTCGCAAAGTCTCGCAATGACCATTCACCACCCCTAGCTTATGATGAGCATAAACTTGTGCTAATGTCAAATGTGAAAATCATGATTTTGACTGATGTTTTTGTTCATTTGTTTTACAGTTGGACATTCTTGCTCAGTCTCATCCTTACAACCCTTTGTGGGCACAACTTAGGTAATTTCTTTTCTTTTTGAATTTTGTTAGGGCCACAACCTAGTTTATCAGTTTACTTCTATACTGTCACGTGTCACCCTCTTTAAATAAAGTCTTACTTATACTTTCTACTTACAAGGGCTAATAACCACTTAAGTTGTCGCTTGAGGTATTTGTCGTACAACATGTACATGAACATAAATTGGTTTCCTTGGTATTTTAGTGATCTGTATGGAGCCATTGGCTTTCCACTGAAGCTTGCAAGAACAGTTATCACTGGGAAAAATTCAAAGCTTGTGGGAGAACTGCTAAGTATTCTAAGTTACTTCATTCGATGTACCGAAGTCTCCGAACACAATCTAGAACGGGTTAAAGTAGAGGAGGAAGCAAATCCAAGCGAAGTCAATTTGGAAACTGTAAACTGTTGTTTGTGTAGCCAAAACGATGGCGTAAATGAACTGGATTTTTACTCATAAACATAGCATATGTGAATCGTGTATTGACAAAAGTGGACTTTCTATGTGTGGAAACTGTCAGAAACTAATCCCTAAGGAACTCAATGACATCTCATTGTCAGACAAGTCAAATGAACTGCTTAGAAAGCTACTCCAAGGGCTCCCTTGTTGTCCAAAATGTGGACTTGTGCAGAAGAATTGGAACGTGAATGGACTAATGCGTTTAAATACAATGTCAGGATCCTGTAGCTGCTTGCCGAAGTGGGCAGTTGCCAAGGAACTGCGACATTTTCTGAGTGACGTAACTTTTTCGGAACGCAGTGAGACCTTTAAGTGCTACTGCTGTGAGGCTAATGAACCTTTGAGTGTTGCACAAGATGTTGACGTGAAGTCCACATTTCAATGCTACTGCATCGGGGACGATAAGTGTAGTCATTGCAGCACCACAAGGAATGGATACAGAAATGGCTCACACAAGATGTTTGGTCAAATTCCTGAGCACACTCTAGAAGATATCTTCATGGAGCTTTTATCTCATGATCAGTTTTGCCCCAAACTTGAGTGTGCATGTGATTCCAAAGATGACAGTAGTTGTCTTGAACTAGACCTTGAACCATGTCAAGACAGTGTTGAGAAAGTTGAGAGTGAATCAGGTGATTCCTATGGTAGAAGCGGATCGCTTGATTCAGGATTTCATCAGTCGTCATCTTCGTCATGTTGTGTCAAAGGCAAAAGTGAGTTGGAGAGTTTGAGCGTTGATACATTGGAAGACGGCGACGAGTTTGGACCAGAGGAGCTTCCTTTACTTGGGTAAGTTTGCTAGTATTTACAAAGTTTCACAAGTTGATGATATGAGTGACAGACAGTTGATACATGCTGCAATGATGCTTGTTCAAGAAAATAGATACACCAAATTGAAGAATCGTTGTCAGGTTCAAAATCATAGAACATTGGAGCTAAGACCGAAATAGCTTATGGGAAATATGTTAATTAGATCTATGCATGTTGACTATGTTACCCGATTTGCAATCAGAATGCAAAAATGCATATCTTGCATCTAATTAACATATTTTCCATAAGCTATTTCGGTCTCAGCTTCTATGTTCTACAATGTATGAACAATTCTTCAATTTGGTGCATACATACATGTACATGTACATATATATTGATCTTAATGCACAATTTTTATCAACATTGTAGCATTAGTAATAGTTCAGAAGGTGATGATGATGGCAGCCATAAGACTGACAAACAGAAAAAGAGCAACAACTTTGGACGCTCTCTATTCTCAGGGTTCGTATACATTGTATAATTAACAAATTGACTTGATGGTTTTTAGTTGTCTGTACTCTTATTGACACACACTTGACATCACAAAATGTTCAAAACTCAAGTGGAATCACGAGCTTGGCGAGTGATTTCACTGCAAAGTTTTGGACATTTTATGACGTTTTTATGACATTTTATATTCTCCTGTGGGTTCTTTGAATTTTGAAGGAGAATTTGGTGTTTGATCACAAGTCACTTACACACTGTTCTTGCATGAAGCCCTTCAATTCACTAAGCTGTATTACATATACATGTTATATTGTACTAAATAAACCATAATGTTTTATTCCAGTGTTAGTGATAAATATCACTCGGACTTTGTCCTTCAAGGGGTTACTTCCAGCAAGCACGATATTCTACCAAGTCTATCAAACGACTTATGCCTGGCATTACAGGTATTGAAACAGGTTTTATACATATGGAAACTGGTTTTATAGTGATTAAGCTTGTTTTGTAGATACAGTAAAACAGGTTTTGCAGGTATTGAAACAGGTTTTATACATTATGGAAACTGGTTTTATAGTAATTAAGCTTGTTTTGTAGATATAGAAAACAGGTTTTGCTGGTATTGAAACAGGTTTTATACATTGGAAACTGGTTTTATAGTGATTAAGCGACAACAAAAACATAGCGACAACAAAAACAGAGCTGAGGGTGTCCGCTTTAATGAACATTTAGTACCCTGTGTCTATAATATTCTGACATCTTAAAGTATATCCTTTACTCTTTATGTTACAGCATTCTGTCATAGATGATGCGCTTTCTGATGCTGTTTGTATTTTGGCTGACACAGACAACTGGTATGTGTAGTCACATAAATTTTGATTTCTTAAACCTTACATGGTTTGCTACTACTGTGTCACTTTAAATACCTGTGGCATGGAACACAGATGGAGGGAGGGAGTACAGTGTAGACTGTTCACCTCTCAGCAGATCACTTTCAGGCGAAGGGATGTTAACTATGCCACAAATGGTGTCCTTGGAACTGACATGTATTGTGACCTTATACAAATGTAGTTTTAACCTGAGCTCCTCATTATTATTATTATTATTATTATTATTATTATTATTATTATTATTATTATTATTATTATTATTATTATTATTATTATTATTATTATTATTATTATTATTATTATTATTATTACTATTATTATTACTATTATTATTATTATTGTTGTTGTTGTTGTTGTTGTTGTTATTATTATTATTATTATTATTGTTGTTGTTATAATTTTTGTTTATTTTATATTATTAAATTATTATTTTTATTATTATTATTATTATTATTACATGTACTAAGTCTTGCTGTTTTTAAATATTTAAGGACTTGTGAGCTGATATCAGCAAAGAAAGGGAGAGTCAAATCATCAAGGTCAGTAAAGACAATCACATGGAACTTGAAAGTTCATTTATTAATTACACAGCTTGAAAACGTTATTGCTGAAACAACTGTGTAGAATGAAACATTGTGTAAAAAGGCTCTAAATTTACAATGTATGGTGTTTTGGATGTTAGTCCTTCGTCGGAGTAAAAACACATTGCACTGTCGAACCCCACCTTATATTTTGTTATTACTGCCACTTTAATTTTGTCCACCAAAAAAAACAATAAGTTATTAATCTTATACACTGTCCTATATTTAAAACTATGTTTTACGATTAACACATTAATATATGTCAAGATAGTGCGGCCGACCTCTATTTAGTGGCCACTTGCCAATTCCACAGTGGTGGCCGCTTAATAGAGGTTCGATTGTAGCCTGTTGGTGTCCAGATTAAGGAGTTTGCCCTCTAACACTTGAACACTGTGTTTCGTCTTCAATGGAGTTGTTGTCTTAGAAATATTTCTACCCAGCCTGTTTCATGTTCATTCAACTCTAATCTCCAAAGCAAATACTCCTCTTTAAAGTCAAATTGTAAGAAAATGTCAGAAGATTGTTTAGTTCAGAGAGAGTTGACTGTATTTTGTCTTTATTGTTTAGTTCAGAGAGAGTTGACTGTATTTTGTCTTTATTGTTTATCAGTGAGTCAACTCAGACACAGCCAGTACAAGTGTCCAACCTGGTGCTGTCCATGTTATCATCAGTTACTGGACTCTGGGATGTCAAAATGCCTGCCGAGTTTGTAAGTATCAGAACATGTACATGTGAATCAGTAGTTGACATCATCATCATTGCCATTGTTACCATGATCATCATGGTCATCATTACCACCATCAACAACAACAACCATTGTCATCATGATCATCATCACTATCATCACCACCACTACCACTACCAACCGTCATCATCATCATCGCCATCAACAACCACCATTGCCATCATAATCATCATTATGATATCACCATCAACACATCATCATCATCACCACATCATCATCACCATCACCACTACCACCACCATCACCACCTCCACCATCAATGTCATCATAATAATCATCATCATCACCCACCAACCATCATTATCATCATTAACACATCATCACCATCACCACTGCCACTACCACCACCATCACCACCACCATCAATGTCATCATAATCATCATCATCACCACCAACCATCATCATCATTATCACCATCAACACATCATCATCACCACCAATGTCATCATAATCATCATCATCATCACCACCCACCAACCATCATCATCATTATCACCATCAACACATCATCACCATCACCACTACCACCACCACCATCACCACCACCATCAATGTCATCATCATCATCATCACCACCACCCACCAATCATCCTCACCACCCACCAACCATCATCATCATTATCACCATCAACACATCATCACCATCACCACTACCACCACCATCACCACCACCATCAATGTCATCATCATCATCATCACCACCACCACCCAACCATCATCATCATTATCACCATCAACACATCATCATCACCATCACCACTACCATCACCACCACCATCAATGTCATCATAATCATCATCATCACCACCAACCATCATCATTAATATCACCATCAACACATCATCACCATCACCATCACCACTACCACCACCATCACCACCACCATCAATGTCATCATAATCATCATCATAATCATCATCATCACCACCCACCAATCATCATCATCATTATCACCATCAACACCTATCAAATCATCATCTTCATCCTAATCTCTTCACATTCAGGCCCGCGGTTGAACAAATGGTGGATAGTGCTATACACTGGATAAATCCTTATCCAGATCCAGTAGATAACTTTATTAGATAACAGCATTGGATTTATTTTGATTGGATTTTTTTTTTGATTGCCATATATAATTACATATAAATATATTACAACATAATTCTTGGAGATATTATGGCGAGAAGGATTGATAAGAAGCATCTACTTAGCATTAGCACTATCCACCTTTCATGCAACTGAGAACTCTGTTCTCACAACATTTTTGCAATCTTTTCAATAACAATATGTTCAACTTTTCTTTTGTTTCTTAGTGTCTAATGCACCTTGAAGACAGATTGAAGGGAATTTACCTGAAGAGCAGAGTAAGTAAAATACAGTAATTCTCACTTTGCGGACACCCTGCTATTACGGACACCTCACTATTATGGGTATCCTGCTATTACGGACACTCCGCTAGTACAGACACCTCGTTATAAATGGATGTCCGATGATTGGCTAAATTTACAAAAGACTTGTGGACTCTCAGACACAGAATTACTGCTCGCAGAGTGTCTGCTGCATATTGAAAGGGTCCATGCAAGAACATTGTAAGTGACTTGTGATCAAAAATTCAAATTCTCCTTTGGAATTCAAAGAAACTAAATGAGATTTTGGGTTTTGATCAGAGATCACTTATGTTGTAAACATTTGTACCAAATCACAATGAGGTTCAGCTACTACCAGGATTGTTCACTAGGCAGGGCCGTACATAACCCAAAATTCAAGGGGGGGGGGGGGGGGGGGGGGGGGTAGTACGTATATAACAGCAAAAAAATGAATAAAAATAGTACAGCTCTCAGTACTTTTTTGTATCTTTTTCGCCCTGCTAGGGGGGAACTGCCCCCCCCCCCACACCCCTGTGCTGTGTACGGCCCTGCTAGGGAGCTGAGTAGCAGGCTGTAGCTAAAATGTGGGTGGCTCAGATAACACCACAACAGTAGGCATGATAGGCATTCAGAATTGTAAGTACTGGGTCTAATACATGTTTGGTTTTCGTCATGTAGGTGATTGCTGAATGGCTGCACACCAGCAAGAAGGCAATCAGTAGATATGAACTGGCAAGAACTTTAGGGTGAGTTAATATGTCCTACTGCAATTTACAATATTATATTACTATTTGGAACAAGTGCAAGGGGTCAGCCATCCATGGTCTAAGGGCCAACTAACATCCCCCTTCTTGGTATGTTGTTTATAAATACTGCTAGCTAGAACTTCGGAGTAAGTGAAAGGTTCCCAGAAAGAACGGAGTAAGTGACTTGTGATCAAAACCCAAATTCTCCTTTGAAGTTAGATTTTGATCACAAGTCACTTACGTTGTTCTTGCAGGGAGTCCTTCAAGTGTTAATTGAATGGTCTTTTGTAGAGCAACTACAAAAATATTCTCTTATACATTTGACAAATAGAGAATTGGGATAGATGGATGGATGGATGAATAGATAGATAGATGGATGGATAGTTTAATGGATGGATGGATGGATAGATTAATGGATGGATGGATGGATGAATAGATAGATGGATGGATGGATAGATTAATGGATGGATGGATGGATGAATAGATAGATGGATGGATGGATAGATTAATGGATGGATGGATGGATGAATAGATAGATGGATGGATGGATAGATTAATGAATGGATGGATGGATGGATGGATGGATGGATGGATGAATGGATAGATGGATGGATGAATAGATAGATGGATGGATGGATAGTTTAATGGATGGATGGATGGATGGATGGATAGATTAATGGATGGATGGATGGATGAATATTAGATAGATGGATGGATGGATAGATGGATGGATGGATAGATTAATGGATGGATGGATGGATGGATGGATGGACAAGGGCGCTTTTGCATAATAAATTAAGCCTGCTTTGACGTCACCTAATTAGCATATCACGATTTCAAACCTTTATAACTCGCAAATTATGCGAAGCTCAAATCACAAAATACTGAACCATCCCACTATTAACTTCATATGTAATCGATTTTCAAAAGAAAAAACAAGCATGACATGCACTTTAATTTCTTGAAATTTAGCATATGAAACTAAGGAATGATCCTTGCATGAGATCTGACTGTTGTTGTATATAATTTTGTAGGATTGATGATAGTGACATCATGCTGCTGCTGGCAGTGGCAAGTTCACATTCTCCACAAGGAATGGCCAACCTGAGGTAATTAATCAATGAAGAGGTCCATGCAAGATCTAAATTCTCCTAGAGGCTCTTTGAATTCCAAAGGAGACTTTGGATTTTGATCACGTTACGTTTATTATTGTAATATAATGTCAATGCAATGTCCATGCAAGAACAATGTAGATTAAACTCGTAAAGATAAGCCGCATCTTAATATGTTGTTCAAAGTTGGGGCAAGCAACTGCCCTTCAACTATGGCTGCCTCCGCCCCTATGTCGCTGGTACTTTCCATTGTTCCTGACCAAATAGAATAGAATAGAAACTTGATTTCATGAGGGTAGATTTTGATGATGATGCTGCAGTGGCTGTTCGTAAATTCAGGCAGGAGCCACAATGAAGAAAGAGTACAGTGATAACGTGTCTCGATATGAACCTTGCCAGACTGCTATATTCAAGATTACTGACCGGTCGATCAGATCCAAAGGAAAGTCCCTTAGGTAACAAATGAGATTGGATGGGAAGATATATTTAATAATAATAATAATTTGATGAGATTTTAGGTAACGCTGTCTTTCTTTATTGAATTTTCTTTCAGATGATAAAGATCGAATCTACAATTACAACCAATATACCTTTCCCAAAATGCAGGAAATGTAAGGACATGTCTACTACCCCAGTTTCATCCTGGTGCTATTGCTTGTGGGCATTGGAGTGGGAAAGGAGTATTTGATACACATTGACAGGAGACAATGGCTTGGAGTTCCATGGTTTCTAAACAGTCCTATTCACAGGGAATAGTTATTATTATTATGAAGTTAAATTATTTTGAATTATGAAAGTTCTGCTAGCTGGCTGGCTGTCTTTTATTACTTGCAAATTATTGACATTACTGCCACACTAATATATCATGCTGTCATTATTATTTCTCATTGCGCGTCGTCACATAAGGCTGATCATGCTGTCATGGTTCCTATAAACTCTCTCAAAGGCCCCGGGTACATGAGAGAGAGAGAGAACCCTAGCAGTAGGGACAACTCTATTGTTTTATCATCCACAGGGAATATGCGAACAGTAGAGTTGACCCTAGTGCTAGCTGGTTCTCTCTCTCTCATGTAAAAAGGGCCTACATGTAAGCTAGAACTTATGTGTCCATCTACAATTAGTTGACTGTATGTACATTGTTGTAAGTGCAATCAATATTCCCTGCAAGGTTGAGTTCTACCACCACTTCTCTGTCGCTTCTGTAGTACTCTGTCATCTTTACAGCCATTAACAGTTTGTCATGCATGGAGAGAGCATGTGTGACTTGCCACAACAAAGAAAGCTGCACAGAAAACTAGTGATCTGTGTGACAACAATGAGACTAATTTTCCCCTTGAAGTTACAGATGGCAATTACATGAGAGAGGTGGAGAGGGCTGGCTTGCAGGGGGGACATTCGTTGATATGCAGACGATACATAAATATTACAATCACGAAAATGCTCAACGTAAGTTATGTTATAGGAGGGGGGATGGGAACATGGTGGGTTATGTGGGGGTTGAGCAACATCTGTGGGGGGGGGGGGGGGGGGGGTACGGTACATGTACATCTTTTCTGTGGGCTTGAGAAATGTCCTGGGGGAGGGGGGGAGGGGGGTGGTTACTACAAGACAAAATGCACCAAGTTAATTTTGGGAGTGGGCCATAGAATTTCATGTCCTACAGTTCACTCCACCCCTCCCCCTAACCAATTAGTGACCACTCCCTAAACTGAAAGATGTTATTTTAATATTATCATAACAATTTAAGAATGAATTTATTTCTCAATAGCGTGTAAATACAGTATTTTTTGATATTCACTGAATATTTCAGGACAAAGAGCAAATATGCTTTATTAGGCAGATAACAAATGTATTAGTTTAATAAATGGAAGTCAATAAAATCTCAATTACATATGCTAAAATATGAAGCTTATTTTTTTCTTTTGAAAATTTATTACATATGAAGTGAATAGTGGGATGGTTCAGTATTTTGTGATTTGAGCTTCGCATTGGCGAGTTATAAATGATATATGCTAATTCGGTGACGTCAAAGCAGGCATAAAAAATTGAACTGAACCAGAGGAATGCTGTTCAGGGTCACAAAATTTCGTTTTTCGCATTATGCAGTGTCGTGCAGTTCATATCGTACAACGAGCACATCCGAACTCCATACGGTTTAATACTTATCGGAATATCTTCGTATACTTGAAAAAATATACTAAATACCTACAATCCTGGACAAAAACGATGGGGGTCAACGTAGACAATCATCAACATTGTTATGGGGGGGGGGGGGGGGGGGGGGGGGGGGGGGTCAAGTTATATGGATATTTTCATGTTGAGATCGATATTAAGCCAGGTGTCCCAATCATTTTGGCCAGGATTGTAGTTACCGCCATTATGTGTGTACTTATTTATTTATTCCCTTTTGTATTTTGTAGTTTAGAATACATATGTACAAACTTTACACTTTTCCTCTCTCCCCCTCAGGAAAAGCCCCACCCACCCCCCCCCCCCCCCCCCCCCCCCCCCCCATCACTTTTCTAATTGGTCCGTCCCTAAACTAGGGACTGCTAGTCTTCACATACATTTTTTTATACTTCAAATCTGTCCTGGCTATCTGTCATACATCTGAAACATATCATTCACAAGTTTGGATGTATGCCCACTCGGAACACTGAAACTGTCACTTTGATGGTCATCTGGCCAGAAGCTATAATAACCAGCCGAGACTGACCGGCCCGATAGAGACGGGTTTTCAAGCTTTAGGTAACAGAGTAGTCAATTCGGCAATATTTGCACTGGAAAACGGTGATAAGTTTATAGTAATCAATTCAGGGTATAAAATCTACTTTAGTAGCGTAAGGAATTCAATCTTGGTCTCCCTGTGGTGTTAGATTGCGTCATTCACAACTTTAGAAGAACTTCCTTTGAACACGTTCATCACGCGACTCAAACATGATTCACCTATTTTACACGTTCTTGATTTCTTTATCGTTTTTGGTTTGTTTTCCTTTGGTTTACAGCGCCACAAAGGAATATGTCGCTGCAGTATATGAGCATGAAGCGTTCTTCATCCCTTTTATAAACTCCACGAGACAACAAGCCTTGAAAATCATGAACACAAACGTCAAAGTCTATCAAGAACAGGCAAGTAAGGCGAAAACGAAGCGAGCACAAATCATCGTGTTCCCTGAAGATGGTTTGTATGGCTTTGGCTACACCAGAGAATCTATCTATCCATTTCTAGAGACGATACCACAACCATCTTCCCTCGACAAGCCATGGATTCCTTGCCAAGATCCTCACAGGTTCAAAGACACGGACATCCTTCACGAGTTGAGCTGTATTGCATTGCATCTGTCTATGGCTGTTGTAGCAAACATGGGGGACGTACAGCCGTGTACAAAACAGGACCCTAACTGTCCTGCTGACATGAGGTACCAGTACAACACCGACGTGGTATTTGACGTGGATGGCAAGTTGCTGGCCAAGTACCACAAGCAAAACCTATTTCACGAGGAACAGTTTAATACTCCAGTTAAATGCGAACGTGTGACGTTTACGACTGGATTCGGGATTAAATTTGGCGTGTTTACGTGCTTCGACATGCTCTTCAAGTGTCCAGCTTTTGACTTAGTGTCCAAGTATGGCATACGAAACATTGCCATGCCAACAGCATGGATGCATGGTTTCCCCACTCTTATCTCAGTGCAGTTTCAACAAGCTTGGTCGCGGGCTACCTGTGTTAATCTTCTGGCAGCCAATCATCACCATCCGCTAGCTGCCATGTATGGTAGTGGGATATTCTCATGTGGGGAACCGAAAATCTACTTGTTTGATCCGCTGGCCACTAAGGACCAACGGCTCATGATAGCAACCTTAAAAGATATCGAGATTGCGCAGACTAACGATGACGTCATCTATGGTTCGAGCCCTGGGAGAAATGACGTCAAAGTAGCAAGAAAGACTAACGATGACGTCATCAATGTTTCGGGCCCTGGGAGAAATGACGTCAAAGTACCAAGAAAGCCCCTCAACCCCGAACCACAGAAGTTTAAATGTAAGATAATGAACGACCTTTTCGATGTCGTTAGGCTAGAGTCCAGCAAAGGGACACTCTCAGTTTGCCAAAACCAGTTCTGCTGTCATCTTGAGTACAAAGTAGCCAGTCAACTAACGGAGAGTTACGTGCTAGGAGTGTTCCGTGGCCCACACACTCCAGAACATTTCTACCTCGAAGTCTGCTTGCTTCTGAAATGTGCCAGCCACTACGAAGACTCGTGTGGACAAATTGTGGAAAGTGCGACAACCGTTTTTGACGACATTCACCTTTCTGGTAATTTCACACCGACGGCGCATGTGTATCCGGAGTTGTGGGTCAGCGGTATGAAGCTCGTGGCGAAAGATGCGCTAAAGGTCAGCGGTCATACTGTCATGACAACGGAAGGGATGAGGGATCCTCTAATTTCAGCTGTGTTGCTTGGGCGTGACTATGCTAAGGATGAAAGAGCTGTGAGGGATTGATGCTACTGTCTCTTCCCGCTATAAAAACTAAGACGGAATTTCATTTCAATATGGAGAAAGTCATCCGGCCAAAAACTATACCCAAAGGATCACGGGAGTTCTTATTTGCAGTGGGATTTACAATGTTGTAGCTAAATCTTTTCATGACAAATCATAGAGTACTGCATGATGCCGTTCTACAACTACCAGAATGCTTTGCGCATTGTCTTTTGTTAGATAAATATCGTCTTACTATTCTCATGAGGGTATAAAAACTGAATTAGTGGGAAAAAACTGAAGAAGAAAGAAATCCCCAAAGCATTCTTTTAGTTGTAATATGACGCGACGTGACGTCGTGGCGGCTATGTTGGTCATTCCTCATTAGCTTCTCTTGTTTGTACCACCAACATGGCCTCTGCGTCTTTGTACTTTAAATCTCCAGAGATTGATTGCAAGCCTGCAGCAATCCAGGCATAGCCTGCGCGCATGCGTGTCGTCTCTCACTATTTGTCTCCAAGCAGATGACGTAAGATTGAAGTCTGCAACTCCCATGATTCTTTGCGGCTCAGGTGATCATCAACGTGTACAAATGATAACGATTATATTGATGATTCATTTTAATCTCTAATTAAACCCAACACATTGTATTTTTTAGATGACTTCCAACGTTAAGGGAGTCTTGATTATTCCTTGTCATTCCTCGGTTGAATGTCCAATTGGAGCTGAAATAGAAAAGATTGCATCGAATTGTTAATTTCCAAATATGTTTTTGAAATAAATAAATAATATGTACTTATTGACTGAGTGGGAGGGCCGGACGGGAAAATATTTGGCTCGAGGTCATGGAAGTGCGCTCGGTCCGTACAGAATGACCGAGAGCCAAATATTTTCCCGTCCGGCCCGACCTAACTCAGTCAATAAGCATTTTATCATATGACCCTTTCATATGGACCATTTTGGTACTAAAATCATTCACAGCCAAGGAAAAGTGAACACAAATGCGCGATTACTCCTGATAAGAAACAAATATTTTTTTTCACTTTTTTTTTCACTTTTCAAGTCGTCCACATTTAAAAAATAACTTTTGCAAAAAAAGTATAAGGAGGAAATTCTACCACAAATTCGTTACGCTCCGTAGCCCCTAATTATGGCAAAAAGATTCGTAATTTGACAGTCCACTGGAACATACTGACAGCGACATGCATTTGCTCCACGAACCTTTTCAAGTACTGTATGGATTTTACAAGAAATGACTTCCCAGTACCAGCCTGTCCGGTAATCAGAACGTTGTGTCCTTTACCGGCGACCTATCATGCAATTTTTATCTGAAGTCGACCGGCTATGAATATAATTAAACGATCATGGACGTGGATTTGCAATCATTCCTCAAATATTACTTGAGCTTACATTTTGCTCGTTGTAGAATGTAGACACATATAAGCTTACTAGTTAAATTGTGCTTTTGAAAAGACCGCTAAAGCTAAAGCAAGCTATGTAATAATGATCATGGATTTCAGCAGGGAAAATCATTCCGAAATAAATACATTTTGTCCGATAAATAAGTATAGACACATCGATGTGGCCCAACGCCAGGTCGTCTCCAGTGGCTGTCAAATTGTGGTAGAATTTCCTCCAGTCCCTGTGGGAGACGGGAGGACGTGAACCTACTCCATGGTAACTATCGTCCAATCAGATCGAGTTAAAGTCAACGGTCAAATCGGTGTCCATATTCGACGGCTAACGCATAATCTGAAGCAAAAAGTGTAGCAGATAATCGCTCATTATTGAGGATTTCATGAGGTTTAACTCGGGATCTGTGGAAATAATGCGGGTTTCTGGAGAGAAGGATCATCGAGCTGTGGTGCTGAGGGGATTTTGGAGGCAAAGGATGGATTAAACATGATTTTCTTGGCCATCGAACACAAGTAATGTCGAGCTGGAGTCACCAGCCTTCTAATATTTATTGACTGGTGGGCTAATTTTTCAAAAACCGCTCTAAAACGGCTAAAAACCAGCCAGAATGACGTTAAATAGCATTAACAACAACACAGGACCAAGGTATGTTCAAATTTATTAAAACAAAAAATACGTATTTTTCGCCCCATACATTCACTGTAAATCACGTTCGTACACTCCACAAATGTATTGCTTGGGCTGCCTGTGGGTGAATTTGTTGCTAGGAGTACAATAATTGAGAACTGTTATTACAAAGGGGGTCTTCGATCGTCAATAAGACTCCTTTTAAGAAAACAGACCTCGTGTTTGGCAGCATTTCTATCGAATAATATATATATCGATAGAAAATTAAAGATAATGTAAATAACGCCTTGTTCGAATCTACACGACATGTTATTTCATTGTATTGTAAGTTACAATATGTTCCTAAAATAAACCATTACGATTCGGTTGTCACATATTTTCTCGCGTATAAGACGCACCTCACCTATTAGGCGGACCCTCGAAACAAATACCGTGATTCAGTTTTTGGGAAAACTAAAAATAAAGGAAAATAGCATAAAGTAAAAATAAACTTTACTGAAAAAACTGCCAGAAATTAAAATAATAAAAAAGTCATTTAAAAATAAACTTTAAAAACAATGTAAAAGACAAAAAAATAATTTAAAGATAAACTTTACCGAAGAAATAAATCACAGAATCTAAAAAAAAAATTCGGGTTCACCGGACCGGGACTCGAACCCGCGCCACTTACTAGGAAATTCTATGCAAAACACTAAAAATCGACCATACACCCAGACTTAAATGCTGAATCACCGTATGTTACGTATAGGACGAAGATTTCGACCTCATCCGCGCTATCGGGTAGTACACAATCAGCGAAGTAGTCAAAGAGGGAGGGAACAGTCGTATCCTAGTCCTAAATGACTGCCCCTTACCACTTCAGCTATCTGTACTTCCGATTGATTTCGAGGGTCAATTTAGTAGTCTATCGTGTAACGGATATTGTTATGGAAATTTATTGACTAACGTAGCCCGCTGGAAATGCGCTGGACCACGACGCCAGCGACCCGGGGTTCGACTCTCCGTGGACAACAACACTTTTTTACCATTTCTTTTTTCTTGTCTTTTCTATCGTTGCAAAATGTCGAGATTAACATTTGTAAATTTTGAGTTTCAAAGAACAAAATATTTAAAAAAAATTATTAACCGCTTAGCCGTTAATTATTATAGCAATGCCGCCGTTAATTATTATAGCAATGCCGATAAGTAGATTGGAGCCACACAAAAGTATTACTTGCTGAGGACAAAATGCTGTGTCGACTTAATATCGAACCGTGGAAGTCAGACAAGTGAGTAAAGTACCTCGTTATTATATATACTAGATCGATAAATAAATGTATCGCGATGAATGGATGGAGTGATGAGATGGATAAACGGATAGAAGGAATGGTGGATAGATGGGTGCATGAGTTGATTGAAGGAGAGAATTAAGGATCGGATAGATAGATAGAACGGAGAAAAGGATTATGGAAAGGATGGGAGAAAAGGAAGGGTAAAAATTAATGGGATAGACAGATGAATGAATGGATGGATGGATGATATTAATATGGTACACACAGGAGCTAAAAGGTAGGAGCATCCACTCCTCGGCCTCTGATACCCAGGGTATAGTTTTAGCTGCCAAGAACAATAGCTAAACTTACAGTTGAAAAAGTTTTATTGAATTGACCCCAGGACATGCTTTAGCTATAGCCTGGTTTTCACTAGCGAGGCAAGCATAAGCGCAAGCACAAACGGCGTTATGTCAACGTATGAAAACGGCATCAACACATTAAGCACAAGGATCAAACGTTTTCCATTTTTGTGCTTGCGCTTATGCGTGCGCACAGGTTCGCATGCGTACGATTGTGGCTTGCGTCGCCAGTGACAACCAGGCATTACCGGTTCTGTCTTAGACGCATTTATTGCAGCTTCTCTTGCAATTCGCTGACATGTAGGTTGGGTAGTTGTTGCATTCACCTTGACCAGCCCACGTGATACAGGAAACGTTGATGTCATAGCAACCTAACAAGGTCATTAATAACCTTTTAGCTATTCTACAAAAGCATTTATTATATATTTATATCACGTCAGTCGTTTGGTTTGTTGGTCAATCCAATGGTTTTATTGATTGGTCGGTCATGGTCGGTCGATCGGTTAATTTATTGATTGGTCGATCATGGTCGGTCGATCGGTTCATTTATTGATTGGTCGTTCATGGTCGGTCGATCAGTTCATTTATTCATTGGTCGTTCATGATCGGTCGATCGGTTATTGATTGGTCGGTCATGGTCGGTCGATCGGTTATTGATTGGTCGGTCATGGTCGGTCGATCGGTTATTGATTGGTCGGTCATGGTCGGTCGATTGGTTATTGATTGGTCGGTCATGGTCGGTCGATCGGTTATTGATTGGTCGGTCATGGTCGGTCGATCGGTTATTGATTGGTCGGTCATGGTCGGTCGATCGGTTATTGATTGGTCGATCATGGTCGGTCGATCGGTTAATTTATTGATTGGTCGGTCGATCGGTTATTGATTGGTCGATCATGGTCGGTCGATCGGTTCATTTATTGACGGTACGTTGGTCGGTTTCTGATTGGCTGGTAAGTCGATAATTGATACTTACGACACACGTGGCAACTCTTGATACAGTTAACAAGCATGTAATCAGGGTTGGTTTTGCAGTACCCTCTAGACGCCCATGTGGGACATTGAACGGGGTCACCATCGGTACACACTAAACGACGTGAAACGTTCATGGTTACAATTAAAACAGATTTCCGACATGTTTCAACTCGCCAACAAGGTTTTCTGCCTGCGTATCTCACGTGCTTCTGCAGTAAGTGTATCATTGAATGTTTTCATGTCTGATCGATTATATTTATGTGAATGTAATGTCATCTACTTACAACACACTGCGCAGCTGACTGGCCTATCTCACGTGCTTCTGCAGTAAGTGTATCATTGAATGTGTTCATGTCTAATCGATTATATTTATGTGAATGTAATGTCATCTACTTACAACACACTGCGCAGCTGACTGGGCAGTAGGTTTCCATCCAGAATGCATTGCTGAAACATTCTCCTTGTGCTGCCCACCCTTTGCACTTAACTGGATATAGGTCTTTAGTACTGCATGATGCTACCATGACAACACATCAAACAACAGTTTAACTACTAACGATTGTCACGAGTGGACTATGACGTCATACGACCGCGTGGTGCGGAAGTCTGGGACCCAGCTAGTATCGTGAGGATGTCTGGGATTGCTTCAAAATAGAAGACTATTTTGTACAAGGGATCGTTCCTTTCATGATAGTCGGAGGGTTCGAGGAATCTCTGTGGAATCTCCCATATGGTAAAGTATGACAACTCTCATTTTTCCGCCACAAAAATTGCTGTCCTTTCTCTATATAGTATCACCACTCCTCCCCTCTCCCCCAACACCCCTCCCCCACCCCCCTCCCCCTCCCTCTCACGCCCCACCCCTCACCCTCACCCCAGATGCTCCATAATTCATTATCTCACCTGCTGTTGTTGGTACCGGGGTTGGTGATTGTTGAATAGTCGTTGGTTTAACTAAAATCCACAGCAACAACACCGTTAGATATTCATCATCATAATGATTGGATACGTCTCTTCGGAGTTGGGCGGGAAACTGGTATCTAGTATACCGCGCGCGGAATTATGGGACTATTTTAGGAAACGCCATTATTTACTGTAGCGCATAACTGAACCGCCCTCTACAGTCCCAGAATTCCTTGCGGCACATACTAGTTACCAATTTCCCGCGCGACTGCTAGTACATACAGCATTGTTTACAGCTTCTCTTGCAGTGTTTTGTCATCCAGTTAAAGTTTTTGTTGCATTCTCCTTCACTGGCCCATCTTCTACAGGATGCATAGTCGTCTTGGCAATCTGAAAACAAGCAAGCAATATGTCAACAAACAACACGAATAAATAAACAACAACAACAACACGCAAGTAAGTAAAACAATCAACAACAATACAACAACAATACAACAACAATACAACAACAATACAACAACAATACAACAACAATACAACAACAATACAACAACAATACAACAACAATACAACAACAATACAACAACAATACAACAACAATACAACAACAATACAACAACAATACAACAACAATACAACAACAATGCAACAACAATACAACAACAATACAACAACAATACAACAACAATACAACAACAATACAATTGCAAACAAACAACGAACAACGACAAGCAAGCGACGAACAACAAACAAACAAACAACAACAACAAACAACAACGACGACGACAAACAAACAAACGATCGGCGCGAGTGAGTGAGTGTGTGTGTGTGTGTGTGTGTGTGTGTGAGTGAGTGAGTGAGTGAGTGAGTGAGTGAGTGAGTGAGTGAGTGAGTGAGTGAGTGAGTGAGTGAGTGAGTGAGTGAGTGAGTGAGTGAGTGAGTGAGTGAGTGAGTGAGTGAGTGAGTGAGTGAGTGAGTGAGTGAGTGAGTGAGTGAGTGAGTGAGTGAGTGAGTGAGTGAGTGAGTGAGTGAGTGAGTGAGTGAGTGAGTGAGTGAGTGAGTGAGTGAGTGAGTGAGTGAGTGAGTGAGTGAGTGAGTGAGTGAGTGAGTGAGTGAGTGAGTGAGTGAGTGAGTAAGCAAACTTCACGTACTGCATAGACCGGGATCGATGTACACGTCGTCGATGGCGATATCTGAATAACCAGTCCCCGAACCAATGACTGCTTCGAACGTCAACTAAATAGTGAAATAATCAGCTTATAATTCTGGAGTATTTCAACTTTCAGAGCTGCAAGTTTTGCGACTGAGAGACAGGTATAAGCGACGGGCCGGGGAATTGTAAATGGGAGAGGGGAGAATAATAGAGACGCGCGAAGTGGTAATAAGAAAATAAGGAAAATAGGAGACAAGATAAGTTAGGTGGTTTATAGTCAAGCAGCGAGAGGGAAAATTAAAGGGGAGGATCGAGAGAGAATGGGAGAAAGGAGAGGAAGTAGACGAAGGAGAGGAAGGAGGGGAGAGAGGGAAGATAATTGGAGAAGAAGGAAAAAGGAGAGAAAGGAGAGGAGAGAGAGGAGAGAGAGATTGTGAAAAAAACCGTATAGCACATACTCTATATTGAACTGACGGTGGCAGATCAATGTTCCCCATGCCTGACTTCCAGCCTTCTCCTTGGTTGCCTTTCTTATAGAATATAAAATACTTGACATTACGGTCCTTCATCTCTACCATTAGGCTCAGACGTCCCGTTGTGCTGCCGTACATTGAATATGCGAACTTGATACACTGACCACCACGAACAAACGGTAACCATGATGTGATAAACCGAGCTTTGTCGCCGGGGCGCCTTGGTCTGGATGACTCTATGTACAGGTAATATCCTGCAATGAAGTAACAATGAGGGTACGTTTATCACGTAATTTCAAAACTTACAGGACGCATAGGACAAAAAAATGCTTATCATAGCTGGAAAGAGCTCGTTGAAATTAGTAAAAATGTGAAGTTTGGACTTGATCGCTTCACAAATTGCGAAGATATGAATTTTCAAAAATCGAAATTTTGTATGCATGACTGAAATCTTTGTTGGAGGCAAGAGTTGCCTACCAGCGTAAATTTCCAAAGGTTTTCATATAAAATTTCGATTTTTGAAAATTGAAAATTGAAAAAATTGAAAATTGAAAGTTACGTGGTAAACCCTCATTATAATATTACAAAACCAGGGTCGTACATAACCCAAAATTCAAAAGTATTTAAAAGCAAAAATTAAATAAAAATAGTACAGTTCTCAGAACTTTTTGGTATCTTCAGTTTTTAGCCTTGCTAGGGGGGTAACTGCCCCCCTGCCCCTGCCCCCCTGCCCCTGCCCCCCTGCCACTGCCCCCCTGCCCCTGCCCCTGTGCTGTGTACGGCCCTGAAGATGTTCTTGTATTTTTAAGCATGGGGTAGGGGTAACAAGGGGTTGAACACAATCTAGTACATGCTTATTTTGATCAACTAATTTTGTTTTAATCTCTTGATAGATAAACACTAGTGAGCACCTTTCCCTGATGTGTGATCCTGCATCGGTCCAGTTAGCATGGTCTGTGTAAAACCTTTATGCAAGGACCAGTCAAAGTCATCTCCTTTGGGATTATACCAAACACCAATGCCGCCTTCAAAATCTGTGTCGTCTTTATCTACACGTCAATAATAAAGACATTAAACTTTCAGGATGCTTGTCTTATTGTTGAAAGCGCGCAAGCATATTCGAATTCATAGGCTATAGGCCATGGTTTTGGCTCAAAATGGCGTCATTTTGGATCATTTGGTAAGACTATAGCCCATTGTTTTGGCTCAAAATGGCGTCATTTTGGCTCATTTGGTAAGGCTATAGGCCATGGTTTTGGCTCAAAATGGTATCATTTTGGCTCGTTTCGTAAGGCTATAGCCCATGGTTTTGGCTCAAAATGGTGTCATTTTGGCTCGTTTGGTAAGGCTATAATCCATGGTTTTGGCTCAAAATGACGTCATTTTGGCTGATGGCTTTGGCTCAAAATGACGTCATTTTGGCTCATTTGGTAAGGCTATAGCCCATGGCTTTGGCTCAAAATGACGTCATTTTGGCTGATGGTTTTGGCTCAAAATGACGTCACTTTGGCTCATTTGGTAAGGCTATAGGCCATGGCTTTGGCTCAAAATGACGTCATTTTGGCTGATGGTTTTGGCTCAAAATGACGTCACTTTGGCTCATTTGGTAAGGCTATAGGCCATGGCTTTGGCTCAAAATGACGTCATTTTGGCTCATTTGGTAAGGCTATAGCCCATGGCTTTGGCTCAAAATGACGTCATTTTGGCTGATGGTTTTGGCTCAAAATTACGTCACTTTGGCTCATTTGGTAAGGCTATAGCCCATGGTTTTGGCTCAAAATGGTGTCATTTTGGCTCATTTGGTAAGGCTATAGCCCATTTGGTAAGGCTATAGCCCATGGCTTTGGCTCAAAATGGTGTCATTTTGGCTCATTTGGTAAGGCTATAGCCCATGGTTTTGGCTTGGTGTCATTTTGGCTCAAAATGGTAAGGCTCCCATGGCTTTGGCTCAAAATGGTGTCATTTTGGGCTCATTTGGTAAGGCTATAGCCCATCGCTTTGGCTCAAAATGGTGTCATTTTGGCTCATTTGGTAAGGCTATAGCCGATGGTTTTGGCTCAAGATGGCGTCATTTTGGCTCATTTGGTAAGGCTATAGCCCATGGTTTTGGCTCAAAATGGTGTCATTTTGGCTCATTTGGTAAGGCTATAGTCCATGGTTTTGGCTCAAAATGGTGTCATTTTGGCTCATTTGGTAAGGCTATAGTCCATGGTTTTGGCTCAAAATGGTGTCATTTTTGGCTCATTTGGTAAGGCTATAGTCCATGGTTTTGGCTCAAAATGACGTCATTTTGACTGATGGTTTTGGCTCAAAATGACGTCACTTTAGCTCATTTGGTAAGGCTATAGGCCATGGCTTTGGCTCAAAATGACGTCATTTTGGCTCATTTGGTAAGGCTATAGCCCATGGCTTTGGCTCAAAATGACGTCATTTTGGCTCATTTGGTAATTGTATAGGCCATGGCTTTGGCTCAAAATGACGTCATTTTGGCTCATTTGGTAAGGCTATAGCCCATGGTTTTGGCTCAAAATGACGTCATTTTGGCTCATTTGGTAAGGCTATAGTCCGTGGTTTTGCCTCAAAATGACGTCATTTTGGCTCATTTGGTAAGGCTATAGGTGTCGACGTGGATTGTTGTTGTGGTGGTAGGTAGGAATCAAAACGATTTAATTCTCAGTGTACAAATATGTTGATAATTGCGTCCTACTTCTGGTTGATGTAAACTTACCAAGATGGCATCTCTTGATTGAGCACAACACTGTTTCTGTGTAGCTGCCGGGGCATTTCTTACCGCCGTGGGCTACGGTAGGATTGTTACAAACACGTGTACGTTTTCTAAAGCCGTTATCACACGTGGCCGAGCATGGCGTCCAGCTTCCCCAGTGTCCCCAATGACCATCGATAGGCTCTAAACATTACGAGAATTACATCGTCTTATTGACTTTATAGGTACACAAGCTTAATATCTTTTGCGAAACGAAACGATGCAAAACAATGCGAAACGATGCGAAACGATGCAAAACGATGCTAAACGATGCGAAATGGATCTTTTGCGAAACGATTTAATACGGAGATTCGCTGTCTGAATCTTGACGACAACGTTTCATAGAAGACTATAAAACCAGGAAGATTTGACGGCCTTGCAATAACAGTGCCGCCATTTTTGTTGTCAATGAGATCTCGTCAATGCCGCTTAAAGCAGAGTTTTTGGATGAAAAGACTAAAAAGGCTTCTCGAGGAACTCAGAGCTCTTAACAGATGATTTACTTCGATGACTATAGCCGTAGCAGAAGATAATCACGTAACATTGACGTATACCTTGTCGATACAGTGGGGTATCTATACGGGGGTCTACGGGGGAAGGGTAGGGGGGAATAGGTGAGGGGTAAGTGGTGAGTTTATATCCTACCTGGACACCGTACACAGTCGATCACCTGTCTTTCAATCCCATAGACGTTAACATTGCCGCCACACATTTTATTGTTACCATTGTGATAACAGTAACGCTCACGTGACTTCTTGCATTGTTTGTCACACGGCGTATACTCTGACCACGCCGTCCAGCCGTATCGCGTGGCTGGAACAGAATATCAATGTCAGTCAACAGATCAGTCAGAATTCTCTCAGACAAGCAGACAAGCAGACAAGCAGACAAGCAGACAAGCAGACAAGCAGACAAGCAGACAAGCAGACAAGCAGACAAGCAGACAAGCAGACAAGCAGACAAGCAGACAAGCAGACAAGCAGACAAGCAGACAAGCAGACAAGCAGACAAGCAGACAAGCAGACAAGCAGACAAGCAGACAAGACAAGCAGACAAGCAGACAAGCAGACAAGCAGACAAGCAGACAAGCAGACAAGCAGACAAGCAGACAAGCAGACAAGCAGACAAGCAGACAAGCAGACAAGCAGACAAGCAGACAAGCAGACAAGCAGACAAGCAGACAAGCAGACAAGCAGACAAGCAGACAAGCAGACAAGCAGACAAGCAGACAAGCAGACAAGCAGACAAGCAGACAAGCAGACAAGCAGACAAGCAGACAAGCAGACAAGCAGACAAGCAGACAAGCAGACAAGCAGACAAGCAGACAAGCAGACAAGCAGACAAGCAGACAAGCAGACAAGCAGACAAGCAGACAAGCAGACAAGCAGACAAGCAGACAGACAGCAGACAAGCAGACAAGCAGACAAGCAGACAAGCAGACAAGCAGACAAGCAGACAAGCAGACAAGCAGACAAGCAGACAAGCAGACAAGCAGACAAGCAGACAAGCAGACAAGCAGACAAGCAGACAAGCAGACAAGCAGACAAGCAGACAAGCAGACAAGCAGACAAGCAGACAAGCAGACAAGCAGACAAGCAGACAAGCAGACAAGCAGACAAGCAGACAAGCAGACATGCAGACATGCAGACATGCAGACATGCAGACATGCAGACAAGCAGACAAGCAGACAAGCAGACAGACAGACAAGCAGACAGACAGACAAGCAGACAGACAGACAAGCAGACAAGCAGACAAGCAGACAAGCAGACAAGCAGACAAGCAGACAAGCAGACAAGCAGACAAGCAGACAAGCAGACAAGCAGACAAGCAGACAAGCAGACAAGCAGACAAGCAGACAAGCAGACAAGCAGACAAGCAGACAAGCAGACAAGCAGACAAGCAGACAAGCAGACAAGCAGACAAGCAGACAAGCAGACAAGCAGACAAGCAGACAAGCAGACAAGCAGACAAGCAGACAAGCAGACAAGCAGACAAGCAGACAAGCAGACAAGCAGACAAGCAGACAAGCAGACAAGCAGACAAGCAGACAAGCAGACAAGCAGACAAGCAGACAAGCAGACAAGCAGACAAGCAGACAAGCAGACAAGCAGACAAGCAGACAAGCAGACAAGCAGTCAAGCAGACAAGCAGACAAGCAGACAAGCAGACAAGCAGACAAGCAGACAAGCAGACAAGCAGACAAGCAGACAGACAAGCAGACAAGCAGACAAGCAGACAAGCAGACAAGCAGACAAGCAGACAAGCAGACAAGCAGACAAGCAGACAAGCAGACAAGCAGACAAGCAGACAAGCAGACAAGCAGACAAGCAGACAAGCAGACAAGCAGACAAGCAGACAAGCAGACAAGCAGACAAGCAGACAAGCAGACAAGCAGACAAGCAGACAAGCAGACATAACAAGGACAAGATAGTCATAGTCTTTTCAGACAAGCAGACAAGCAGACAAGCAGACAAGCAGACATGCAGACATGCAGACATCAGACATGCAGACATGCAGACATGCAGACATCGAAACAGACATAGAAAGACACACAGGCAGACAAGCGACAGACAGACAATTACAAGCAGAAATACAAGCAGACAGTTAGACAGGCAGACAAGCAGACAAGCAGCAGAGCAGGAGCAGAGCAGGAGCAGACAGGCAGACAGCAGACAAGCAGACAAGCAGACAAGCAGACAAGCAGAGGAGCAGACAAGCAGACAAGCAGACAAGCAGACAGCAGCAGGAGCAGGAGCAGCAGACAAGCAGAGCAGACAAGCAGACAAGCAGACAAGCAGACAGCAGACAAGCAGACAAGCAGGAGCAGCAGCAGCAGACAAGCAGCAGCAGACAAGCAGACAAGCAGACAAGCAGACAGGCAGCAGGCAGCAAGCAGACAAGCAGACAGGACAAGCAGGCAGACAAGCAGGAGCAGACAAGCAGGAGCAGGACAAGCAGACAAGCAGAGCAGGAGCAGACAGCAGAGCAGACAAGCAGACAAGCAGACAAGCAGACAAGCAGACAGGCAGCAGACAAGCAGACAGGAGCAGCAGACAGGAG
>JAUJYZ010000524.1:0-162500 GCA_033675265.1 Actinostola sp. cb2023 | reverse complement strand
TCTTATGCTGGCATCGTAATGAAAACCAAGGTCCACTTGAAGCTTTCACGAAAGTCTAAAGTACTTACGTTGTGGCTCAGAAACACATCTGTGAGCTAAGACTGCTAGGCATGTACACAAGCCATAGATCAACCCATTTGTAAAAGAAACCATTTTTGGAGAAAAATTCAAGATGAAAAACTTATCTTCCAAGAAAGAAGTGGACTGAACTTTTTCATTCGCTGCCCGGCTGAGCAACTTGTCTCGGTCCCCAGATGCTCCAAAACTGAAGATGCAATTTGATTAGAAGTAATGGCGTCTTGCAAAGTACACGACTGTTACTCAATTCAAATAGTCTTGTAGAAGATGTTTGAACGTCGTTTTACATCACAATAGAAGACTTTGGTTAATGAAGGATGTTTAAATGGCGATGATGACACAGCCTGACCTTGTCCAACTCAATAAGAAAGTGTTGAATTTGCAAGTGTACTTTCTGACTTCTTCAAAGAGTAGTTTTGATTGCACAGGCGCCCGTTCTACGTTGAGCTAAACTACTGTAAATATGCGTGGTTCTGTCAGTCAATGCAGGGAAGTCTTGAAAAAAGTAGTTTAGTTAGCGTAGAATAATTGAACTTAAAAAAAACAAACAAGGCGACTTACTAAACACTCTCTCGTAAAACTACACAAAACATTGCGTGTTCACTGTACTAGTAAACTCTGGTACTTTCGTCCAGTTTATTAAATATTCATTGATTAAACACCTAAATTTATCGTTATACAAACGAATATGCATGTTTTTCTCTTGATTGCTTTCGGGGTTTTCATTGAGTGATACTGCAGCATAGAGGCCTTGGTGATCATCAGTGCAAGGTACATGCCATGGACTTTTTCAATTAACTATTTCGAAGTAAATAAACACATATATATTTGGATACAAACATGATAAATCAGTGTTGAAAAGTTAAACAATTTATAGGTTTCCCCCAAAAAATTGATAACATTTTTTATTTTATTTTTAATCTGTAAAAAAAATCCCACAGATATAAATAAAGCCGACTCATTTATATTTCAAAAAATATATATTCTGAAGTAAAAATAGGTAAACTTAATCAGATACAAAGCAAACTAAAACTTGGCAAGTAAAATAATTATGGTTTTCTATTGTAGTTACAATAGCTGTACCCACAATAAGTGTTGACTCGTTTTCTCAATATTTTGACATTCATTGATGAATCAAACTTTTGTACATTATGAGCGCTAGAAAAGTATTTAATATTTGTAGATAAAACTCAATATTTTGGTGTATGTTTGGAACACATTTTCTTATAGCCTGCAAATCATGTCATGCATATTTTAGAGGGTTTTTCTCTTTGAAGGATCAAAAAATCATTGTAGATATTGAAGTTCGGAAGTCTTTACAAAGTGGAATGTCTACCAGTCGGATGTTCACACAGAAGAATTTTGATCATATATCAGTTTATAATTCTTCGATCATTGGTAATAATTGCTGACGCAGCGAGCGAGCCTGAGCGAGCGAGCAAGGAAGCAATTCTAATTCATTCACATAGGCAGAAAAAAATCTCGATTTTTACCCGGCATGCAGTTTCCAAGAACCATCATGCAATTCTCAAGAACCATCATGCTTTTCGCACCAACTCCTACATACGCTATAGCCTGAAGTGAGTTGTTTTTGCGATGTCGTGCCCAAAATATGTGTTCCTAATTAATTTGTACATGTGTATGTTTCTTTAGCCGGTATATCCTGACTCGTAAGCCCATCAGATACCGTATCTTGTGCTTTTCGTGGGAATTGTGTAGTTGAAGATCACCGTATTTGAGCTGATTAGTGCCGGCTGACCGTGTGTCAGTTTCACGTGTGAATATTCGCATTGAAATCTCAACTAGACGCTCATAGAGCGTTAATTCGGCGTGTAGGATGATCAGCTGGAACTCCAGGCAATCTCTAGCCCACATCCTCTGTTTTTGTCTAATAGTTTTGGCAAAATTGTTTTGGTACGCTCAATTGTATTTTGTATTGACTGCAGTTCGATTTTCGCTTCAGGAATGGGTTTTAAGAATATCGAATTCCTAATGATACTCAAGATATAAAGATTAGTAGTTGTTTGAGTGCTGTGAGGTGTTTAATTTAGGATAAGAGGTCTATTTAGTGTGTTTTGGGATCGATATATTTTGAGTGCTCACAAGGCAGCAAGTCGTGCAAGTCCCGTAATCGATCACTTGGTTTCAGCCGAAAATATAATACTTTCTCGATTCGCTCAATCAAGAGCTTTTGATATGTAATAGAATGGCAACCTATCAGTATTCTGACCTGCTTTCAGGTCGTTTACTCCGCTAACGGACCAGGAAATCGATTTTTTTTTCGACGCTCTTCCTGGGCTTCCTGTAGCCGGGATCGGAATGGACATTTCTAACACTAAAAAGCCTATTTTAAAACTCGACGTCTGCCACAGGCAGTCCACGCCGAGTAATTAG
Source organism: Actinostola sp. cb2023 (assembly GCA_033675265.1). Lineage (NCBI taxonomy): Eukaryota > Metazoa > Cnidaria > Anthozoa > Actiniaria > Actinostolidae > Actinostola > Actinostola sp. cb2023. Next base: position 160,028 of record JAUJYZ010000524.1, on the reverse strand, counting down.
AAGTAATATATTAGTTATTCATAAGCTATCCACTTTTTCAAATAGACAAATACTATTCAAAACAAAGAAAGGTAGACTCGCCTAATAATTTGCATACTTGTCACTTTTGATAAAACAAAACATTTCATAATTACTGGCTAGACACTCACTCTTTTGTTGTCCAGTTTTGTTACTTTGCATCTAATATACACTGACAGCTAATTAGTAGTGTCCAGGTTTATTGGAATCACTCTAAGCTCTCCGGCACCAACTCTTATCCACAACTACTATAAACAATGTATTCACCGTCAGCATTAACTGCTGTTAGCTCTCCGGCACCAACTCTTATCCACAACTACTATAAACAATGCATTCACCGTCAGCATTTACTGCTGTTAGGTAGCCTAGTAATACGTTATTATATAGCGCATTTCACAATGTATCAATAAAATTATGCTTTGTAGACGACAACACACGGCACCGAGATTATTATAAACAGACGTGACAATTAAGATGATTTTGTGTCATACTTCGCGACTTACTAGACAAAATAAAATATATCACTGATAGAATTACGTGGCACAACACTAGCTATATAAACCATCATGATCATTAGATGTAATTCATTTTCTAACAAAAAAAGAGTTAAACAAAGATACATCAAAGAATCCGGAAAGAAAATCTGGAAGAAACGTTTTTATTTTTTTGATAAAAAAAAACAATTTAAAATTTAAAGTTTATAGCCTCATTTTTTTATCAAAAATAAAACTAACTACATTAGTTCATCTCCTTATTGTTAGATTAGTCACAATAACGAAACAAGGTAACACAGGAAAATATTGAGAACAAAATTAAAACTGGTCAAAATTTGAGCCTCCAAAAAGTAAATTGAAAATTATAGTTCTTTTTTTTTTAGTTCATGGAAATTTGAACGTTGAACTCTGAAAACCTGCTATTCGCCGGTAAAGACAACCAGTTTGAAAACAATAGAAGCAAGCTGTCACTGATTTTCGTATTTACTGGTTCCGGGCAGTGTTCTCTGACCTGGTTAGTTTAGGACACTTGAAAACCACTCGAAAGCTTTACTGGTACTCAAGACACACTAGTAGATCAAAACATATCCATTATTAACACAAACACACAGCCTAAACAACGAACTTCCCTCACTCGCTAGCTGTTGTTGTAGACTTTAGCTTGTTGATTTTTGATTTGCCAAATTGATGGACTTCTAATAACACGATGTATTTGAGGATATGTTTTCATTGTGCAATGTTTTCAGTGGCTTTGTTTGTCGTAGGGTTAAGGGCTCTTGAACTAGGCGTTCAAACAGATCCTCAGGAAACAGCTACTACTCGTAGCCTCTTAAACTCGGCTAGTGGCGAAGGCGATGAAGAGGAAAGCTTTTCAAGTGGATATAAGAGGTTTGGCGAACCACTCGATGTAGATGATCAATCAGACACGAGTTTCAATGCAGCGACGACTTCGTCTGTGGTCGACGAAAATGCACCCGAAATTAAAAATCAAGACATCTCACCAGAGCAAGAGTTACTGATGGCCTCCACTCAAGATTCAAGTTATCAAGAGGCCAACTTAGCGGGAGCAGATGGTCAAGATCTTGATACTCTTACGGGTCGCTCACTAGAACGTCTAGAACACGCGTCAACCTCTGAGCTTGATGATAAATTAAACTTAGCCGACGAGGATGAGGACGGCATAAACTCACTTATTTCTGATTCAATGGTCGGGAACTTCACTCAAAACGAGGGTGACTCTGATGATGAGACTCCCGAGAGGCAGTCCATTGCCCCGATTCCACCAGTTCCGATGAGAACCCCTTTCCTTTACCCAGCTAGTATCCATGTGCGGCTGCCGGGCCAGGTAAACGTGGTTCCTAGGCTATATGCCGTGCACCATTATCGCAATGTTCCCTATCCTGTGAGATACCACAAACATCAAGACGTGGCGTCACCGTATTACATACCGTACAAGACAGGTATGGATGTAGAGGACACACACCTAGACGTTTATCATCCTGGTAAGTTAAGTGAATGATAATTAAGATAGAACTGTGAAATGTACTGATACGCCCTCTTTTTCTGGGCCGTGGTAATACCAATGGTGTTTATTAAATAGGTGTACAATCAACTCACTTTAGGTGGACATCCGTCTAGGACAACACCCGACACCCACTCTGTAAGCTGGACACCTCTAAATTGGACACCTTTGTCTGGTCCCTGTACTGTTATATGACTGTAAATTCGCTCTCTCGAAGGAAGGCACCTCTCTAAGCTGGACACCGGTCACCTCTCAGTATAAGCTATAGACACCTCTGTAAGCTGGACACCTTTGTCTCAGTGGTCCCTGCTGTACTGTTATATACGATCGACTATAAATTCGCTCTCTCTAAGGCCAACATCTCGCTAAGACGGACACGACAAGCAGGTCTCGAGGGTGTCCGACTGTCCGGCTTAGAGACAGTTGACTGTATACATAACATATAGTATACAAAATACATGTGTTTCTATTGTTGATGGTTTCAGTCAATCCCTGCAAGAATGGAGGAATTCTAATGCGCTCAAGAGGTGGAGTCGTGTGCTTGTGTTCCAAAGAATACGAAGGCAGATACTGCGATGGTATGTCGTATTAGTCGCTTGTGCACTGTTATCATTATGAATTATGAGGCCAGAGAAACTATTGGAGACGAGAGGGCAATGAGGCGAGAAAAGAAAGACGTGAGGGAAATGAGGCGAGAGGAGAAAGACGAGTGGGGAATGAGGCGAGAGGAGAAAGACGAGTGAAGAAATTGGGCAAGAGAGGAAAGATGAGGAGAGAATGGGACGAGAGGAGAAAGACGAAAGGGAATGGGGCGAGAGGAGAAAGACGAAAGGGAATGGGGCGAGAGGAGAAAGAAAGAATGGGGCATGAATATAGGACGAGAGAATCGCGTGTAACAATTCCTGATTCTATTTACAGATAAACTGTACTGCCCATCGCATCCATGCCTTAATGGTGGAGTATGTGACGAAATGAAGAACAATTACCGATGTAGATGTCCTAAAGCATTCCAGGGATATAACTGTGAAGGTAGCGATTGATATTGCAAATGTGCAAGCTTATTTTGTATTATGCAATTACCATTACGCGCGCGCTGATTGGTCTAGAGCATTATATAGTGAACTTTCTCTTTGGGATTCCTGTGTTAAAAGCATAGTGCTGAGGGAATGGGAAGAGAAAAAGAGTGGTACACCTTGCCCAGTCTTCTCTCGACTCCTCATTACCACAGGGATCCCGCGATAAAATAAAGTTGCTATCATATTGGTTTGTTTATTCTCTACAGAACGGGATCACTGTGGTCTCAATCCTTGTAAGAATGACGGCACGTGTGTGGAGACTCTGCAGCGATACCGATGTATCTGTAGATCAGGATTTACTGGGGAAAACTGCGAATGTAAGTATTTTATATTTTATACGTCATGGGCTTCCTGTGGTGCGGAATATAGAATTTGCGAAGGACTGGGAACGAGAAACTAAACAATTATTTGAACGTACATTTCAATTCATGTATCACAAAATATACACCTGTTTTCAAAAACGTTGTCCATTTACAAAATACAAAATAGTAAAATAGTAGAAAGGAATTAATTAGAGAAACAAAAGAAATTGAATCATGCAGAACTCTGGCTCATTGTTTCTCTAATTAATTCCGTTTTACTATTTTACTATTTTGTATTTTGTGAAAGGACAATGTTGTTGAAAACAGGTGTATATAAATATACGAGAACTGTTATTACGAAATGGGTCAACAAGACCGTTTTGAGAACACAGACTTCATATATATATTAATAAAAATAACTTAACATTTTTTATTATTTTAAATCATTTTACATCATTAAAATAATCATTTTCGTGAGTATAAAATGTTCTTACAAAAACAAACAGTAAAAAAAAAGAAGAAAAAAAAAATCGGTGCAGAGAGTAATCGAACCCCGGCCCGTGTGCTTCCAACGCGCTGTGTTTCAGTGCGAGCCACGGGACCATAGTAATTTGCATAACAATAGACCGTCGATTCACAAGATACACTAGGTTATTTTGTCCTCCAAATCAATAAGCGTGCACGATAGCCTAGTGGTGCGGGGCAGTTATTTAGTGGGACTAGGATCCGACTGTTCCCTCCCTCTTTGATCACTAAGCTGCTTGGTGTAAGCCCGGATAGCGCGGATGGGGCCGAAATCTTCATCCTATACGTAACATACGGTGACCCAGCATAATGTCTGGGTGTATGGTCCTTTTTTGGATAAATTACCGGCATTCATCTCTTTTGAACCTGGGGGTCAAGGGTTCGAGTCCCAGCCGTGGCATCTTTTTATTGTTTCATTCTTTTTTTTTGTGTGTTTTGTTCTTGTGTTGTTCTTGTTTGTTTGTTTTCTTTTTTGGAATTGTTTACATATTTCTTCTGTTTTTGTAAAAAAAAAGTAAAAAAGCCTTAGGTCCAGTTACATAGCTTAATTATAAATATCATTATATAATATATACATAAGACACAACTTTCGTCTTTCTTTGGATTGGTAACCCTGTGTTAATTTAAAGAGAGAAGACTGGTAACCCCTTACCACAGGGATCCCGCGTTGAATGAAAAAAATGAATTTGTAAAATTTCAGATCCCGATTTCTGTGACCCCAACCCCTGCAGAAACTGGGGAACGTGTGTACAAACTCACCAAGGATACCACGAGTGTCACTGCCCTCCTCACTACAAGGGCTCTGTTTGTGAAGGTAAGTAAGCAAGCCGTCTAAAGTTTGCTTTATTAATTTATTTATTTATTTTTAAATTTTTATTAAATGGTTTTTTTGTTTTTAATTAAAAAAAAAAAAAATTTTAATTTTGCTTTATTAAGGCATTATAGCCGCAATCACAACACAACCACCCTTCCCTTCCCCCAGCTAGTGATAAATCAGTTCTACCCAATTGCAAATCTTCTTGTAGAATAAGAGTTGAATCGCTTGCTTTACAGTCAGACGAGTTTGCTTTGCTAATCCATGTCGAAATGGCGGGAAGTGTGTGGAAGATGGCTACAGGTTCCCGTGCATTTGTCCTCGTGGCTACAAACCACCATATTGTCGAGGTGAGTGAAAAACATTGAATGGAAGTTGAACTGAGCTGTAAACTGAAGGCGAAGATTCCTTCGCTCCTGCGTCCTTATTTGGTAACGCAATTCCATATTTGGTAGATTTTTTCCGCTTGTCTGTAGTCTATATTTACTTTCGTCCAATTCCTTGTTTGGTACCCACAATTCCATATTTGGTATCGAAAGAATTTGAAAAGTACTGGGAGCGAGAAACTTAATCCTTATTTGGTAACACAATTCCATATTTGGTATTTTCAGGTCACGTGTGCGCGAGTCATCCCTGCTTGAATGGCGGGAAATGCGTGGCCGAGGGTTCAAGCGAGAGTGGATGGAGACACAAATGTATTTGTTCACTTCTTTATCGCGGGGAGAACTGTGAAGGTAAGTATTACGCAATCTCGTCCCCAGGCTTTTTCATCCCGGCCGCCCATAACGCATCGCTCCATTTTCAATATCGCGGACGCTCTGCTCCTCGTTGCCAATGGTAGTGACGTCACAATTTAGCCGCGCATAGCCGAGTGGCCTGGGGCTAAGTACGATGTGATGACTATAAACTATCTTGATAACCGTTTATTTACCGGTTATTGTTTTTAGTTCCCAATCCCTGTATAACCGGGCCTTGTTTGAATGGCGGCACCTGTATCGATAGCAACAGCGAGTACACAGGGTTCCCGCTGGATTGGAATAGTGCTCATCTGCATTATATTTGTATCTGTCTCCTGGGATACATCGGTCCTAAATGTGAAGGTAAAACCGCTGTATATAGAGTCGTTTTCGTATGAGTGGGAAGTAGTTACGGTACGGTTCGTGCCGTAGCGTGACCGTATCGCGCCATCATCATGCCGTATCCAATCATTCTGATTGGTTGAGCGATGATTTTGCGCGCTGTGATTGGTTGAATACAATGTCTTCGATTCCGTACCGTGACCGTAACTCCGTACCGTAGGTTTCCCACTCATACGAAAACGACTCTATATGGTGACTGTACACTGTACCACAATTCTTTGCGAACCTAAAAAAAGATAGCGGCTGTCGATTTAACCACAATTCTTTGCGAACCTAAAAAAGATGGCGGCTGCCGATTTTACCACAATTCTTTGCGAACCTAAATCAGTACTACTTCATAGAAACTCACTATCAACGTCTTTGCTTGTTCCCTTTAGACAGCATATGTTTAAAATGCCATCACAATGCAACCTGCATTCAAGATCGCTGTGTATGCCGGGATGGTTTCCATGGTGATGGGTTTCATTGTATTCGTAAGTATAGTCAGTCTTGATAATTTATATTTTTTCAAGAGATGGGTTTCCTGTGTGTTGCCTGGCCGGGAGGATTTGAACCGAGTTCACCTGGTAATACTGTAATACAATGCATTGTTGTCTAGGTGACAAGGATCCGTGTGTACCAAACCCTTGCTACAACAACGCAACGTGTAGTCATGGGCCCGATGGTAGCTTTGATTGTCGTTGTCCCCCAGGCTACGCTCCGCCATTGTGTATACGTAAGTCAAAAACATCCTGCTCTTGCTACTTGCATTTCATATTTATCACTTTTCCCATTCTTTTCCATTCGATTCCTAAGTATTTCTTCCTCTTAATTTCCCTCCAATTTCCCATTTAGTACTTTAAAGACTTGCATTCATCTTGCATTCACTTTCTGTTGCTTTTCTTATTCTCTCTTCTGAGCATTAGATAAGAATTGCCCATTACAAAAAAGAGCAGGGGACTGGGAACGAGTTTATTAGAATTAATGAAATTACGAAATTAAGTTTATGACATGAAACAACATGTTGAAATTATCATATGTGCAAAGTTTGATGTGATTTGAGTGAATTCTGTCGGAATTATAAACTTTTGAAATTTTGAAATTTTGCAGTGAATGTATGGTTTGGGTAGACAACGCAAAAAAATAAAGAGTTTGTATGGGAAAATGTGCATCTTTGATGACCTCTAGCATCGTCAATATCAAGCCAAAGTTCACCAAAGTTTCCAAATTAATTAGCTAAGTTTGATCTGCTCTGTCAGAAAATGATGCCCATTTTTGCTAGTTTATAATTGAATTAGTTTTACGGACTTGGTCCCAGTCCCCTGCTCGTTTTTGTAATGGCCAATAAACGTTAGATATCAGCTGATACACCGGGTTTTTTTTCGTTTTTAGATAAAGACCCGTGTGTACCCAACCCATGTAAACACGGTGGGACATGTGAACGCGAGGTTCTCGTACATCCGGGACATATCTCTGTGCGCCCATTGTTCAAGTGCGTTTGTCCCCCCGGATTGTTACCTCCTGATTGCAACAATGGTAAGTCGGTGTGATAGCTTTATCTACGTAGTTCTACTGACCACAGGGGGGCGGATCCCCACATAATGGGTATATATTCAGACCTGGTTTGAGCCTACTTGGATTAATTCCAGTACAGTGTGTGGCCCCCCGGTTTGGTATTCAGATTTGGGTCTTTTTTTAGGTTTACCGACGGTCATCCCTACCCTTTTTAAGCCGAAGTAATACCCCCCTCCCCCCTCCCCCCGGGGGTGTGGCCCTGCTTTAGATTCGTTCATGTTTATAGTTTAACTACTCTGGGAACATCGAGGGTCATGGTTTGAGCGCGATTTCTTTGGAGACTTGATTTACATCACTGCATACTGCAATACTTTACCCCCTTTTAGTATATCACTATAACATTTCCGGTTACTGAAACTTCTAATTCTACTGTATCTCTCAACTATCTCTCAACTATCTATAACTCTTTAGTATATCACTGAATCCGCGTTTAGTTTTGATTGATATTTCGCTTTGATTCAGCTACAATCGATCACTGTCATCCTACTGACCCGTGTTTTAATGGTGGGAAGTGTAACGAGAACGACAAGAATCCATCTGGGTTTGAATGCATCTGTCCTTATCTATCTACGCATTTCATGCCGCCATTATGCAGTGAGTATATGAAATCAATCAATCAATCAATCAATCAATCAATCAATCAATCAATCAATCAATCAATCAATCAATCAATTACAATATATAAACAAATAAACATGAATGAATGAATAAAACAAATAAACAAACAAACGATCAATCAATCAATCAACTAAATAAATGAATGAATAAACAAACAAACAAACAAACAGACAAACAATCAATCAATCAAATGAATGAATGAATGAATGAATGAATGAATGAATAAACAAACAAACAAACGATCAATCAGTCAATCAACTAAATAAACGAATGAATAAACAAACAAACAAACAAACAGACAAACAAACAAACGATCAATCAATCAATCAATGAATGAATAAGTAAATAAATGAACGTAAAATGAATGAATAAATAAACAAAAAACGATCAATCAATCAAATGAATGAATGAATAAACAAATAAACAAACAAACAGAAAAAACAAACGATCAATCAATCAAATGAATGAATGAATGAATAAGAAAATAAATGAACGTAAAATAACTAAATAAATGAATAAATAAATAAACAACCAAACGATCAATCAATCAAATGAATGAGTGAATAAACAAACAAACAAACAATATCAATCAACTAAATAAATAAATGAATAAATGCACGAAAGTAAAGAAGAAAGAAACAAAGGAAAAGGGATGAAGTGAGAAATGAGAAACAGAAATAATGAACGAATGAACGAATAATAAATGAATGAGTGAAAAAGTGATTGACATTCTCGTCCTGATTCATTATTATCATCGCTCATCGAACACACAGGCAGCCCAACCATTCCTTTTGAGGCTACTAAATAATCCAATAACATGATATTTGCGTCTTTTTTTATGGGTTTCCTGTGGTAGAGCGCGCGCGCAATACGTATTATGTCGGGCTCCCTGTGCTGAGCAACGCCCTATGTTGGGCTCCCTGTGTGCGTCCCGTAAGACGCGCCCGCGAGACTCGCCCGCAGAGAGTGCATATATATGAAGCAGAAGTAATGGTTGCGCTGCCTGTGATCTAACACACAAATCAATTTCCACTGTAGAATGTGATTGTCCTCAAGGAAACCCGTTCAGCGACCCGCCTGTATTACCATCCAAATGCGACCTCCTTGGACAGCAATGCAACTGTCCAGATAGATATATGTTTAATGAGGAAGCAGGTGGATGCATATGGGGAAGTAAGTGTTACTAGTTTAAGTTTCAAGTATTCATGATCAAATGATGACGAGTGAAATTTGGGATAAATTTGGAATAGACCATTCTGACATCCTATGATTACTTAAGAAGTAGCACATTGTACCCATCCCTTTTCAGCATAATAACCTCTTACAGTGAGGCACGCACCAGGCTATTCTAAAAAAATACAGAAACTAAAAGGAAAATTAAATAATTTAAAAATAAAATTTTCCGAAAAAAACCCCAGAAACTAAAAGAAAAAAAAAACATTTAAAAATAAACTTTACCAAAAAAAAAAAACAGGAAGTAAAAGAAAAAAAAATGTAAATTTTTTTTTTTCCGAAAAAAAAAACTAAAAGAAAAAAAAACACTTAAAAATAAACTTTACTGAGGAAATAAAACCCAGAATCTAAAATAAAAAAAATTCGAGTTCACGAGGCTGTGACTCGAACCCGCGCGCTACTTAGGACAATATAATTTATGCAAAACACTAAAAATCGACCATACACCCAGACTTAAATGCTGAGTCACCGTATGTTACGTATAGGACAAAGATTTCGGCCTCATCCGCGCTATCGGGTAGTACACAATCAGCGAAGTAGTCAAAGAGGGAGGGAACAGTCGTATCCTAGTCCTAAATGACTGCCCCGTACCACTTCAAGCTATCTGTACTTCCGATTGATTTCGAGGGTAAATTTAGTAGTCTATCGTGTAACGGTTATTGTTATGGAAATTTATCGACTAACGTAGTCCTCTGGAAATGCGCTGGACCTCGACGCCAGTGACCCGGGGATCGACTCTCCGTGGACACCAACTTTTTTAACGTATCTTTTTTTCCGTTTTTCTTCTTCTTGTGTTTTCTTTCGTTGCAAAATGTCGAGATTAACATTTGTAAATTTTGAGTTTTTTAAAAGAACAAAATATTAAAAAATAATAATTACCAATTAATACCATAAAGTACAATTATATTGTTTCTGATGGAATGCACTAAAAATAAAATAAATTATTATTATTTATTTTACTTTTGACAATATTACATGAGACCCAAAATGCATTTCAGTCTTGAAATACGTACACTACAGTGGAACCCCTTCTAACGGACACCCCGGTATAACGGACACCCCGGTATAACGGACACCCCGGTATAACGGACACCCCGGTATAACGGACACCCCGGTATAACGGACACCCCTGTATAACGGACACCACGGTATAACGGACACCCCGATATAACGGACAGTTTTATAGGTCCCGGCGGAAAGGTGATACATTTTCTGTTAAAAAGACCCCGTTATAACGGACACCCGTTATAACGGAGACTTTTTTACAGCCCGAACAGCAAAATTTAATACTGAAACCAACCCCGTTATAACGGACAGTCTGAGTACAATCTTTCGTCACACTTGCGCTAAATGTGGTTGCACTAATACGATTACAAGTTTAATATCCGTCTGGATATCGTATGTGACAAGAGTTCGCCACAGTGGTGCTAAGACAGAACGTCTACAGTATGTTCAGTGTACAGTATTCTTTTTATTCTTCTCTACATTGTAAGAAACTCTGGTCCCTTCGGGGTTCCACTATACTTAGTATGCAGTATTCAGTATTCAACGTTTTTGGAAATACATTTTATTAACATTGTAAAAAGCATTGAGACTTCGGATAATGCATTTTTAGGGAATCACTATTATTAGTAGAAGTAATCATACGGTAATCATACGGTAATCATACGGGCTCGTGCAATTTTGATATTCTTTGAAAAACACACGAGTGCAAATTATTCCAAATTGAACGAGAAATCGTATGATTACCAATTAATAATATTCATGAAAAAAAAGTAATTTGCACTGCGTAATTTGCACTGCAGTGCACATTACTTTTCAACTGCACTGCTCTAAGCCAATCAGAATCGAGTATTTTTTTCATTATTATTATACAGTGTGTTGCCCTAAATCCGGCCGCTTTTTGCATTAATCGCTGTATCTTTCTTTAGGAAAATAGTAGCGGTCTAAAAATCAGTCAAAGGCTAGATTTCTCTTTCACTTACCTTGTCACAAATTGACATTTGTTTCACTTCAACATTGAGCTTGTTATATTAAAAAATATTGATCCAGGTAGATGCCCTAAGTTCGGCCAGGTTGCCCTAAATTCCGGCCATAAATAAGCAGGAATTGCTCGGTAAGTTTTACATTATCTTCCATATCGTTTTAACTAATTTGTTTCCGCATTGCTATAATAAAGGACTTTTTAAGTCATTCTACATGAAAAGATTGTAAAGATAAATTGTAAAAAGACCGAAAAAAGACCCTTCTCTACTTCATTGGGAACCGCGCCCGCAATGACATCTGGGGTGCTTACCATTTACCCGGAAAAAATGGAAATTCCTCTTTGAAAATCAAATTGTATGTGTATTTCCGATCGGAAAGTTAGAATCCCAGAAAACTCGGGCTTCTGTTTCAGCATAGTTAATAACTATGGTTTCAGGTAATCCGGCCACTTATCCCGCTCTGTTTTGTATGTGATTTGTGGCCGGATTTAGGCATATACCTACCAAAATATGCACGTAATTTCACCTGACCTGAACTTCCCTTTATTTAAGCCGTTCATGATTGTTTTTCTTTGTGTCCAAAGCTACTGATTAGCGTAGTATTTCTGCCAAATATAATCTTTTTACGCTCCATAACTTACGAGGAAATGTTTAAAGACTTTGCCCGCATGACTTAAGATGCACGAAAACATGAAAATTACTGAAGCGATTGTTTTTCCTACTTTCAAAACACATTTGAATTCCTGCCTAAAAAGCGGCCAGGAATCCCACAACAGCAGTTAATAAACCTAAACTCATCAATAATTCATACGATGATCTTGTTTGTCATTTTTTGAAATATACGAGAAATCACAGCGTTTTAAAGTTAAAATGGCCGGATTAGGGTACGGCCGGTATTTAGGGCAACACACTGTACTTATTATTATTATTATTGTTGTTATTATTATTATTATTATTATTATTATTATTATTATTATTATTATTATTATTATTATTATTATTATTATTATTATTATTATTATTATTATTATTATTATTATTATTATTATTATTATTATTATTTAGAAACTACAGCATGTTACAGTCTACCGTGTCAGAACAATGCAACATGTGTAAACATTGGGACCGTCGACTTTAGGTGCATCTGTACACCAAACTGCAATGGAAAAGTTTGCGAGAACTGTGGTATGGATGTAGTGCTGTTATTCGTACTCCTGCTCTTGAGTTCTATTGCTTAATCTTGCACTTAGGCCCCGTTTACATGAGAGAGATAACCCTAGCAGTAGGGACAACTCTATTGTTTTATCATCCACAGGGAATAACAAGAGAGTCGACCCTAGTGCTAGCTAGGGTTATCTCTCTCTCACGTAAACAGGGCCTTTTAGCGGCTTGCTATCGCTTTTCATACGAGTATATTCCAAGGAATGTATGAACTCTTTTTCTTTCATTTATTTTAGAAGAGTGCCCGCCTGATTACTGTCTCAATGGCGGCACCTGTCTCACTGAGAGAGGCCGTCCATACTGCCGCTGTCCTCCAGGATTCGTGCCACCAAGATGTACAAAGAGAATAATAAGTAATGACGACATCGAAGACCCTTTGTCCGATCCCATGATGCCTTGCGCCAATGTTTTGATTTTGTGTTTACATGTACCTGGTAAAACTATGTAGACTTTAAAATAGAAAATACTCGGTGCGCGCAAGGCATCATGGGTTCGGACACAGGGTCTTTTCATAACAAATTCTTTATGTGAGATTCAAGTTTATCGACTGCTCACGAGTATTGTCTGGCTTAGACTAGACATGCACAAGACTGACTAGCCTCGCTTTGGGGTAGCACTCCGCAGGCTTTTAGATGCAGTGATTATATATCATCAATGCGTTAAGTAAGGGTTAGAAAACGAGCGTGCGTGCTATGTGCAGATTTATAGCACGCGGGGACTGATCAGAACACGAGAGAAGTGTTAGGAGAAGCACGACGCGTAGCGGAGGGTTCTGATCAGTCACCAAGTGCTATAAATCTGCACATAGCACAGTGGACAAGTTTTCTATTTCTTTTATAAAATACAATTATGAATTTATGGCAAGTTTTCAATTTTCTTCGTTCAAAATTGTTTGAATATCTGCGCGCGCGTGCTGTGTGCTCTCATAAAGCACGCGGAATACGCATCCTTTGGCCAATCAGAGCGCGCGTTATATTTTATATCATTGTTATTTCATAAACAGTCTTATATTTCTATTGTTAAACAAACAGTTGAGGTGATTCACTACTGCCATCCAAACCCATGTCAAAATGGCGGACAATGCACTGCAAGGCATGATGGGTACGACTGCCATTGTGTTATACCATATGATGGGTCTCACTGCGAACGTAAGTAATAACGTAAGATCCTTACGAAAACGTAAGACTTTAAATCAGTTCTGCATCACATGGTGGGTCTCACTGCGAACGTAAGTAATAACGTAAGATCCTTACGAAAACGTAACCTAACCTAGTATTACACAGTATGATGAGGCGCAAGAACCTTGATGTCTTATTGCAGTATTTTCTTTTTTTGTGAGCAGACGACAAATGCATGGATTGTGATGTCAACGCCAAGTGTTTCGCAGGCAAATGTAAATGCAGGAAAGGATATAGAGGAAGTGGTTTCCAAGGGGATTGTATAAAAGGTACTAGTCATCCATAGGACAAGTAGAACAATAGTAGAGTCTTCCGCAGTCGTAGTATTCCGAGTTACATGTGTGGTAGTGGGGTAGGACTAGGAGGTGAAAATACTCAAGTATTCTTGATATCAATGAAAATACTTTCTCTTCTACCATTCTAGACACGGATTCTCCTCTCTCAGGCATTCTTGATATCAATGAAAATACTTTCTCTTCTACCATTCTAGACACGGATTCTCCTCTCTCAGGTATTCTTGATATCAATGAAAATACGTTCTCTTCTACCATTCTAGATACGGTTCTCCACCTCTCTCAAGTATTCTTGACATGAATGAAAATACTTTCTCTTCTACCATTCTAGACACGGAATCTCCTCTCTCAAGTATTCTTGAATCAGTGAAAATACTTTCTCTTCTACCATTCTAGACATGGGTTCTCCATCTCTCTCAAGTATTCTTGATATCAATGAAAATACTTTCTCTTCTACCATTCTAGACACGGAATCTCCTCCTCTCTCAAGTATTCTTGATATCAGTGAAAATACTTTCTCTTCTACCATTCTAGACATGGGTTCTCCACCTCTCTCAAGTATTCTTGATATCAATGAAAATGCCTTCTCTTCTACCATTCTAGACACGGGTTCTTCTCCTCTCAGTATTCTTGATATCAATGAAAATACTTTCTCTTCTACCATTCTAGACACGGACTCTCCTCCTTTCTCAGTATTCTTGATATCAATGAAAATACTTTCTCTTCTACCATTCTAAACACGGGTTGTCCTCTCTCAAGTATTCTTGATATCAATGAAAATACTTTCTCTTCTACCATTCTAGACATGGGTTCTCCACCTCTCAGTATTCTTGATATCAATGAAAATACTTTCTCTTCTATCATTCTAGACATGGGTTCTCCACCTCTCTCAAGTATTCTTGATATCAATGAAAATACTTTCTCTTCTACCATTCTAGACACGGATTCTTCTCCTCTCAGTATTCTTGATATCAATGAAAATACTTTCTCTTCTACCATTCTAGACACGGGTTCTCCACCTCTCTCAAGTATTCTTGATATCAGTGAAAATACTTTCTCTTCTACCATTGTAGATACGGGTTCTCCACCTCTCTCAAGTATTCTTGATATCAATGAAAATACTTTCTCTTCTACCATTCTAGACACGGGTTCTCCACCTCTCTCAAGTATTCTTGATATCAGTAAAAAATACTTTCTCTTCCACCATTCTAGACACGGGTTCTCCACCTCTCAGTATTCTTGATATCAATGAAAATACGTTCTCTTCTACCATTCTAGACACGGATTCTCCACCTCTCTCAAGTATTCTTGATATCAATGAAAATACTTTCTCTTCTACCATTCTAGACACGGATTCTCCACCTCTCTCAAGTATTCTTGATATCAGTAAAAATACTTTCTCTTCTACCATTCTAGACATGGGTTCAATGAAAGGGAACTCCTACCACAGGGAAACCAACCATATATTGTAAACTAACTCATATTTTATTTCTCCTAGTCGACAGCTGTGACATTTGTCCATTGAATGCAAAGTGCATCGAGAGCGACTGCACATGCGTACCTGGGTATATACTTGTCAACAAAGAATGCGTCGCTATAGGTACGTCTCACAGTGTTGCGCGGAGAACTGGTAACTAGTATGGTTCGCATGGAATTATGGGAATTAGTTACCAGTTTTCCGCGCTACTCCTTAAAGTTTGTATGGACAAAGTATTGTTTAGTTTGATCTGAGATATGGAATGACAAATCATTTCTTTTGGGGTGGGGGACTGGAAAAGATGGGGGTGGGTGAGGGGTTATTTTTTTTAGGTCTTGAATATTTATAACTGAATTATCAAGAAATTACAAGAGAACATGATATAGATTATGGTCTCTTGGAAATTACTAATTAAGAGATGTCTTCTTCGATTTGATTCAAAATGCGATTGGTCGAGATTAGGAAGGCCATACCAAAGGGTATCCAGTTAAATGAAATATTTGGAACCCAGGCCCCTATCCAACTGAGAGCCCCATGGGGGATCTGGGTACGAGAGAATATTCTAACCGCCTCGTGATATATTTCTATACATTTTCTCTTTTCAACAGAACATTAACGAAAGAAAGTCGTTTCTACAAAGAAAATAGACAGAAAATGGATGACATTTTATAGATAAATTAAACGAAGCAACGATAGATTCAGTTAATATTATTAAAATAACATTACAAATAGCTTTTCCTTTTTTCATTGTAAATGTAAATCACTTTATCAAAATAATAAATGAAGAGGAAGATATTATTAATCGTTTTTTATTTCTCTAATAATAACCAAAACGAACATACAGTCCTAACTCTCTTGGATAACCTTCTAAAATAGACCTTATGCATAATGACGTAATATGACTACAACTACCAGAATGCTTTGCGCATCTTCTTTTGTCAGATAATTAGTACCCTTTGTCTGAGTGAATTGTGAACTGTTTATTAAACATTACTTGGCAGCTAAAACTGAATTACGTAATTTACAATTGAATGAATTACCTCACAAGCGAATAATCTAGAAAAAAAAAGAAGATTCCAAAGCATTCTGGTAGTTGTAGTCACATTACGTCATTATGCATAAGGTCTATTGTCCAGGTGGGACAGACACCTTTGTGTGGTCGAACAGGTTTATATACTCAAACATCTCTCTCTCTCTCTCATTTATTTTATCTCTAGATCTGACGTAGACATTACGGTCTCTAAGCGGGACATCTCTCTAAGACAGACACCTTTGTCTGGTCGCCTCTACTGAACAGTTTTACTAAAAATCTCTCTCTCTCTGACGTGGACATTCCTCTAAACAGGTCCCTCTACGACAGACACCATCGCCCAGGTTTCTCGCTGGAATTTACCACAAACTAACGTAGACACCTCACTATACTGGACAGTGAGAGAGTCCCACGGGCGTTCGAATTGAAAGAGCAGTTGTTTAACATGTTTATACCACCAAACTTGCACTTGGAGGGTTTTTATTCAGCTCTGGTATCACAGGCATGTTGTATCAGGAAGACAGACACAATGTCCAGACATACAGTGATGATCGGTAGGACAGACACCACATTCGGACTCTTCTGAAAAAAGATATTTACAAAGATTTTTAAATACAATGTACAGAAAAAAAAGATGGCGGCTGTACATTTTACCCAGTAATCCTTTGCGAACCTAAAATAGTGCCACTTCGATCTACAAATTTTCTGACACGTTCACATATTAAATAAGCATATATATATATATATAACAGCTTCACAAATTTTGACGGTTTAAAAACTCTCTGTTCTAAAGTTTCTACGAGGTAAAGTGGTTTATGCGCGCAAAGGATTGTGGTACTGAAATTCTCTGCTCCGCCATCTTTTTCTGCAGCTTGCAATCGTCACGGCAAAAGATGGCGACTCAGTACACGTTACCACAATCCTTTGCCAGCATAGACCACTTGTGGACACGTTTGATAGGTGAACGTGTCAGAAAGTTTGTAGATGTGAGTTACAGGAGGGACTTTTGTGTGCGCATGCGTCGCCACAGTCAGATGAATACAAGATGTACTCGACACAAGTTGTTTGGTTCCAATGTTTACAGTTTTTGCGGACGTATTACGAGAATTGTATGTACTGAACACGCAGAAATGAATTCTTAATGCTATCTTTGTGCCTTAAAGTTATTGCATTGATCGAAATATTAGAGTATTATGCCTTTATTTGATATCAAATTCCTGTTCTTTTGCTGTGCTAAATACTCTATTTTGGACAACATGGCGGCCAGCTGACATGGAGTAAACAGTTTGTCGACGTTGCAAGCTCAGTCGCGAAGAAGATGTAAGGGAAATTAATACATTTAGTCAATTCTTATACATATGGAATGTATATTATTATATATTAGCTTTCATCAACACCAAATCAACTTCAAATAAACGAAGGTAAACTTGGGTACGATGTAATTATCCCAATCTTTAAAGTTAGTTATCTCGAAATTGAGCCGAAATCTCCACAATTTCCACAACATAATTCATTAAAGTCATGTTTCCTGTTTTGAAAAATTCCAGTAACTTCTCTGGGAAAAATCGCTTGGTCGAAGATTTTCGACAATATCTTCGTCATAATTTGTAGAACGTGAATTAATCGTCAACACATTTATTATGGTATTCGTTTTATGGTAGGGCCTCTTCTGTCAGTGTTCCAATGTTCTTGTAATGTTCCCATCCGAGGTCATATTTTTAGATATTATGCTGAGATCGATCAAAGTGTAAACATTTTATTGAAGTGTAAAGTTTGCATAAATTTCATTACTCAAAAATATACATTTTTTGCATATTGCTTGAAATCCAGCCCAAATCTCCACAAAAATTTTACCATTTCATAGAACTATGTACCATATGCTTTCAGTATATGTAATTGAGATTGTTGGAAAAAATCGCCAGAAGGGATAAAATTACAGTTTTTCATGATAACAACAAAAATATCTTCATGGAAAGGTCGGGGAAGACATCTAAATTGTTTTCAAATTCGACGAAACTTTGTACAGGTATAGTAAATAAATACCACAAGACACCAGGATAGTTTCAAGACTGTTGTTACAGTATTTACAGAAAAACAAATTAAGATATAATCCACAAAATTCCAGCTTGGGCTTCCTGTGCCGTTCAATATCAAACAAAATACGAATTTTGTGAATAGCCAGTGACGAGTGTGCAGTGAAAAGCCAGAATTAAATTAACATTTGACTATATATATTAAGCCTTTTTGTCGAACTCTGATGATCAAAATAGCAACAGAATAAAATATAGCGTTGTTATTACTATAATCGGTTTTTGTGCTTCCGAAATTACGCTTTTATGGTCCAGCGGTTAAGCGCATGCTCATGCAAATTTCCCTCTTGTTGATGTGAGTAGAATGCTCGCATTATATCAGTGAAACAAAGCAAAAAAGTATTGATAAATTGTTATTATTTTGTACAAAATTGTGAAAAAATAGTGTAAACCACAAAACTGAGATATCATTATCTTTATTGTAAGATGAGAAATGCACCTTAGAATGTTATCATAGCACAATAAAAACAAATGAAGGTGATAGAGTAAAAAGAAATGAGAAATGCACCTTAGAATGTTATCATAGCACAATAGAAACAAATGAAGGTGATACAGTAACTAGAAATGAGAAATGCGCCTTAGATGTTATCATGTTATCATAGCACAATAGAAACACACGAAGGTGATACAGTAAAAAGAAATGAGAAATGCACCTTAGAATGTTATCATAGCACAATAGAAACAAATGAAGGTGATACAGTAACTAGAAATGAGAAATGCGCCTTAGAATGTTATCATAGCACAATAGAAACAAATGAAGGTGATACAGTAAAAAGAAATGAGAAATGCACCTTAGAATGTTATCATAGCACAATAGAAACAAATGAAGGTGATACAGTAACTAGAAATGAGAAATGCGCCTTAGAATGTTATCATAGCACAATAGAAACAAATGAAGGTGATACAGTAAAAAGAAATGAGAAATGCACCTTAGAATGTTATCATAGCACAATAGAAACAAATGAAGGTGAGAATGTTATCATAGCACAATAGAAACAAATGAAGGTGAGAATGTTATCATAGCACAATAGAAACAAATGAAGGTGAGAATGTTATCATAGCACAATAGAAACAAATGAAGGTGAAGGTGAGAATGTTATCATAGCACAATAGAAACAAATGAAGGTGAGAATGTTATCATAGCACAATAGAAACAAATGAAGGTGAGAATGTTATCATAGCACAATAAAAACAATGAAGGTGAGAATGTTATCATAGCACAATAAAACAAATGAAGGTGATACAGTAACTAGAAATGAGAAATGCGCCTTAGAATGTTATCATAGCACAATAGAAACAAATGAAGGTGAGAATGTTATCATAGCACAATAGAAACAAAATGAAGGTGATACAGTAACTAGAAATGAGAAATGCGCCTTAGAATGTTATCATAGCACAATAGAAACAAATGAAGGTGAGAATGTTATCATAGCACAATAGAAACACACGAAGGTGATACAGTAAAAAGAAATGAGAAAATGACCTTAGAATGTTATCATAGCACAATAGAAAAAATGAAGGTGATACAGTAACTAGAAATGAGAAATGCGCCTTAGAATGTTATCATAGCACAATAGAAACAAATGAAGGTGAGAATGTTATCATAGCACAATAGAAACAAATGAAGGTGATACAGTAACTAGAAATGAGAAATGCACCTTAGAATGTTATCATAGCACAATAGAAACAAATGAAGGTGATACAGTAACTAGAAATGAGAAATGCGCCTTAGAATGTTATCATAGCACAATAGAATGTTGATCATAGCACAATAGAAACAAATGAAGGTGATACATAACAATAAAAACAAATGAAGGTGAGAATGTTATCATAGCACAATAGAAACAAATGAAGGTGATACAGTAACTAGAAATGAGAAATGCGCCTTAGAATGTTATCATAGCACAATAGAAACAAATGAAGGTGAGAATGTTATCATAGCACAATAGAAACAAATGAAGGTGATGAAATGAGAAATGCGCCTTAGAATGTTATCATAGCACAATAGAAACAAATGAAGGTGATACAGTAACTAGAAATGAGAAATGCGCCTTAGAATGTTATCATAGCACAATAGAAACAAATGAAGGTGAGAATGTTATCATAGCACAATAGAAACAAATGAAGGTGATACAGTAACTAGAAATGAGAAATGCGCCTTAGAATGTTATCATAGCACAATAGAAACAAATGAAGGTGATACAGTAACTAGAAATGAGAAATGCGCCTTAGAATGTTATCATAGCACAATAGAAACAAATGAAGGTGAGAATGTTATCATAGCACAATAGAAACACACGAAGGTGATACAGTAAAAAGAAATGAGAAATGCGCCTTAGAATGTTATCATAGCACAATAGAAACAAATGAAGGTGAGACATGTTATCATAGCACAATAGAAAAATGAAGGTGAGAATGTTATCATAGCACAATAGAAACAAATGAAGGTGAGAATGTTATCATAGCACAATAGAAACAAATGAAGGTGAGAATGTTATCATAGCACAATAGAAACAAATGAAGGTGAGAATGTTATCATAGCACAATAGAAACAAATGAAGGTGAGAATGTTATCATAGCACAATAGAAACAAATGAAGGTGAGAATGTTATCATAGCACAATAGAAAAAAATGAAGGTGAGAATGTTATCATAGCACAATAGAAACAAATGAAGGTGAGAATGTTATCATAGCACAATAGAAACAAATGAAGGTGAGAATGTTATCATAGCACAATAGAAACAAATGAAGGTGATACAGTAACTAGAAATGAGAAATGAAGCCTTAGAATGTTATCATAGCACAATAGAAACAAATGAAGGTGAGAATGTTATCATAGCACAATAGAAACAAATGAAGGTGATACAGTAACTAGAAATGAGAAATGCGCCTTAGAATGTTATCATAGCACAATAGAAACAAATGAAGGTGAGAATGTTATCATAGCACAATAGAAACAAATGAAGGTGATACAGTAAAAAGAAATGAGAAATGCGCCTTAGAATGTTATCATAGCACAATAGAAACAAATGAAGGTGATACAGTAACTAGAAATGAGAAATGCGCCTTAAGATGATACAGTAATAGCACAATAGAAACAAATGAAGGTGAGAATGTTATCATAGCACAATAGAAACAAATGAAGGTTATATAGCACAGTAGAAACATAGCACAAAGAATGTTATCATAGCACAATAGAAACAAATGAAGGTGATACAGTAACTAGAAATGAGAAATGCGCCTTAGAATGTTATCATAGCACAATAGAAACAAATGAAGGTGAGAATGTTATCATAGCACAATAGAAACAAACGAAGGTGATACAGTAAAAGAAATGAGAAATGCGCCTTAGAATGTTATCATAGCACAATAGAAAAATGAAGGTGATACAAATAGAAATGGTGAGAATGTTATCATAGCACAATAGAAACAAATGAAGGTGAGAATGTTATCATAGCACAATAGAAACAACGAAGGTGATACAGTAACTAGAAATGAGAAATGCGCCTTAGAATGTTATCATAGCACAATAGAAACAAATGAAGTGAGAATGTTATCATAGCACAATAGAAACAAATGAAGAATGTTATCATAGCAAATAGAAACAAATGAAGGTGATACAGTAACTAGAAATGAGAAATGCGCCTTAGAATGTTATCATAGCACAATAGAAACAAATGAAGGTGAAGTTATCATAGCACAATAGAAACAAATGAAGGTGATACAGTAACTAGAAATGAGAAATGCGCCTTAGAATGTTATCATAGAAACAATAGAACAGTAACAAATGAAGGTTAGAATGTTATCATAGCACAATAGAAAATGAAGGTGAGAATGTTATCATAGCACAATAGAAAGGTGATACAGTAAAAAGAAATGAGAAATGCGCCTTAGAATGTTATCATAGCACAATAGAAACAAATGAAGGTGAGAATGTTATCATAGCACAATAGAAACAAATGAAGGTGAGAATGTTATCATAGCACAATAGAAACAAATGAAGGTGAGAATGTTATCATAGCACAATAGAAACACACGAAGGTGATAAGCATGTCATGTGCTCATGATTCATAATTTATCAAATTGTGTTCTTTATTTAGTTGATAACAAAAACCATGTACGCTCTAAGTAAGTGCTTTGTTCAAGGGTATAATGCAAACACGTTGTCTCTCGACTTGTATTACAGCTGAAACATGGAGTCGTTTTCGTATGAGTGGGAAGGTTACAGTACCGTACCTTGCCGTGTTGAAAGAGTTTGATGGATGAGATGCATCTGCACGCTTTTTGAGTTGGTTCAGAAAGGAAGCCATTTGAGTGTCTTGGTACCGTAGGTTTCCCACTCGTACGACTGAGGGTTTATCATGTAATTTCAAAACTCATAGGACAAAAAATGATTATCATAGCTGGAAAGAGCTCGTTGAAATTAGTAAAAATGTGAAGTTTGGAAAAGATCGCTTCACAAATTGCGAAGATATGAATTTTCAAAAATCGAAATTTCACCAACAAAGGTTTTCATGATAAAATTTCGATTTTTGAAAATTCATATATTCGCAATTTGTGAAGCGATTTTTTTCAAACTTCACATTTTTACTAATTTCAACGAGCTCTTTCCAGCTATGATAATCATTTTATGTCCTATGAGTTTTGAAATTACGTGATAAACCCTCATTGGAAACGACTCTAGTTTTCTAGTTAAAAGCATTGTGGACACGTTAATGCCGAACTAAGAGATTAATATACGATTAGACAATGATTAGACATAAGTACAAGTACCACTAAACGTATGTGTAATTATTTGTCAATATGACATCTATAATGAATTAACTAGCCTGCATGACCTACAGCTGCTTAGCTCAATACTCCAGTTTCGCGTTGTTTAGAGATGACCGCTGTCCTTGACAAAAGACGCATTTGTACAGGGTTAGCCTCGATTCAGAAACCAGTCCGTGCAATTCATGTCAAATGTTTTTATTTCTTTTCATGTCAAACCCTTTTTGATGTCGTAAGTACTTGTTTACAACGGGATCTGTGAACGCGAAAAGGGACTATTAGTTTATACTATTTCTAAGCAGCTGTGCTACTTATATCGCTATGTTTTTCTTTGTAATCTTCTCAATGTTAAAAAACATCAGAGTACAAACACAGAGTACGAATAAACAGTTGTTGTTGTTGTTGTTACAGCTGGAATTGATTTAAATTCGCAAAGATTTACAGTAAAATGTAAAGCCGCCATCTTGGTGGATTACTAATGATCTATTATTAGAAACAGGATGGATGAGTATGGGAGTTTGGTGCGGTAACCTTGAAACTTGGTGAAGCTAAATTGTTCACATACTTTCCAAAAATATATGAAACTAAAAAGAGACGAAGCTAAGGCCGGGAGTTGTCGAACTACCAGAAAGATTAGCAAAGCCCCAAATTTGTATGGCTTGTAAATTCACCGTTGAAGTCTAGTATTCCCTATATAATTAACGACATAAGCATAAGCGTAAACGCAGATTTCTGAAGAGTTGGGCGAACTGAAGAGGACGTCCTGCAAGCAGAATTCCAAGGAAAACAATATTATTATTATTATTATATTATTATTATTATTATTATTATTATTATTATTATTATTATTATTATTATTATTATTATTAGTAGTAGTAGTATTACTATTATTATAATTATTATTATTATTATTATTATTATTATTATTATTATTATTATTATTACTATTATTATTATTATTATTATTATTATTATTATTATTATTATTATTATTATTATTATTATTATTATTATTATTATTATTATTATTATTATTATTATTATTATTTATTATTAGCCCTTGTTTTATTATCGCGCTTATGGTTATGCTTGCGTCAGTCAGGACCGTTTTCACATTTAAAAACCGCCGCCTGTGCTTGACTGAATTGAAACCCGCATGCAGAAAAAGTTTTTTTTGCTATTCAATTGTATTATATATATATCACCGCTCTACTGTACAGTATAGAGCACTCTAGCGACACGGATAACAAGCTTCATTTGAATCTATATATACAGTATATATAGCTAATTGCATAATCGTTGCCGGGTTGAAAATCATAAATCATAGAAGCTGAGACCGCAAAGATGGATGGGAAATCAGTTCATGAGCCACATTACTTGCAGATATATTCAATGTTCTCGTAGTTTTGAAGGTATATGAGCTATTTAACTAAGATCCTACAAGTCTGCATAAAAAGGTCGATGGTTTGACAGTGTTATTTTAGAGTTTTAATTTCCCAGAATTCCTTTTGGTCATAGCTTTCATGATTTTCGACCCGACAACGATTATGCAATTAGCTATATATACTATAGTTTCGTGTATTGTTGACTTGAAACTTAAAAAAGATACAAACGCTTTTGTAGGAATATGGTGATAAAGAAAACCCATGCATGTATGGCAATGTCTACCCCAGTCTCAACCTGGTTATATTGTTAGTGGGCATTGGAGCAGAATACAGTAAATGTATGGCAATGTCCACCCCAGTCTCAACCTGGTGATATTGTTAGTGGGCATTGGAGCAGAATACAGTAAATGTATGGCAATGTCCACCCCAGTCTCAACCTGGTGCTAGTGTTTTCGTGGGCATTGGAGCAGAATACAGTAAATGTATGGCAATGTCCACCCCAGTCTCAACCTGGTGATATTGTTAGTGGGCATTGGAGCAGAATACAGTAAATGTATGGCAATGTCCACCCCAGTCTCAACCTGGTGATATTGTTAGTGGGCATTGGAGCAGAATACAGTAAATGTATGGCAATGTCTACCCCAGTCTCAACCTGGTGATATTCGGTTCGTGGGCATTGGAGCAGAATACAGTAAATGTATGGCAATGTCCACCCCAGTCTCAACCTGGTGATATTGTTAGTGGGCATTGGAGCAGAATACAGTAAATGTATGGCAATGTCCACCCCAGTCTCAACCTGGTGATATTGTTTGTGGGCATTGGAGCAGAATACAGTAAATGTATGGCAATGTCCACCCCAGTCTCAACCTGGTGCTAGTGTTTGTGGGCATTGGAGCAGAATACAGTAAATGTATGGCAATGTCCACCCCAGTCTCAACCTGGTGATATTGTTTGTGGGCATTGGAGCAGAATACAGTAAATGTATGGCAATGTCCACCCCAGTCTCAACCTGGTGATATTGTTTGTGGTGGGCATTGGAGCAGAATACAGTAAATGTATGGCAATGTCCACCCCAGTCTCAACCAGGTGATGATATTGTTAGTGGGCATTGGAGCAGAATACAGTAAATGTATGGCAATTAATGTCCACCCCAGTCTCAACCTGGTGATATTGTTAGTGGGCATTGGAGCAGAATACAGTAAATGTATGGCAATGTCCACCCCAGTCTCAACCTGGTGCTAGTGTTTGTGGGCATTGGAGCAGAATACAGTAAATGTATGGCAATGTCCACCCCAGTCTCAACCTGGTGCTAGTGTTTGTGGGCATTGGAGCAGAATACAGTAAATGTATGGCAATGTCCACCCCAGTCTCAACCTGGTGCTAGTGTTTGTGGGCATTGGAGCAGAATACAGTAAATGTATGGCAATGTCTACCCCAGTCTCAACCTGGTGATATTGTTAGTGGGCATTGGAGCAGAATACAGTAAATGTATGGCAATGTCCACCCCAGTCTCAACCTGGTGATATTGTTTGTGGGCATTGGAGCAGAATACAGTAAATGTATGGCAATGTCTACCCCAGTCTCAACCTGGTGATATTGTTAGTGGGCATTGGAGCAGAATACAGTAAATGTATGGCAATGTCTACCCCAGTCTCAACCTGGTGATATTGTTAGTGGGTGCATTGGAGCAGAATACAGTAAATGTATGGCAATGTCTACCCCAGTCTCAACCAGGTGATATTCGGTTCGTGGGCATTGGAACAGAATACAGTAAATGTATGGCAATGTCTACCCCAGTCTCAACCTGGTGATATTGTTAGTGTGCATTGGAGCAGAATACAGTAAATGTATGGCAATGTCCACCCCAGTCTCAACCAGGTGATATTCGGTTCGTGGGCATTGGAACAGAATACAGTAAATGTATGGCAATGTCTACCCCAGTCTCAACCTGGTGATATTGTTAGTGGGCATTGGAGCAGAATACAGTAAATGTTTGGCAATGTCTACCCCAGTCTCAACCTGGTGATATTCGGTTCGTGGGCATTGGAGCAGAATACAATGTGAGAAGAGACGCTCGCATAATTACTAAATCTGGTTACGAGATAAGATCATCCCAGATTTTAGGTGATTTAAATTGGTCTGGCCTCGAAGCCAGAAGAAATCGTCAAAAAACGGTCCTTATGTATAAGATACTTCACAGGGTGACTTCAACTAGTTTGCGGGACCTTTTTAAAAACTCCATCGCATATTATATTAACTTAAGATGTTCTGATTCAGTCAAATCTTGCTTTTCACCGAACCCAATACTGAGTATTTGAGGCGATCCTTAGCTTACAGTCGAGCAGCACTTTGGAACAGTATTTCTAAAGATATTCGAAACACCGGAAAACTCTGAGCCAATTCATTTCCAGAATTGACAGTATTTAATTAATTTAATTATTTAGACTTAGTACCTTAATCTTATCATAGCGTTTATTTACGGCTTACTTGAAAACTGATCAATATTCCAATTGATCATGAATGTAATTACCGTGTTGAAATAAAGTTGTCATTCATTCATTCATTTCTTTCTTTCTTATTTCTTTCTTTCTTTCTTTCTTTCTTTCTTTCTTTCTTTCTTTCTTTCTTTCTTTTTCTTTCTTTCTTTCTTTCTTTCTTTTTCTTTCTTTCTTTCTTTCTTTCTTTCTTTCTTTCTTTTTCTTTCTTTCTTTCTTTTTCTTTCTTTCTTTCTTTCTTTCTTTTTTTCTTTCTTTCTTTCTTTCTTTCTTTCTTTCTTTCTTTCTTTCTTTCTTTCTTTCTTTCTTTCTTTCTTTCTTTCTTTCTTTCTTTCTTTCTTTCTTTCTTTCTTTCTTTCTTTCTTTCTTTCTTTCTTTCTTTCTTTCTTTCTTTCTTTTTCTTGTAAAACGCACTGAGATCAATATTTAGTGCGTTTAATAAGAATGTTATTATTATTATTTTTATTTTAGTTATATTTTTATTTATTTTACTTTCACTCAGTTGTAAAACGCACTGAGATCAATATTTAGTGCGTTTAATAAGAATGTTATTATTATTATTATTATTATTTTATATTTTAGTTATATTTTTTATTTATTTTACTTTCACTCAGTTGTAAAACGCACTGAGATCAATATTTAGTGCGTTTAATTAAGAATGTTATTATTATTATTATTATTATTTTATATTTTAGTTATATTTTTATTTATTTTACTTTCACTCAGTTGTAAAACGCACTGAGATCAATATTTAGTGCGTTTAATTAAGAATGTTATTATTATTATTATTATTATTTTATATTTTAGTTGTATTTTTATTTATTTTACTTTCACTCAGTTGTAAAACGCACTGAGATCAATATTTAGTGCGTTTAATAAGAATGTTATTATTATTATTATTTTATATTTTAGTTATATTTTTATTTATTTTACTTTCACTCAGTTGTAAAACGCACTGAGATCAATATTTAGTGTGTTTAATAAGAATGTTATTATTATTGTTATTATTATTATTGAAGAACAGTTATTGGATGCCATGCCTGGTAATAAATGAATTGAAAGTATTTTTAACTTCGTCAGGCAAAAGAAATAGACGACAAACGCGTATTCGACGTTTCGCCGGTGAAGGCTTCATCAGTGGTATATTTTAAACTGAAAATCACTCTCTAAATAACTTACATTTAAATAGTGAAATACCCAGTGGTATTGGTTGATTAAACAATGCTTAATAATTACAATACAGTAAATAGATGTGGTGTCCTGGGAATAGTAATAACAATGTACTGAGTTATATGCAGAGAAACCTGCCTACACAGCCATTCAGCAAAATTGTCCTCGCGAATGTGAAACATGTGTGCTGGCTGAAAGGGAAAACAAATGCCTAACTAAGAATACCATCTACCACATTTTAAAGTAATGGTCCGCGTAAGAAGTAGGCACATATAATGCATGGAATGTGAAAAGCTGTGAAATTTTAATTGGATCAGCAAACAGAAATACGCAATTCTGATTGGCTGAAAGCATTAAAATCGTGATAAATCCCCCCAAAATTATATTATATTATCATATTTTTGGATAATCTCGGTCCCAATCCTTTTTCCTTTGTGTTTACCAAGTCTTACGTTTGTGTGATATGGGGAACTGGTACTATTGTCACATGCGATGTGTTTGCAAAGTGAAGCAGCAGGTGCCATCTGGTAATTTCACTTCGGTTTCTATTGTTTTACTCAAAAAATTGGCCAGTTTTTGTTTTGAATAGATGCATATTTATGTGAACAACGTTTTTACAGTACAATGTGCATAACTGTTTCTATGCAAGGTTACTTTTATGCCTAGAAAGCCATCGTGTTCCCGGCCAGCGTGTTGTTGTCCGCACTGCCGTGACGAGTGGGGTGACGTACCGACGCCGAACTAAAGATCGCCACGGCTTTTGAGATTTGCCGGGTTAACAGCGATGGACGATACAATATCAGAAAAAGGAATGCGTATGTAATAGAATTGTAGCCAGATGAACTTTTATTTCTCAATAAAAACTTTGGATCTGTGTCTTCGGATAACAACAGGAGAGGAAGGATATTGATAGTTTTTGTTGTCAGCAACATTTAATTTAAAGCCCAATAACTATTTTCGTTCTTTTAGAGTTGCTTGATATTCGCTACAAATGCTCTTTGTACTTGTATTATGAAGATGTTGTTTGTCAATTGTCACCGATGTTTACAACGTGATAGCCGGTAGAACAATAGACTCAGCAGTCATTTCCTGTATCAAATTGCTCTTCGTACTGATTGACTCAGGAAAAGTAATGTTTTCTAGTTGTTCCCCATTTTAAATAAAGAAGATATTTCACGTGTATAAATGCTATAAAGTCATTCAATGATACGTGGTTAAACATTTTTCAAAAAGTATCCCTCTGCATTACAATTCTAAATTGAAATTCAAAATTCGCGCGTTTGGCGTCGATAACCAATAGGAAGCGCGCATTTTAATCTCATTAAATTTGATACTAAAAGTGTTCTTACTGTCAAGCAGTCTACATTGGAGAAACAGGACGCACCATTGGTTCACGGATAAAAGAACACCTCCGTGGCCAGACCGTGTTCACACATTTGCAATCACACTCTGCCAACTTCCTGAAAGAATCCCCAATTAGATGGAAAATACTGCACCCTAACATCAAATTCCCCAAAGAGCGTAAAGTAATCGAAGCACTTGAAATAAGAAAACAATCAACAAACATTATGAATGGCTGTGTAGGCAGGTTTCTCTGCATATAACTCAGTACATTGTTATTACTATTCCCAGGACACCACATCTATTTACTGTATTGTAATTATTAAGCATTGTTTAATCAACCAATACCACTGGGTATTTCACTATTCAAATGTAAGTTATTTAGAGAGTGATTTTCAGTTTAAAATATACCACTGATGAAGCCTTCACCGGCGAAACGTCTGAATACGCGTTTGTCGTCTATTTCTTTTGCCTGACGAAGTTAAATACTTTCAATTCATTATTATTATTATTATTATTATTATTACTATTACTATTATTATTACTATTATTCAGTTATTATTATTACTATTATTATTATTATTATTATTATTACTATTATTAGTAATAAGCGATCATTTTAAATTTTGTAAATAAGGATTTTTATCTATTTTCTATCTCTTATTTGTAATTTGTTTTGAGGAATAAAGTTATTAATATTATTATTATTACTATTATTATTATTATTATTACCATTATTTATATAATTTTTTTGTAAATAAGGATTTTTTATCTATTTTTTATCTCTTATTTGTAATTTGTTTTGAGAAATAAAGTTATCATTATCATTATTATTATTATATTGAAACTATGAAAATGATGGACTTTTACCTTTGAAGAAAATGACAGACATTGAAATTTCATGCTTTTTTCAACTTTTATCAGTTTCCGATTTGATAGCTCGAATCTTGCCACATGAGAAATTGATTGCCGGACTACAGGTGTACAACTCCCGGCGCTGATTGCTGATTCGCCTCGAGATAAATATTCACCAGTAATCACTAAGCCCGAGACGAATAATTGTTTTAGTATAATCACACAGGTGAATAAGGCGAATAGAGTGCTTGCAATAAACCCGTGAAATAAAAACTATAAATGTTAGTGTGTAATAGTCAAATAGTCACAAAAGAAAACAATGGAAATAAAGTCTAGTAGTGTCTATTAGTCTACTAACTATTTCACGGGTTTATTGCAATCACTCTATCAGAGAAAGTCTTAAAGCAACGACAATACGCATAATTCTAAACGAGTAGTTTTACATTCGGCCGCCATTTTAACGCGTTCAGTTTCCTTGGAAAACGTCAATAAACGATAAACCATTGCAGAACCTCAAGATGTCTTTAAAAATGAATTTTCTTTCTTCTTTTGAAATTCTAGGAATGTAATTTCATTTATTTTCACGAACTTTTTCGTGCGAAATGTCGACAAATTTTTGTCCATTTTTCGTAGAGGTCACTTTAATTTCTTTTGCCGCAATTCTTGACCAATCAGAACGCTCGTATATTCACCTGTTTAATTAACTATACTAAACTCTAATATTGTTAGATTTTCGCATAGATATTCTAAAGCTCGCCGTAAAATTAATATAACTAATATCAAAAACACCTCTCACCCAATACTACAGACTTAGATGTATCTATCTAAACTTCGCTGGTCAAACAAACAAGGTTGTGAACTTAAAGATGAAATTAAGTATGCAATCAGTGAATATTGTGGTAATTATATGTCGGTTAAAAGCCTTCTAGGCTTCTTTGAGACTCTCGCTATAATATGATTTTAGCCAATAACTCGAGGCCAGAATTCAGTGTACAAAATTTGCATTTAAGTCGCTTATATGGGGCATCGACGACATACTCGCTTGAGAAGGTGTTACTTACGTAGTGTTTTACTAACGTTAAAGTAAGTGTTATTAAGAAGAAAGGGCGTTAATGTCATAAAACAAGATATTTTATCGAAATATTGTACATTAGCAAATATTGATAAGTTGTTCATTTCAAAAGATGTTGCTTTTCCGCAGTTTTATTTTCCGTCGCGGCATTTCAACATACATAGTACTTAGCATTTAACAAGTTGTGTCGTAGCAGTATTAATAAATATCTCCACTTCAGTGTTATATATGTAGGCGGAGAGTTTGAAAATGTACTGTTCGTTTTCAAGCGTTTTTTTTTTTTTACGGCTTTCAATCCAGGCACTTGAAGATAAACACAGCATTCAGGTGTACTTTGTCCTTTTTATGTTTTCTATTCACAGGAAGGAAGTCAAAGTGTTTTGGCCGTGACTTCACCTGGTGGCTGCATGGAAAACTCCCACTTGGCCGCTTTCAGTGTTTGGATGTGCTGGGACTATTGCTGAGCGCCCTTGGCACGCCATACTCTTAAACATAGATTTATATTCGCGCCTAAAGGCTCTGCTAGTGATCCCATAGATAATGGGGTTGATAAGACTCGACAAGTAAGCCATGTAGGTGTACGCGAGATAGACTTCACGGTTGAACCGCGCTTCTCCGTAAATCGCTCCAAGGGTATCAATGACGCTTGCGGGAAGCCAACAGATACTGAAGCCAAGAAACACAATCGCAAGAGTTTTAGTTATTTTGGTTTCTTGCACGTTGACGCGCAGTTGCTCGGGTGCGATTTGATTCGTCGCGAAGACTTTGTTTGTTCGGTACACTTCTCTGAAGACCGAAGAATAACAGAATCCAATCAAAAGGAGCGGGCAGCCAATGTAGCCAGCTTCGATGAACACCGTATAGATCACATTGGCCTCAAAGGTGTACAAACACATCACTTTGCCAGGGTGAAATGAGTACCCTCCGTCATCCAGCAAGAACGGTGGCACGGAACCCACGAACGCGAACAGCCAGACAAGCAAAATATAAATCCTTGTCCGACGGATTTTGAATAAGTTTAGATACTTGGCTGATTTGACGATGCAGTAGTATCTATTAACTGCTATTAAGCTCATGGTATGGATGGAAATCAGGGCCAGCGTAAACCCGGTGAAACCGTGGACGCGGCAAAACGTATCGCCAAAAATCCAGCGTCCTTCAATCAATGTGACGAGTACGAATGGCATGCACAGAAACCCCATCAGGGAGTCACTTATGGCTAGAGCAACCACGAACATGTTAGAGATGGTACGGAGTCGGTGGTTTCTGTATACGGCACAACAGACGAGTGTATTGCCAATGACAGTGAGTAAGACTATAACGCCAAGAATGATGGATTCTAGGTAGACACTAATGCTTTTACGTTGCGCCAACTGTATCGATAGCTCTGGTAAACCCATGGTTTCTAATGAGAACTTGCTGGAGAATTTGAAATGATTCTTCCGTTTCTCACGTTTGTACCAACTGGAGTCCTTTTCTCCCAGGCTTAGCTCTTGGCATCAAAACACTGATCACAAATATCTATCGATCTATCGCGTTGCCATGTCAGTCAAGCCGGCATGACGTAGGCACCGGATCAACCAATTAGCACTCAGATTCAAGTATTTATGACTCATTGAATGTCTTGTCCTTTTTGTTTTCATTTTGGAAGTGAGCGAGAAAGCCGTTGAATATTGTCAGAATCAACCTCGACTAAAAACCAAATTATCTCCATGATAATAATTAGACTTTCTAGATGCTTCTATGTTCATTCTGATTCAATCCTGCTACTATGTTTCCATTTCAAATGAATACACCATGTAGTACATGGTGTATGACCTTATACTACTACTCTGTTACATACATTAGATCTGTTATTGACTATACTGGTATCTACGATTCATGACCAAACTATCTTATGAAGGAACTAGAACGCACACTGAAACATGCACTACCAATATGTTCTTAGCGCTCTTAGCTTTACGAACATCATATGAACATATACAAGGCTTTAGTTATCTCTAATACAGCTACAACTACCACCACTTTCATGGCATACTGCCACCTTTGTATAGTTCCTGTTACAACCTTAGACGCACCATATTTGCTATTCATTCCTACCTTATAAAGTCAGGGACCACGGAGACAGGGGGGTTGGGGGGCTTTGGTCCCCCCACTTTTAGCCAAAAAGGTTGTCACAATACGTTGTTTTAACCGCCCCCCCCCCCCCCCCCCCACACTTTCAAGGGCGCTCCGCGGTCTCTGAAAGTTATAGGTACATATAGTATTTCTCCCGATTTTTTATGAGTTTTTATATACGAAATTCAACCCTTGGTCAGCAAATGTATTTATCTTTCTACAGCAAAATACTGAATCATTCGATCTAAAAGAAAATAGAAACTTATTTACCTCGAATTCTCCGGATTCAAGTCAACGTAAAATTAGTTGTTTTTATCGCGGAAAATCGAGGAAGAAAACATGTATTTGAAAGGAAAACTCATTACTAGTTGTCAATGTGCACAAAAATCTCTGTTCTAAATACTGTAATACTGAAACACTATAGCTGTCATGTTTCAAAAGCAATTTCTCGTCCGAAAACACTAGAGTACTTTTAACAACAAACTGCAGATCTAAGAACATACTCATCAAAACTGCCAATAAAATTAATTACCCTTCCTTAAACACGTTCTTAAATAGTGCAAATTCAAAAACAATAACAATATAAAACAGAAGAAGAAAGGACGAAGCGTAATTACATGTGAAGTAATAAATTTATTGCTCGCACAGTCAGTGTTTAGGACACATTACCCGTGTGGCGATCAAGGAGACGCGAAGGGAATAACGAGAATATGTAATTCAGTACTTGGCCAGTACTATTACATGCCATACATCTGTCAAACACTATCCAGTAATGAACACTTCAACATCTGCCTCGGGGATGTATAGAGAAAGAGATAAATAGAAAGGAAAATGACTGTGAATAAAAGAAAATGGGAGGAAATAGAGACGTTTTTAGCCTTTTCTTCTCTTTCTGCGTGTTTTTCTCCCAAGAGACGTCATTTCTTATTTTGTGAAACTTGTGTTCTCGAATATGTTCTTGACTTTTGGCTCTTTTTAAAATGTCTTTCTGTTGTTCTCCTTTGTAATACATTCTATCTCAAACACAAGTGCTTTTTCTATAGCTTTTCAGGGTTTTTTTTGTGTTTTTATTTCGTTTCCTCGACAACAGCAAGCAAACAAATTAGGACACATTCAAAGTTTCCAACAACGTACGAAAGTAGCACACATTTAGCGAGTTTTATCCAACTGTCCTACACCACTAAACACTGGAAATGAACTGTGATTAAACGACAACTTGACTGTTCCGTTCTAAAACAACGCAATTACAATGTTTCATGCAACAGCCGGTTCAAATCACCAAGAAAAATTCAATAACGTTGATTCGGGGAAACAAAACGCTTTACTGAGAATCAAACTGACTATCTGTCTAGAGTCTAATAAACACGGTCATTCACACCCCTACGTCTGTAGGGAACAAAGATCGGTATATGAGAGCTCGAAATCTTATCTTAGGCCAAAAAGTAAAGACTTTTAACCTCCTGTCGTTCTTCTAATAACTTCTCTGCTTAGAATTAGAATAATCTCAATCTCGTAGAACTTCACGAACAAAAACATCACGTCGTTTTTGACTTTTAGGAAGATGACTTCCAAGATAAGAAAACGGAGATTGTCAACTTTTTAATCTTTAGTTTTTCTCATTTCGAGATTTTCATTTCCTGAAGTGAAGTCGCTAACAATGTCTAGGTGGAGGCAAAGAGCGCTTAGTTGACGTCTTCGCGGGGCGTAAAACACTGCGATCCACAGTGGGCGATGTTGAAATAAAGCGGCTGTATTCAAATCTTTACGTGTGATCATTTTCTTCAGTGAAGTTACTTGCTTGACGCTGACTCAACATCAACATGATATTGGCTAACGACAAAGACGCAATATTAACATTACAAAGGCTTGAATTCGTTAGGTTTCACGAGGTATATAATCCAGCTATCTCTATACAAAACGACGCATTTCAGTGATCGTAAATGACATTAGTTCAGCTCGGTATAGCGCGGCCGGTGCTTTCAAAGCCATCATGATCCCGCCAAGAATGAAGGTTTACCATGTAATTTCAAAAAATGTCAAAGGACAAAGAATGATTATCATATAGCTGGAAAGAGCTCGTTGAAATTAGTAAAAATGTCAGCTTCACAAATTGCGAAGATATGAATTTTCAAAAATCGAAATTTTATATGACCACTTTGGAAATTTCTCTTGCCTCCAACAAAGGTTTTCATGTACATAATTTCGATTTTTGAAAATTCATATCTTCGCAATTTGTGAAGCGATCTTTTCCAAACTTCACATGTTTACTAGTTTCAACGAGCTCTTTCCAGCTGTGATAATCATTTTTTGTCCTATGAGTTTTGAAATTACATGATAAACCCTCATTGACCGAAACTCTATGGCTTTAGGACGCCATGCTGCCGGCTAAAGTAGTTACTGTAGGCTAGCTGTAGTGGGAACGGTAGTATATCGGTCTTACGCACTGATAAAGGTGCAGTAATTATTGTGACATAAATAAACATAGTGCACAGATTCTCCGCGGTATATTAGAAAACGGAGTGCAGTAAATGGGGGGCGACACTACGAGATATATACAAGACATTAGAATTATACAATTAAACGTTAGGAAAATAGATGATCTATATACAGATCAGATTATATTTATATAGAAAAAAAGCATTTCGGGGAAAGGGAGGGGAGTGGGGAGGTCAGAGAGTTGTTATTGCTTTGTCCCCCCGGATTATGACTTTGAAGTACAATTGACTTATGGTTTCCATTTGCGAATGCCGGGTGGGTGGATGTTGAGATAGAGATAAATGGAAGGGTTGAGGGAGAGGGTTAGATGAATAGTAGAATGAATAGTAGCATGGATGGGTGGATGGGTGGATGGATGGATGAATGGATGGATGAATGAATAGATGGATGAATGGATGGATGGATGAATGGATGGATGAATGGATGAATGGATGAATGGATGGATGGATGGATGGATGGATGGATGGATGGATGGATGGATGGATGGATGGATGGATGGATGATGGATAGATGGATGAATGGATGAATGGATGAATGAATGAATGAATGAATGGATAGTAGGACGAATGGATGGATGAATGGATGAATGGATGGATGAATGGATGGATAGGTGGATGGATGAATGAATGGATGAATGGATGGATGAATGGATGGATGGGTGGATGGATGGACGAATGGATGGATGGATTATGGACGGATAGGTGGTTGCGGGATGGGTGGGTAGGAAAATAGATGGATGGTAGGATTCATATCGATAGTAGTGTGTTTGGATGGCGGACTGTATATGTGGGAGGTATATATAGAATGGAACAGTTATTCGAGAGAAAGTAAGAGAAACAAAAAATCTAAATCTAATGTAAATAATAAAAAAATGAAAAATTTTAAAAATAATATCTGAAAAATACAAAAATAACTAAAAACAAGACAAGAAAGTGAAAGAGATGAAAATACAAAAAGAAAAAACAAGAAAAAGCGTTTTTTAAAGTAGCAACCACATTTCATTTCTAACGGTTTTCGCGAAATCGAAATCGATGTTCAATCAAGTCAATACATACAAATTTGACAATACACGAACAGCCGGTTAGAGCGACCATGCTGCAGTTCTCAACTATCCCCCCCATTTCTTTCATTTTCACGGCGCAATATAACACAAACTTTAAAAGGCATCGTGATTTGCCAGCTTCTAATCTACTAGTTCCGATGCCACTCTATCTGTAGTTTGCTAATTGACAAATGGAATAATACGCTTTTGTTTGCCGATGAATCTACAAAAGTAGACAGCGAAGTAGGGACAAATGGCCCATCAAACTAGAGCGGGCCCGTCTCGCACACAGTCATTCTTTACATTGAAAAGCAACGCTGTTTGTGTTGATATAAAGGTATTGATAATGAGCTGTGTATTTCTCTATTCGCGGGCTAAATTCTTATGGTGGTGAGAAGTTATAATGACGGTATATGGTTCATGGGAGTTTCATCCCGTGAACAGCTGTGGCGCCATTGTCTTCAATCCAAGTCAAATTTGATTAAAAGCGCCAAAGTTGGAAGCATTCGAAGTTATTGACAGAATATTAAGCTTCAATAAGCTCGTACTTATTTATTTTTTTATTTTTTTTTTCGTTTTTTTAGCTCGTACTTATGGTATGATTAAAGGTAAAGTTACCTTGATCGCAGAGATACCCCGTCCCGACGTATCCATCACGGCACACACAGTGGCCTTGCTTACACTCAGCGTTCACGTCACAGTCAGCACAACGATCCACTGTTGACACAGAGAAACGCTTTGTTTGAAATCATTATTTATCGCCGTCGTTGTCGTTCTACGAAGATCAACAACATCGAACTTTTCAAGAATTCCTTAATGGAACACTGACAGATTGAACATGGCTCGTGTCACGTGACGGTTAGAGCAGATTTCGTATGGCTGTAAAAACATGTGAAAGACTTACGGCACTGCCGT
Organism: Actinostola sp. cb2023; assembly: GCA_033675265.1. Lineage (NCBI taxonomy): Eukaryota > Metazoa > Cnidaria > Anthozoa > Actiniaria > Actinostolidae > Actinostola > Actinostola sp. cb2023. The sequence continues at coordinate 121,800 of JAUJYZ010000524.1, read as the reverse complement.
GTTTTATTCACAGTCGTACGAAATCAGGTCAGGAGTCCATGAAATGGAGTCCCCATCTTTCTGTTATACATCTTGTTTCCAGATCAGGCTATTGTTAGTAATATATTGGCGCGAAAATGGTTACCATTAATAATAATATAATATAATTCTTAGAAAAGCGCATTCCATGTGGATCTCAATGCTCTTTACAAGTAAAGTAATAATAACAAAATATATATATCAAGAAGTTTAAGGTCTTGAGGTTAGGATGTCAGGATTTACAATCTATTGGTATTTTCCTTTATTTTTACTTGATGCAATCTGATTGGTTCTAGAACAATGGCAAATAGATCTATAAATAGCCTAGTCTGGGAACAGGTTGGCTTACAGAACCACAGGGAACCCAAATTCCATCCTTTTTCTTCAAAGCATGCAGACCAGAACAAAAGGTGGGCTGTGATATCATGAACTTACAAACCTTCGCAGTTGGGACCAGTAAAACGGTTATAGCACAAACAGTCGTACCCATTCCCCCACTCCTTACATGTACCGCCATTGGTGCAGGGGTTTGGGTCACACAATGTCTTGACAATTGGTCCAGGCACAGATGTAGGTTCTAAAACAACAAGGTTCAGTTCGTAAGTCCTAGTTCAGACGCCGTGCTAATCATGAGCCGTTCTCATTTCACACAATAGATAATGAGGCGGCTTCTTTTGGAGTAATTAAGAACGGCTCTTGGAACGTACGGCGTTTGAACTAGGCCTTAGAGACTGACATAGCGATTATAATAGTATATAATGAATACGACCTGGAACCTCCCGTAGGCGGGTACCCTTGGGACCACGCGTAGTGGACGTAGTGCGAGAGTTGTCCGCTTACGGGAGGTGTTTGCTTACGGGAGGTGCCTGCATACGGGAGGTGTTCGCTTACGGGAGGTGTCCGCTTACGGGAGGTGTCCGCTTACGGGAGGTGCCCGCTTACGGGGGATGTCTACTTACGGAAGGTGTCGGCTTACGGGAGGTGTCAGCTTACGGGAGGTGCCTGCTTACGGGAGGTGTCCACTTACGGGAGGTGTTTGCTTACGGGAGGTGTCCGCTTACGGGAGGTGTCTACTTACGGAAGGTGTCCGCTTACGGGAGGTGTCTACTTACGGAAGGTGTCCGCTTACGGAAGGTGTCCGCTTACGGGAGGTGTCTACTTACGGAAGGTGTCCGCTTACGGAAGGTGTCCGCTTACGGGAGGTGTCTACTTACGGAAGGTGTCCGCTTACGGAAGGTGTCCGCTTACGGGAGGTGTCTACTTACGGAAGGTGCCTGCTTACGGGAGGTGTCTGCTTATGGGAGGTGTCCGCGCTTACGGGAGGTGTCCGCTAACGGGAGGTGTCCGCTTACGGGGGTGTCCGCTTACGGGAGGTGTCCGCTTACGGGAGGTGTCCGCTTACGGGAGGTGTCCACTTACGGGAGGTGTCCGCTTACGGGAGGTGTCCGCTTACGGGAGGTGTCCACTTACGGGAGGTGTCTACTTACGGAAGGTGTCCGCTTACGGGAGGTGCCTGCTTACGGGAGGTGTCCGCTTACGGGAGGTGTTTGCTTACGGGAGGTGTTTGCTTACGGGAGGTGCCTGCTTACGGGAGGTGTCCGCTTACGGGAGGTGTCCACTTACGGGAGGTGTCCGCTTACGGGAGGTGCCTGCTTACGGGAGGTGCCTGCTTACGGGAGGTGTTCGCTTACGGGAGGTGTCCGCTAACGGGAGGTGTCCGCTTACGGGGTTGTCCGCTTACGGGAGGTGCCTGCTTACGGGAGGTGTCCGCTTACGGGAGGTGTTTGCTTACGGGAGGTGTTTGCTTACGGGAGGTGTGCCTGCTTACGGGAGGTGTCCACTTACGGGAGGTGTCCACTTACGGGAGGTGTCCACTTACGGGAGGTGTCCGCTTACGGGAGGTGCCTGCTTACGGGAGGTGCCTGCTTACGGGAGGTGTTCGCTTACGGGAGGTGTCCGCTAACGGGAGGTGTCCGCTAACGGGAGGTGTCCGCTTACGGGGTTGTCCGCTTACGGGAGGTGCCTGCTTACGGGAGGTGTCCGCTTACGGGAGGTGTTTGCTTACGGGAGGTGTTTGCTTACGGGAGGTGCCTGCTTACGGGAGGTGTCCACTTACGGGAGGTGTCCACTTACGGAGGTGTCCCTTACGCTTACGGGAGGTGTCCACTTACGGAAGGTGCCTGCTTACGGGAGGTGTTCGCTTACGGGAGGTGTCCGCTTACGGAAGGTGCCTGCTTACGGGAGGTGTTCGCTTACGGGAGGTGTCCGCTAACGGGAGGTGTCCGCTTACGGGGTTGTCCGCTTACGGGAGGTGCCTGCTTACGGGAGGTGTCCGCTTACGGGAGGTGTTTGCTTACGGGAGGTGTTTGCTTACGGGAGGTGCCTGCTTACGGGAGGTGTTCGCTTACGGGAGGTGTCCGCTAACGGGAGGTGTCTGCTTACGGGAGGTGTCCGCTTACGGGAGGTGTCCGCTTACGGGAGGTGTCCGCTTACGGGGTTGTCCGCTTACGGGAGGTGCCTGCTTACGGGAGGTGTCCGCTTTCGGGAGGTGTCCGCTTACGGGAGGTGTTTGCTTACGGGAGGTGTCCGCTTACGGGAGGTGTCCACTTACGGGAGGTGTCCGCTTACGGGAGGTGTCCGCTTACGGGAGGTGCCTGCTTACGGGAGGTGCCCGCTTACGGGAGATGTCCGCTTACGGGAGGTAACTACTTACGGGAGGTGTCCGCTTACGCAAGATGTCCGCTTACGGGTGGTATCTACTTACGGGAGGTGTCCGCTTACGGGAGATGTCCGCTTACGGGAGGTATCTACTTACGGGAGGTGTCTGCTTACGGGAGGTGTCCGCTTACGGGAGGTGTCCGCTCACTTTAACCCAGGACTAATCGGCCACTTGCAGCAACCGGGCCCTGGATACAAGTTGCAAGATTGCGCGCACTACATTATTCTCGTGTTGTCTTACCAGTACAGTTAACTCCTGTATATTGATCTGTACATTTACAGCTGTAGTCTTTCACTCCGATGTCAATGCAAAGTCCACCATTTTGACACGGATTAGAAATAGTGCAAAACAAAACTATAAAGAAAAATATTTAAGAGTGAATGAGTGGGTGAAGGAGTGGGTGGGTAGGTGAGTGGGTGAGTAAGTAGGTGAGTGAATGAGTGAGTGGTTGGCGAGTGGATGAGTGAGTGGATGGGTGAGTAGGTGAATAAGTGGGTGAGTGAGTGGGTGGGTAGGTGAGTGGGTGAGTAAGTAGGTGAGTGAATGAGTGAGTGGTTGGTGATTGGATGAGTGAGTGGATGGGTGAGTAGGTGAATGAGTGGGTGAGTGAGTGGGTGAATGAGTGGGTGAATGAGTGGGTGGGTAGGTGAGTGGGTGAGTAAGTAGGTGAGTGAATGAGTGAGTGGTTGGTGAGTGGATGAGTGAGTGGATGGGTGGGTAGGTGAGTGGGTGAGTGGGTGAGTAAGTAGGTCAGTGAATGAGTGAGTGAATGAGTGAGTGGATGAGTGAGTGGATGAGTGAGTGGATGAGTGAGTGGGCGAGTGAGTGGATGAGTGAGTGAGTGGGTGGGTGAGATTGTACTTCAAGCAAAGCCTCTTCGAACTCCCACTTCTCGTGAGCGACCACGTCTACTAAGCGGCCACTTTCTAAATCCCATGTTCGCTGTTTTTTAAGCCATTAGCTATTCCACTTGCCGCTCTATTAAGGATGGTCGCTTACGACAGGTTCGACTGTATATATACAGCTATTTCAAAAATAGTGTTTGCGTTGTAGGTCATTGAGAAAACGAAATAAATTCGGACAAAAAGCGAACAAAATGTTTTACAGAATGCTCTAGATGCCACGATAAGAATGGTTGCCGAGGATCTGCTGAACAATTGTCTTTGGGATCATTACTCCAGGGCCATACAAAACCCAAAATCCAGGGGGGGCAGTACGTATATAACAACTAAAAATAAATAAAAATAGTACAGTTTTTAGTACTTTTTGGTACCTTTTTCGCCCTGCTAGGAGGGGGGGGCAACTGCCCCTCCTGCTGCCCCTGTGCTGTGTACGGCCCTGTACTCTAACAATTTATAATACATGTGCCTGACCTACAAACGACGCCCTACGACGTATACACCCTACCTTGAAACTGTTGACACTTACACTGACAGCGATTGCCGTAATAAGGTGAGGGACATTCACAAATTTCTTGCCAAAACACTATTTTGCACTTGCCACAGTGAAGACATGTGTTGGGAGCACACAAAACCCTGGATCTACCTTGAAAAGCACGTAGTGTGATGTTAGTACAACACTAGAGTCGTTTTCGTATGAGTGGAAAGCCTACGGCACGGAGTTACGGTCACGGTACGGAATCGAGGACATTGTATTCAACCAATCACAGCGCGCAAAATTATTGATCAACCAATCAGAATGCTTGGACACGGCACGGCACGGTACCGTCACCACACGGCACGAACTGTACCGTAACTACTTCCCACTCATGCAAAACTAACACTATTAAAGGTGTGGTAGTACGGAGTGGTCTCACTGTACTATATGCAAGAAAGTGCCAGGAAAAAGTACGCGTCCAAATCATACGTCATTATTATTGTACGAGTTACTGACGTTAAATAAGGTTGCTTTACTTGTTTTACTTTGTACCTACCAGCAGCACATCCCTCTGTCTCGGTGAACACCACCCTGGCTTTGTCCGCTGATTGTTCGCAGTAACAAACACCCACATCATCACATTTAGCGTCATACGTTATTTTATCAGGGATATCTTTGGCCTTAGGGCAGTCACAGCCTAAAAAGGGAAAACAGAACACTGACGGGAGGTAACTTTATAGTTCTACCGTGTCTCTACCTGCATCCAAGGTTCTTACATGTTGTTCATATCAGCGCAGTAAACATGCGCGAGAATCAATTGAAAACTATTGGTCTTTAAAATAAAATTTTAAATTGTAAATTCTAGCTTTCTTCAAGCTAAGTATCACCACCCCAGGGCATATTACCAACCTTGACAGTTTTTCCACTGTATTTTCCAGGGGATTTTGCATGTACCGGGTTTATAGTGCCCCACCCCAGGGCATATTACCAACCTTGACAGTTTTTCCACTGTATTTTCCAGGGGATTTTGCATGTACCGGGTTTATAGTGCCCCACCCCAGGGCATATTACCAACCTTGACAGTTTTTCCCACTGTATTTTCCAGGGCATTTTGCATGTACCGGGTTTATAGTGCCCCACCCCAGGGCATATTACCAACCTTGACAGTTTTTCCCACTGTATTTCCCAGGGCATTTTGCATGTACCGGGTTTATAGTGCCCCACCCCAGGGCATATTACCAACCTTGACAGTTTTTCCCACTGTATTTACCAGGGCATTTTGCATGAACCGGGTTTATAGTGCCCCACCCCACGGCATATTACCAACCTTGACAGTTTTTCCCACTGTATTTTCCAGGGCATTTTGCATGAACATGTGTAGTCATGTTGCTCCGGTAGATAGGTGCACGTTGCGTTGTGTAGACATGGGCTTGGTACACACGGGTCTGGTATCAGTACTACCTGGGAAATCATCATCATCATCATCATCATCATCATCATCATCATCATCATCATCACGTTTTATGATTACCTGGATAGTAATAATAATAATAATAATAATAGTAATAATAATAATAATAATAATAATAATAATAATAATAATAATAATAATAACATGCACATATATATATATATTTTTACGGCATAAAAATCTAAAACTACCCTCGTGACGTAGTAACATTAACATCAATGTAGCACGTGACCGGAAGTATCAAAGACCAGATCCTAAAGGATCACGGGAGTTCTTATTTCTCGTCATATTCTTCATGAACATTTTCGCCTGACAAGAACATTGTGGTGAATTGCAAGAGTCAATGAAATTATCAGATCCTCGAGGATCATGGGAGTTTTTATTTCCCGCCATATTCTTCATGAAAAATTATCAGATCCTCGAGGATCATGGGAGTTTCTATTTCCCGCCATATTCTTCATGAAAAACTATCAGATCAAGAGGATCATGGGAGTTTTTATTTCCCGCCATATTCTTCATGAAAAATCAGATCTTCGAGGATCATGGGAGTTTTTATTTCCCGCCATATTCTTCATGAAAAACTATCAGATCCTCGAGGATTATGGGAGTTTTTATTTCCCGCCATATTCTTCATGAAAAACTATCAGATCCTCGAGGATTATGGGAGTTTTTATTTCCCGCCATATTCTTCATGAAAAACTATCAGATCCTCGAGGATTATGGGAGTTTTTATTTCCCCGACATATTCTTCATGAAAAACTATCAGATCCTCGAGGATCATGGGAGTTTTTATTTCCCACCATATTCTTCATAAACATTTTGTTAATTTTATGCCATAGAAGAACATTGTGGTAAATTGCTAGAGTCAATGAAATGATGAGCTCATGATAAAATCATTGAATTCAGATACAGCGCATAGCTGTGACCTTCATTATTCTCTATTGCTGGAAACAGATATTTGGGACTCATCGATGACCAACGAAATGGGTGTACAACTCGTTGAAAAGTTAGAATTATACATTTATAAAACGTGCCGCAAGAGCATTCAAATGGCTTCGTTGCCATGGAAACACTTACTATTGCAGTCTGGGCCTGAGTACTTGGGTGGACAGACGCAGTAGCGGTCAGTACCCGTTGCGTAGCAACTGCCGCCATTTTGACACGGTTTGAGGGCGCATATGTCACATATCACTAAGAAAAACAATAACAAATTAAACGATCCTCAATAAAACATGTTTAACTAATATAGTGATATAGGAACTAGTGTTTAAACTAATAGAGGCTGCGTCGGTGTATTTAAATACACAATGAAATAACACAATCAAATCAAATAACAATCAACAATTGTGTAGAACGAAACTTTGACAACCATGTATAAAAGACACTTCAATAGTCCATTTCCGAGTTTCTTTTATCTCTGTTTCAAAACGAGTCTACGTGCGAAACCTTTCTTATGCAAATCTGTTTTCTTTTTTCATGTAATTAAAACTCATTTTCATATGAAAGGTTTCGCACGTAGACTCGTTTTGAAACAGAGATAAAAGGAACTCGGAAATGCACAGGCAGCCCAACCACTGCTTTTGAGGCTACTAAATAATCAAATAAAATGATATTTGCGTCTTTTTTTGATGGGTTTCCTGTGGTAGAGCGCGCGCGCATTTATATATTGGGTTCCCTGTGTATAGAAATGTATAATGTTAGGCTTCCTGTGTGTGTCCTGCGGGATGCGCCCGCAGCAAATGTGTATATTGAAATATTCACATGTAGTGCGGGACGCGCGGGTTGTGCACAGGAAGCCCAATATAGGATATTACTCAGCACAGGGAACCCAACATATCTACGTGTTATATATTGAGCGCGCGCGCGTTCTACCATAGGAAACCCATAAAAAAGACACAAATATCATTTTATTTCATTATTTAGTAGCCTCAAAAGGAATGGTTGGGCTGCCTGTGGGAAATGGACTATTTACTGGTGTTTTGGACGTCAGGATTTTACTTCTAATGTTTGAATATATATATATATTAAAGTGTTTTAAAAATAGAGGTGGTGAAATTCACAACATGTATGCATGGTGAAGATGAACGTACGGTGAAGAGAAATGCCTGGGCCTGGCAATATTGCGCGCATTTGGCAGTAAGCCGCCGTCCATACTGACGGTATGATTGTTTCTATAGTCGATATTTCCTTATGATTGCCACAGGGAACACAAGGAATAAGAACCGGGCTTCCTGTGCCGATTGTTTCTATTATCCTTAGTATTGCCACAGGGAACCCAAGGCTTAAGAACCGGGCTTCCTGTACCGATTGTTTCTATTATCCTTAGTATTGCCACAGGGAACCCAAGGCTTAAGAACCGGGCTTCCTGTACCGATTGTTTCTATTATCCTTAGTATTGCCACAGGGAACCCAAGGATTAAGAACCGGGCTTCCTTTACCGATTGTTTCTATTATCCTTAGTATTGCCACAGGGAACCCAAGGCTTAAGAACCGGGCTTCCTGTACCGATTGTTTCTATTATCCTTAGGATTGCCACAGGGAACCCAAGGAATAAGAACCGGGCTTTCTGTACCGATTGTTTCTATTATCCTTAGTATTGCCACAGGGAACCCAAGGAATAAGAACCGGGCTTCCTGTACCGATTGTTTCTATTATCCTTAGTTTTGCCACAGGGAACCCAAGGAATAAGAACCGGGCTTCCTGTGGTACCCCTACCGTCACAATGCTGTCCACAGTAACCGATGGTACATTTACAGTCGTAAGATAAATCAGGACCAATCTGACACGTTGCTCCATTCTGACATGGATTCGGTCGACAAGGAGAAGGAATCTCTGTGGACGACAAACAATTACTAAAACTCACTGTACAACAACAACAACAACAACAACAACAACAACAACAACAACAACAACAACAACAACAACAACAAAGATGGCGGCCGATAGCGGCCATACGTACAACTAACCACAATCCTTTGCGAACCTTGAATTTTGGCGCCATTTTTCAAAACTGTAAAGTTTCTGAATAGTAATTTATGCTCGCAAAGGATTGTGGTAAATTCAACTGATCCGCCATGTTTTTCTGTATGGTGGATCTCTTACTTGTGCAGTCGAATCCGTCGCCTGTGTAACCAGACGAACAAACACACCGATGATCAACACACAAGGCGTTCTCGTCACAGGAATCACATACATTAGCTGAGGGAAATAAATTACGATTAACTTCTGTTAAACCGGTCTGTGTGGCAAATGCATTGGAAGACTGGGTCCGAGTATTAACAGTTCTTAAATTTTGACAATATTTGTCTCCAATTCAAACACTTTATATCCTATCCAATGTGCTGGAGAAAGAACGTGGAATTCATTCAAGTGATATTTCCACTAGTCTTTCATCAAGGGCAAGTGAACACCTTGGAAAAACCTGTAAATGGGACAATATTGTCTCTAATTTAAAAACTGTAGGGGGAGGGTGGAGGGAGGAGGGTTGAGGGACGTACTACGCATGCTCGATAGATGGCGGGAAAATTATTCGCTAATTTTGGTTCTTTCACTGCAGCTATGATTCAAGTTCTGAAACACTTACTTTCGCACTGTCTTCCCATGTACCCTTGCGGGCAGTTGCACTTAAAGAAAGCGTTATAAGCAACGTTGATCCACCGTTTGGTGACGTCATTGGAGTCGTATAATTCGACGCATTTGCCGTTATTTTTACAGGGATTTCTGGCACAAAAATGCGGAACTGGAGGAAAAAGAACAGCTCAAGTACATTAAGGCCTGGGTCTCAAACTTTTCAAAATGGCCACCGCAATTCAAGAGGGGGGTAGTCTAATTCTTTCTCTTTGTAATATTTTCTCTTAACACTTTGGCAATTACAATATAGCCACGATGTTGACAATTACACATGATAGTTTCCATGGAAATATGGAATGTGACCTTTGAACTCTAATTTAAATAATTGATATAAAAGCCTCCTGCATTATATTAAAGCGTTTTAATGTGCAGGAAATTGTTATACAAGTGAATCAGAGTTAGTCCATAGTATATATATCCAACGAGGGCAATTGCAAATATTATCGGTAAGGCTGATTTAGGCTGAAATGAAATATGATACTCTCAATTTAAGATTGTTTAAAATTATTTTTCTTCACCGCCCTCGTTGGGGTTATAAGTAATGACTTACCCCCTACTAAAACTCATACAACAACAACACATAACAATAAAAATATCAGACATATGAAATCACTTTACTATAATGCAGAAGGCTTTTATAAAAACCATATTTCAATTAGAGTTCAAAGGTCACATACCAGGTTTCCAAACTGAAAAGTGTTGACGTAATTTATGCTTTTGTTATTGTGGTGACTATATAACTGATTTGTCAAAGTTTTTCTGTATGGTGGAACATTACAAATAAAAGGAGAAAGACTACCCCCGTCGCCTGTCAAATAAATGGCAGCCATTTTGAAACCCAGGCCTTAATGCACTTCAGAGAATGATTCATTAATGGAGGGAAATAATAGATAACGGTAGATAAGTGTAGTTAGAGTCATTTTCGTATTGTTAAACGACTTCCCAAATAAGGTAATGTTAAACGACTTCCAGTTCTAAGGTAATGTTAAACAACTTTGTCAAATAAGGTAATGTTAAACGACTTCCCAAATAAGGTAATGTTAAACGACTTCCCAAATAAGGTAATGTTAAACGACTTCCCTAATAAGGTAATGTTAAACGATTCCCAAATAAGGTAATGTTAAACACTTCTAGCCAATAGTGTTGTATGACTTAATATCCCAAATAAGGTAATGTTAAACGACTTCCCAAATAAGGTAAAATTAAACGACTTCCCTAATAAGGTAATTTCGTTAAACGACTTCCCAAATAAGGTAATGTTAAACCCTGACTTCCCATAATAAGGTAATGTTAAATGGCCGCGACTTCCCGGTAAAGGTAGGTCTGTTCAAACGACTTCCCAAATAAGGTAATGTTAAAAGACTTCCCAAATAAGGTAATGTTAAATTTCCCAAATAGTTAATGTTAAACGACTTCCCAAATAAGGTAATGTTAAACCTGACTTCCCAAATAAGGTAATGTTAAAACTGTCCCAAAGGGTAAGGTAATGTTAAACAACTTCCCAAATAAGGTAATGTTAAACAACTTCCCTAATAAGGTAATGTTAAACACTTCCCTAATAAGGTAATGTTAAGTTCCCTAAACACTTACTTTCGCACGTCTTCCCTAATAAGGTAATGTTAAACGACTTCCCAAATAAGGTAATGTTAAACAACTTCCCCAAATAAGGTAATGTTAAAGTCTTCCTCAAATAAGGTAATGTTTAACAACTTCCCAAAAAAGGTAATGTTAAAAAAGAACTTCCCTAAATAAGGTAATGTTAAACGACTTCCCAAATAAGGTAATGTTAAACGACTTCCCAAATAAGGTAATGTTAAACGACTTCCCAAATAAGGTAATGTTAAACGACTTCCCTAATAAGGTAATGTTAAACGACTTCCCTAATAAGGTAATGTTAAACGACTTCCCAAATAAGGTAATGTTAAACGACTTCCCAAATAAGGTAATGTTAAACGACTTCCCAAATAAGGTAATGTTAAACGACTTCCCAAATAAGGTAATGTTAAACGACTTTTCGAGTCGTGCACCTTCGCATCTCTTTCCCTTGTACACTACGGGGCATCGGCATCGGTACGTCCACCTGTCATCACCACCCTCTGTTGCTTCTGTTACTTCACATACGCCGCCATTGAGACATGCATTTACAGCACACACGTGACCTGTGGAAACAAACCAAGGTGTTGACTGACGTTCCTACTTCTTTGGAACGCAAGCCTCACCAAATCTCATGCTTCTGTAAAGGCGTATCGTTCAACAGACAGGGCGCCGCACCATTTATGGGGACTGCCATTTATGGTCTAGGCGCCGGTTTACTACGCATTTTTACATTGAAGATAAATGCAGTTTCATCATTCACGTAATTCCATTCGACATTTCCGTAGATATATATACCTGAGCAGTACCGACCATTAAACCCTTTAGAACAAGTACATGGTCTTGAAGGGTTTTCTTCGCACGTTGCACCGTTAAGGCAAGGATTGTAGAAGCATATCTTTGGAACTAAGAAAACATGGAAGGAAATTCGTGTCAATCGATTGGATTCAAGCGACCAACTCTACTTAATAAAGCTCTCAATGCAGGGAAAAGGGAATTTAAAAGTACAACACAAGCTAAATGTATTATATTTAATGTCCGTAACCCCTTCAGTCGAAACTGTTCTCCCAGGAGGCGGATGGTGCGCCCTTTTACCCCCTCCCTCCACCAGTGCTCCGTCTTACGGGTATTTAAAGCTGCACTGAGCTACACGGATTAGAGGGAAGTCGAAACAAGGATGTGAGGTCATGAAGAATCGAACCGGGTAACTCTCGCTTAGAAGGCCGCGCACTAACCAACGAAGCCATCCTTGCTCCAAGCGCTTTTTGAAGGGAAAAATAAATAATCTACCTTATTATCACTTATTTTCGCGCGTCTTTAATTTCGCGATTTTCGCGTTTGAAAAAAAATCGCGAAATTAAAGCTAGACTTGCGAATAATAATTACCGCGAAAAATAAACGACGCGAAATTTAATGTCACGCGGTGAGGTCTTTTATCAGCAATTAGTCCACGAACGAACATTGTGATAAAAACGAACGTATTGCTTCAAACAAAATAACAAAAGTCGAGCTCCTAAAACGAGTACACGTATATACCTATATGTATCTTTTAAAATTGTTTTGTTACATTCATGTACATAGAATAACGTTACAAAAATATGCCAATATGTGAATTGTTTAATCATTTACCTGATTCAAAACAATCTGTTTGTATACTGAGCCAGATCATGATAAAAAAACGCGAAATTAAGTTCCCTTATACACGTTTTTTCTGCAAAATCGCGAAATTAAAGCCTCGCGAAATATGCCTCTGGCATTTTCGCAAAATTAAGGACGCGCGAAAATAAGTGATAATAAGGTATAAGGTGTTAAATCGAAAGGTTCCAAAGCTACAATCCTGGACAAAACCCGTTGGGACACTACGAATTTTGTAGACAATACAGCTGATAATTTATAGGAATACAAAAGCACTTCTTTATAAAGCTTTAATCCCCTGGACAAAACCCGTTGGGACACTACGAATTTTGTAGACAATACAGCTGATAATTTATAGGAATACAAAAACACTTCTTTATATTTCCGTCCCCCCGTCCCCCCGGTTCAATGTCGATGTTTCGGAAACTAGACACACGAGGCATGATTTTGAACAACGAACAACATTGTTTTGGGGAGAGGGGGGAAGAGGAGAGAGGCTGATCTGCTTTGGGAGCCGAATTTTAGCCAAACTCCTTGGAAGTGTCCCAACAGATTTGTCCAGGATTGTAGGTGCCATTTGCTCTTGGATACGGGGCGGACATTTCTTTATCGGGGGATCAAATAAAATACATGTTGTTTAAATACCACTAGACGTACCTTGGCAGTAGTTCCCGGAATAGCGTGGGTGACATGTACAGTTAGCTTTACCATTCACATCGGTACAAGAACCACCGTTTTTACACGGTTTGGTATAACATGGATCCACATCTGCCAAAACATAAGCAACGTTGGATCAGTGAAAGAAGAGTAAAAGAGTAAAAGGGAGGCTTACAAGACGTAAACTAACTGTTGCCCCAAGTTTCAACCGCAAAAACACGACACGACAAAGGCACAATTCTTGGCTAGTACTTCATGTAAGCCCACTTGAAATGGACTCTGTTCTTTATAGCCGTTCTTTGTAAATATTTGTATCATCTTTCACAATTCGTTCATTTTTTCAATATGGTATAAGTACGCACATTGCTAATTGTGACAGATAATACAAATACTTCAAATAGAACGGCTTCAAGTGGGCTTACATGAAGTACTTACCCAATTCTTGGAGTGCACGTTACGTCATGGCCGCCATATTGGTTCCCAAATACCAAACATTCCTTATTAGCTTCTCTTGTTGGTTCATTCAACATGGCAGCTGCGTCATTGTTATTTATTTCTCAAGGGATTTTTGGTCACGTGGTTGCACACCAAGAATTTGGTGATCGCTACATAGATTCCCTACCGACACATCTTCCTTGTGGTCACGTGATGAGCACGTTCTAGCTGTAGTTGATCACGTGCTACTTACGTACCTTGACATGTTTTTCCTTTGAACCCTGGTCGACATGCGCATGCGTAGGTGCTCTGTTTCTCGAAGCAGAACCCGTCGTGTTGACAAGGGTTTGGAGCACAGAAGTTCACATCTAGAAATGTAACAAAATATAATATTGATAACAGAAACAATTTGTTCTAATAACTCCAAAGCTACTGCTAATAGGAAGTATTCTTATGTCAATAACAGATTTACAATCAAGAAAGAATGGGCGAGAGGAAGAAAGGAAGGAAAGAACGAAGAAAGAAATAATGAAGGAAAGGAAGGGTGGAAGGAAATAAAAGGGTGGGAAAGAATAATGAGGAAGGAATGGAGAAAGGAAGAAAGAGAGGATGGAAGGAAGGAGTAGGGAAAGAGCACAGGAGGGGAAGGGAAGTAGGGACTCAGAAAGACACAGGGAAAGAAGAAAGAAAGGAAGTGAAAAGAAAGAAAACGACGCGGGAACAAGTCAGTCATTAAAAGGTTAAACACTTTATTAACAGCACTGACCACACAGTACTCCCCCTTGGTAAACATACCTTCGCAGATGTATCCCTTGAAACCTTGCGGGCAAACGCAAGTGAACCCAGAACGGTGTAATATGCAAGTCCCGTTGTTACGGCATGGATGTGATTGACAATATCGTTTCTCTACCAACGAAAATAAAACAAATTGTCAAGGTTATGGCTAAGAAGTGTGTTCTACACTAAAAGTTATTGGCAGCTTTTAGAGGTGTTTCAGTTTGACCAGGATGATGAAATGTTGGGAATTTGTTGAGGGGTACGGAATGTGTCGATACTTACCATGGACACGAAGACCCGATACTGGTATTAAAAAGCAACCTGAACACTCAGGGCAGATTCTACACTTGACATCACCTCCTGAACCTTCTCCGTCACCATACTCCAAGCTGCGTTTTTCATCGTTGTAACTTAATATGCTGTCCGGATTGATTCCCATTTGGAACAAAGTGTTGTCCACAACCATAGAATTCCATTTTGGATCCTTTGCATTATTTATAGACGAGCTCTCACCACCATCAGTGGGCGAGTATTGTTGTCCACTTCTGCTCGCACGAACACCCATTTGCTGCAAGATTTCGTTCACAATGGAAGAAGAAGAGGCTGAAGTTTTCACATTTCCATTTCGGGGAGGGCTGGTTCCTCCATTAGTGGACACGCCGTGGTTCACCGCATCTAAAAGATTGGCGCTTGGAATGATACCAACTTTCAGAAGAGCATTGTTCACAATGGCATCATTTGAGTTTGAAGTTGTTCCATTTTGGGAAAGACTTTCTCCTCCAACTGTGGACGGGCTTTGAGTTCCGTTGTTACTAGACTTGGCACCTGAATTAGTAGAGTTTGAAGTTGTTCCATTTCCATTTTGAGTACTTATTCCTCCAACATTGGACGGGCTTTGGGTTCCGTTGTTACTTGACTCGGCACCCAAATTACCAGAGTTTGAAATCACTGTTTCAGTTTCCTTTAGCGTAGGGCATTTTCCTCCAATAGTAAACGTGCCCTCATTAGAAACTGCAGGGTTTTCGTTGGGATTGATACCCATGTCCAACAAGGTCTTGTTCACAACTGAATGAATAAATTTTGGAGACACTTTTAGAGAATTCGCGCCTTGATTATTTTGAGATGAGCTGGTAGAATTAGGTGAAGTATTTGCTCCTAGGTTACTGCTAATGGAACTACTTTGATTGGACTCTTTATTATTGGTTGCCACAGGGGCAGTTCCATTTTTCGTGGCATTTGTTCCATTGGTGGCATTACCACTTGCTGTGTTATTCAACGCCTCCTGTACAGCGTTAGCAACAGCAGCATAATCTGTGTTCTCATCCTCCATGAAATCATTCATCGACCGAGCCACGATGTCTTTAAGCTGATTCCGTTTTTCCTGACTTGGTTTAAAGCTACTATCTTTTTTCCAAAGGGTCGGCCGTCTGAAATTCAAACGATGATTCCATAGCATTCTTCGTTTTGTTATATGTGGCTTTGGAACTGAACTTACAGATCCCATTTGGATCATAACTGAAGTGCAAATCAAAGTAAAAAACACCGACATCGTACTACTCGTGTCATCAAAAGATCCTGTATTTATTGAGGACAGACTAGAGAGATACTAAAACCCATGTAGCATGTAGACAAAACAAGAACCCGTAGCTTGGACTACTTGACTCTTGATTATTTATTTACACCTGTCACTTGTGGTCATGTAGTAAATCACGACCTGCTCCAAAAACAAAGGGGCCACTTCCAACAGTTCGACAGCATGTGGTCAACGCGAATCATTAAATACAATAAAACTTGTTAAACTTGTCGTTGTGAACTTAATATCAGCTTATTCCACACTGTTCTTGGAACAGTATTTAGGTGCCCCAGGAATTTGCAAGATTTGGAGGGTTCCAGAACTGGCGAAACTGACATGCTTTCCTAATCTCAGCTTTATCATTACAGTATTTAGGTGTCCCTCTATTTAGGACTTTACACTGAGATTTATCATTTATATGGTGTTTGTATATGACCAAGTCTCATGTTCTCTTCATCTGTGAAGTCAGTTTTTTTGATGTCTTCAGAGCGATGGGGAACAGGTATTTAAATATGCACCCTTCATAAGTTTTAGGCCATTTTTCTCCCTAGCTCCTCCCTGATTTTTTTCGGTTGTTTCTCCCTCCTTCTTCTATATATTTAGTCATTTCTCCCTGATCCGTTCCTCTCCGCTCTCTTAAACACGAGGGTTCACTATAAATTAAAAAGGAGAGGTACTTAGGATAAGTTCGTTGGATCTGTCAATCAAATCTACCGAGACGTCACAGGGAGAAGATCTCAAGCACTGCAAGCTCTATAAATCAATCAAACGAACAAGAAACAATTGCGGAAATAAGTACTAAAACGCACATGGATAATTTTTGTTGTACAATTCACTATCACTTTTCACTTAGGTAAAATAAAATTATGGTACTTTGAGCTGGAACCGTTTTGAAGTCGCACGGCTCTAGTATTCTGCTTATCGTTTCTTTCGTAGGTTATCCTAAAATTTACCCGCCAAGACATGGAAACGCCACTTGCGAATTAAATATACTCACAGCATAGGTTTCGAAACCTTACCGGCCTTTATCATAAAAGTACAGAGATGTACAAATGCTCGACACATTTACCTCGTAACAAGACGCCTTCGCGGCTAACGACGTCGTTCGTCTTGTTATCGGTGACGACGAAGACGAACGTAACTTGTGTAATGAAAACATTACTCTTGTCGCTTTATGTAGAAATGACCGAACATAGTTTTATGCTTGGAAATGCTTATTACAGGCAAAGAGGATTTCGCTTCATGAATTTGTAGGCCTGGATAAGAAATACGGATGTTGATTGTTGTGATACATGGCGCGCGAAATTCAAAACATTCTTCGTACGCGTGGTGCGAATGAAATTCGTATAGATAACTACCAAGAGACCATAAGGGACAGAGAGGGAGTCTCGCGCTATTCTTGGGATATCTTAATTTCAATAAATCTATTTTTAGAATGCGGACGTCCGAGGAAATTAACTTCCGGTTCAAAGTAGATGGCGGCTAAGCCCTATCTTACTCTATCCCGGCGAAATAAAACCATGTTTTTGTTTTGTTTTTTTGAATTTGATTACTTTTTATAAATGGCTCGGATAATTTATAGATTATTAGACTTTTGAGACGGCATGCAGTAATGAGTCAGATGATAACAAAGAAAATGTAAATGTCCCGCGGAAAGAAACTAGTGAATGCTTTTTGTCAACAACTGCTTCAATTCTTTCATCTGCACCAAAATGTCTAATTCTTCTTCCATTTGAGACCTGCTTTCTGATCAGTGTTATTTTTCGTTTCCCTTTCTTTGCTGAGAGAGTGTCTTTCCCAAGTTTAATTTGGCAAAGTGCTACACCAGGCAGAAATTCGGTATAAACTAACATAAGCTTATTCGTTTCAGCATCAACTGATTTGAGAAATAATATTACTTGATTCTGACTGAGCAAAGTCATAAACAAGGGAATACAATATACCGGTGATGCGGCCTCTATTTTAAATGGTACTCGATGGATAACAAAGTAATTTTGAACGGTTTTGCGCTCAACTTTTTATTTTCACTGAAGCGGCCATCAGATAAAAGCCAACTTGTGGACTCAGTGAATCCAGTAAACGTTGAATCAAAACTTGAATGAAGTACACCGTAGTTTTTGAAAAAGATTTCAAGTCATTCAGATGCCGTTATACACACAAAAAATATTCACAATCCATTTTTAAGTCATTTTTGGTAAAGAAAATACACAAGCACACAACAAACACGCTTACTTTCGATCACTGCTTGTTTGAATCACTCGTGACTCGTCTTGTCGCTCATCATCATGTTTCACGGCAAATTTGTTTTTGAATAGCCTTGTGAAAACTCTTCAAACGCCACAACGATAATTACAAGATACCACTAAACCACATCCAAGAATAAATTGAAGTCACTTTCTGACGAAATAGTTTGACGAAAGAGACGAAAATACGTCTTTGAAAGTCTTCGGCGAAGTAATGCACTTTCATATCGATTACATCTATTCTTGGGAATGTTTTTCTTAATTGTTCAAGGCAGAACACCAAGAAGAAAGTACAAACAGCGACCTTCTTCATGCAGCGACCTTCTTGTCGAGTTGGCAGTAGTTTTCGGCGTTTAGTTTTTGTTGTTCATTCAATCCTACAGACCACAACACAAGGCGACTTTTGGACTCTGTTCGAACTTAAACAACTCCTTTCCATATAAAATAAATTCTTGCGATGCTTTTCTGATGATTTCAGTCAAAATCAGAGTCAAAATACTCGGCCTAAAAAAAACAATTTTTACATCTGCTTTGAACCGGAAGTTAGTTTACTCAGACGTCCGCATTCTAAAAATAGATTTAGTGAAAATTAAGATATCCCAGACCCTATACTGGAAGACTCCCTCTCTGTCCCTCATGGTCTCTTGTAACTACCGAATACGAAAAATATTGACACGTCCGTCTATTATAACAGTTTTAGACCTACATTTACAATTTCTTCATTGACTTTACTGTCGTAATGTGACTTATTTTACCCCGATGTTCAGCCATGTTCAACCATTGTGGGCGGAGCGATGCCCTTTTATAGTGCGCCCTCGTGTTTAACGATGAACATCGAGACAAGATCCTTTGTGAACCTTAGTCAGCACGATCCACATCGACAATCTATCCCACACGTTCCCATAAATTAAACAGGTAGCAACTTTTTAAAATTGGAACGTACAAATTTCAACCTTTTTAAAATTCCATCTCAGTGTTCTGACATTAGGGTGTTTTATGCGCTCGAAACACCAGCGTCAAATTTACTTATAATTCTCCATCTTTTAGCTTAAAATTCGGGAGTGTTGGAAATGATCAAGGGTTTGGGGCCGATTATATTTACACCTATTTATCGAACTTTGTACGTTCGACTTTTTAAAACTACACCAATTTTTTGTCATTATGTATTATCCTACTGACTTTGCATTTCGTTACCGTAAATGCTCGATTAAGCGCCCTGCTTCCAATAAGCGTCCCCCTTGAAAAAGCTCAATAAGGTCGCCCCCTCCTTCCAATAAGCGCCCCCTCCTTCCAATAAACGCCCCCTCCTTCCAATAAGCGCCCCCTCCTTCCAATAAGCGCCCCCTCCTTCCAATAAGCGCCCCCTCCTTCCAATAAGCGCCCCCTCCTTCCAATAAGCGCCCCCTCCTTCCAATAAATAAGCCCCCCTCCTTCCAATAAGCGCCCCCTCCTTCCAATAAACGCCCCCTCCTTCCAATAAACCAATAATAAGCGCCCCCTCCTTCCAATAAGCGCCCCCCTCCTTCCAATAAGCGCCCCCTCCCCCCTAAAAGAAATGCAGAAACAACTCTCTTGTAGTTAATAAAATAAAACTTGCGTTCACCAAGTACCGCATGGTACATGTTTACTATTTTTATTCACTGTATATGTATGTTACAGTACCGTATACCGGTAATAAAGAAAACATTGAGTTCAACATCTGAGAAAAGAAATAAGCGCCCTGCTTCCAATAAGCGCCCCCCTCGAATAAGCGCCCCCCTTAGAGGTCTAAAAAAATTATAAGCGCCCGGGTAGCTAAATCGAGCATTTACGGTAATTGCCTTATTAAATAGATATTTTAAAAAATATTTGTAACCGACTGTACTATATGTGGCACTGTCAGTTCTAGAAGAGAGGGGCAGTAATATCCAACCATACTATCAAAAGCTCTTGAAGAATTTTCATTAGCCCAGTGACGGCCTCTTCAGTATGTGTGTTTGTTTTACTTTTTGTTGTAGTTTTATTCAGTAGTGTTATGATTTTGTATATTATCTCAATGTTGTAACTGTATTGATATGTTGTAGCAAAACATTGTAAAGTTTACAATAATAATCGAATAAAACTGTGGAAAAAAAACATTTTATTGCTTAACAATATGAATGCTCGTATTAATACTTATTCTAGCTTCTAACAAAGGTCATAGAAAGGAATAACGGAGGCAGATGATCACTAAGAAGAGGCCACTCAAAGACGTTTGATAGAATGAAAGACTAGAGCAAAGCAGTAGGATTAATCAATCAAACTATAGTGCACTTGGGATTTAGGAGCTCAATTCTTGTGCACGAACTTGTATATACGATAAAGCAATATTCCTATTCCTAAAACTCGTTGAATTGACTACAAATCGCATACAGAAGTACAAAATGTCAGCAGAAACATAGTTGCAAAAGTTGGTAAGTTTAATGTGAATATTGGTTTATTAATCGTAGGATACACTCATTTCGATAAAGTTAGTCACCCGTAAAGCTTCGAAGGTGAGACTGTGTTCGTTCACATGCAAGTATTGAGCTTGGGTTTCCTGTGGTCACATCGTACGCCTCGCCAACTCTCATTAACGTTGCTTCATCTGTCAAGGATATGTGCCGTGTCATCCACTTTACACGTAACGCACTGATATAGCAAGATGGCTGAAGCTTCGCCGAGCAGTGAAGACCGAGTTAGCGTTTACCTCGTAGCACCATCACCAAAAGTCATCAATACATCACCACCATGCTTGAAGCTGGAAACCTTTCTACGAATGACCAACATCGCGTACAAGCCGTTCTACGGGTGGAAGCCCTCACCTAAGGGAAAAATGCCGTGGATCGAATACAAAGGAAACATCGTTGCAGATTCGTACTTTTCCATAAAGTTCCTCAGTAAGGAGTTTGGTGTTGACCTCGACGAACATTTGACCAACGAGCAGAAAGGCATCGCTACAGCTTTCATTGTCACGCTGGAGGAGAACACTTACTGGTGAGCAAACTGTTTTTGTGACGAAACTACGTGCACTTTTCTCTACAGGTCGGTTCGTCTAGGATCGCAGGCTCAAGGGCCACATTCTTCTGCACTAGTCAGATCGGTTGGCATTAGATTTCATCCCTCAAAACCGCCTTGGCCGACCAAACAATAGAACGAATCTATTGTGTTACTGCATCGTTCTATTGTTCTATCAGGCCGAGGTGGTTTTGAGGGATGGAATCTAATGCCAACCAGTCAGATCTGACTCCAGTTGTTCAAGCAGGTGGAATTTACCGCTGTATGTCGGATAAATCCTTATCCAGTTGATCAATTACTTGGACAACAGCATCGACGTGTCCAAGGAATTAATTACTCGGGCTCTTCCGAAGGAAGCCCGAGTTATAAAATGCGTTTTTCGGTAGTAGTAGTAGTAGTTTTGTTCGGCTCAAGAATGACGAAAGTATGCGACGTATTTAATCGTATCGAGTTTCAAGATTACTCAGCAGATAAGAAAAGACAAACGACACACAGGACTCAAGTAGATTATGAATCTTAGTTTTGAAAGCAACATGTCGTTAATAATCCGTTACTGAGCAGCTTCGTATTATGTCTCTGAAGCTAGAGAGCAAGGGTTTAATTTTTCAGTAGATTTTGTTTAGATAGCTAATATCGCTTTGCTTGCTGCCTGACTGTCGTCACGCGCCGTGAAAAACCGTTTAAAAAGTATCCGGCAATAAAACGAAACACATTTCTCAGATATATAATGATGGATGTTTATTCGATTCGACGTTTGAAAAATTCAGAAGGAAAAGAAATCGTAGAAATCATACTTCAAAACTTCATCAATTAAAGCAAAGCTAAACAAGCTCAATGTCCGAAATTTGGGGTCATGCCAAAGTTGTTTTAATAGCCTATTTATATACTTGCACAATACAAAAGCGCATTAATTTTAGAACCGCGGCACAGCGCTATTTAAAGCAGAATTTCCACGCTGAAAACAAGTCAGTGAACGGCAAAAATACAATCAAAATCAAAACGTCATTAGAGATTAGGGATCTGTTGAAGAAGAAGACGCTCAATGAGCGTATAGTCGGGTATTTAATATGACAATGAGAGTTGCGTGACGAGAAACAATTTATGTCGATGACTCATAAAGATTCGTGTAGGTACGTCTGTATTACATATTTAAACGTACTTGAGGTCACTTGAGGTTGCATATTGATATCGCCACAAACGTGTCAAATAGTTATTGTTCGCTCAGCTATACATAGTCTCCCTCGTCACGCAACTGTCAGTCATTGTCAGGTCTCTCCTCACGCAACTGACATTGTCCTTGTCATAAGCCCGAGTGTACGCTCATTGAGCGTCTTGTTTATCTAACAACGCTATGCACTCTTAACAATTGGAGCGTGGAGGTCACACTCTCAAGGGTCACGGAAAAGTCAGGAACTTGTAGAGAGAAACATAACAAGTTTTTGTGAGTTTTATATTTTGGATGGTTTCGGGTCTTCCATGTAACATACGCTTGGACTGTGTTAACCCTATTCGTTATGCTGTGCTATATGTTATACTACTTGTTCAGTGGAGAGCTGAGGGGGTGCAAAGTGCGACATGATGTTCGTTAGTCGATACAGTCGAGTAATATTCAGCCACTCCGCAAAACGAAGCTACGCGACACAGGATTTAGAATGTAGTCTACTCATGGCAGTTATGTGAAGGAAGGAAGAAAGGAAGGAAGGAAGGAAGAAAGAGAGGAAGGAAGGAAGAGAGGAAGGAAGGAAGGAGAAGAAGGAAGGAAGAGTGGAAGGAAGGAAGAGTGGAAGGAAGGAAGAGAGGTAGGAAGGAAGAGAGGAAGGAAGGAAGAGAGGAAGGAAGGAAGAGAGGAAGGAAGGAAGAGAGGAAGGAAGGAAGAGAGGTAGGAAGGAAGAGAGGTAGGAAGGAAGAGATGGAAGGAAGGAAGAGAGGAAGGAAGGAAGAGAGGTAGGAAGGAAGAGAGGAAGGAAGGAAGAGAGGAAGGAAGGAAGAGTGGAAGGAAGGAAGAGTGGAAGGAAGGAGAGAGGAAGGAAGGAAGAGAGGAAGGAAGGAAGAGAGTTAGGAAGGAAGAGAGAAAGGAAGGAAGAGAGGAAGGAAGGAAGAGAGGAAGGAAGGAAGAGAGGAAGGAAGGAAGAGAGGTAGGAAGGAAGAGTGGAGGAAGGAAGGAAGAGAGGAAGGAAGGAAGAGAGGTAGGAAGGAAGAGAGGAAGGAAGGAAGAGAGGTAGGAAGAAAGAGAGGAAGGAAGGAAGAAGGAAGGAAGGAAGGAAGAGAGAAGGAAGGAAGAGAGGTAGGAAGGAAGAGAGGAAGGAAGGAAGAGAGGTAGGAAGGAAGAGAGGAAGGAAGGAAGAGAGGAAGGAAGGAAGAGAGGAAGGAAGGAAGAGAGGTAGGAAGGAAGAGAGGTAGGAAGGAATGAAGGAAGGAAGGAAGGAAGAAAGGAAGAAAGAAATGAAGGAAGGAAGAGAAGAAGGAAGGAAGGAAGAGAGGAAGGAAGGAAGAGAGGAAGGAAGGAAGAGAGGAAGGAAGGAAGAGAGGAAGGAAGGAAGGAAGAGAGGAAGGAATGAATGAAGGAAGGAAGGAAGGAAGAAAGAAATGAAGGAAGGAAGAGAGGAAGAGTGAGAAGAATGGAGGATCGATCTGTTTCCTCCAGATTACACGCAATAATTTCTCATTCGCTTTCTATTTCTATTTCAGGACATTAGTCTACTACATATGGTTGACGCCTTACTCCAAGAACATACGAGATCGGCTCTTCAAAGGCATACCAAGTCCCTTAAAGCACCTGATCTTTTTAAAGACCCAAAGAACCATACGTGGCGACCTGCACGGCCATGGCATTGGTAGACACACAGAGGATGAGATTTATGGACTCGCTAAGCGAGACTTTCACGCCGTGTCATCCTTCTTGGGGGAAAAGAAGTTCCTCTTTGGCGACAAGCCGTGCTTGGCAGACGCTGCGCTTTTTGCCATCGAAGCTCCGTTTATCTGGGAAATGACCGAGTCCCCCCAGTCTCTATTTATCCATAAGGAGCTGAGAAACCTGGTTGATCATGCAACCCGCATAAAGGAGTCTTACTTCCCTGATTGGGATCAAATCATCGCAGACAATTTGTAGATTTGAAGAGGATTCTTGAGGAAGCATTCGTTGTAACCTAACATAAATCGAACCTCTCATCGTAGGACAGTTGACAAACCTTCTAGTAAATCTAAACCTACTACTGCATCTGAACATTTTCTATCTAACCCTGACCACTCTGCATCTAATATCCTTTTAATTCCTTTAGAACAAATTTTCTCTTCTCGTGATGCTATTCGCAAAGCCAAAGAAGCTTACCTCATAACACGTGCTAACACTCTTGAACCTAATGGCCTTAATAAACGCGATGAAACCTACTAATCAGTTACACCATTATTTATCTCTCGCTATCATATCATGTATTATAACGTCATTTCCTTTTTACCATTATATTTAGTCAAGTCACTTGTAAAATCTCACATGCACCTGATGAAGACTAGTATGGCTAGTCGAAATATTGTGCAAAATTAAATCCGAATAATTCTACGTCGTATTGGTTATTCTTCATTTAACCTCTCATAAGCGACCACCCCTCGGTCTGACAAGGTGGTCGCTTACGGGAGGTGGTCGCAGATAAATATAAAGTCGTCTTGTTGAAACGTTCATTGTAACCTTTATATAACATAGTCGAACCTCTCATAAGCGACCACCCTTGCAAGGTGGTCGCTTACGGGAGGTAGTCGCAGATAAATATAAAGTCGTTCATTGTAACCTTTATATAACATAGTCGAACCCCTCAAAAGCGACCACCCTTGGAAGGTGGTCGCTTACGGGAGGTAGTCGCAGATAAATATAAAGCCGTCTTGTTGAAACGTTCATTGTAACCTTTATATAACATAGTCGAACCTCTCATAAGCGACCACCCCTCGGTCTGACAAGGTGGTCGCTTACGGGAGGTGGTCGCAAATAAATATAAAGCCGTCTTGATGAAACGTTCATTGTAACCTTTATATAACATAGTCGAACCTCTCAAAAGCGACCACCCTTGATGTCATGCAAAGTGGTCGCTTACGGGAGGTGCAGCGAGTGGGTTCATCCGCTGATCCTGTTTGACACCAAAATGGACCTCCCGTGATTGCTCCCACGTTTTGTCGCACTAAACCCTGATTTCAAACCAATTAAATAGTTGTTGTTGTTGTTGTATTTCATCCAGTCCTTAATCATGCTTAAACACTGACCGCAAGTATGTCCAGAGGGCGGCAGGCGTACACTGTCTAGCTCTGGCTCTGACTGAATCCAAAGTAGTTTCACACCCTGACTTTGAATGTGCGCAACTTAGGCTTAAACCCTGACCAAATCCCGCCACACTACGTCATAAAAATGGGTGTCCCTCGGGGAGTGCACTGATTGTATTATCAGTATAGCATGGGGATGTACAGTACCCCCTCCCTCCATCATCACCTTGGGAGTGACCCTAGGGGAGTGCACTGATTGTATTATCAGTATAGCATGGGGATGTACAGTACCCCCTCCCTCCATCATCACCTTGGGAGTGACCCAAGGGGAGTGCACTGATTGATTATCAGTATAGCATGGAGATGTACAGTACCCCCTCCCCTCCATCATCACCTTGGGAGTGACCCTAGGGGAGTGCACTGATTGTATTATCAGTATAGCATGGGGATGTACAGTACCCCCTACCCTCCATCATCACCTTGGGAGTGACCCTAGGGGAGTGCACTGATTGTATTATCAGTATAGCATGGGGATGTACAGTACCCCCTCCCTCCATCATCACCTTGGGAGTGACCCTAGGGGAGTGCACTGATTGTATTATCAGTATAGCATGGGGATGTACAGTACCCCCTCCCTCCATCATCACCTTGGGATTGACCCTAGGGGAGTGCACTGATTGTATTATCAGTATAGCATGGGGATGTACAGTACCCCCTCCCTCCATCATCACCTTGGGAGTGACCCTAGGGGAGTGCACTGATTGTATTATCAGTATAGCATGGGGATGTACAGTACCCCCTCCCTCCATCATCACCTTGGGAGTGACCCTAGGGGAGTGCACTGATTGTATTATCAGTATAGCATGGGGATGTACAGTACCCCCTCCCTCCATCATCACCTTGGGAGTGACCCTAGGGGAGTGCACTGATTGCATTATCAGTATAGCATGGGGATGTACAGTACCCCCTCCCTCCATCATCACCTTGGGAGTGACCCTAGGGGAGTGCACTGATTGTATTATCAGTATAGCATGGGGATGTACAGTACCCCCTCCCTCCATCATCACCTTGGGAGTGACCCTAGGGGAGTGCACTGATTGTATTATCAGTATAGCATGGGGATGTACAGTACCCCCTCCCTCCATCATCACCTTGGGAGTGACCCAAGGGGAGTGCACTGATTGTATTATCAGTATAGCATGGGGATGTACAGTACCCCCTCCCTCCATCATCACCTTGGGATTGACCCTAGGGGAGTGCACTGATTGTATTATCAGTATAGCATGGGGATGTACAGTAGCCCCTCCCTCCAACATCACCATAATTACTCGGGCCCTTCCGAAGGAAGCCCGAGTTAGAAAATACACTTTCTTTTTTTTTTTTTCCCCCAGGTGATAGAATGAAGAAAAAATGCGAAGAATGCGATGTATTTGATCCTATCGAGTTTCAAGATTTCTCATCATAGATCTTCAAGCTATTAAGTTCAGGATTGTAGTTGATCATTCCACGATGAAGCTAAGGCGCGTTTGCTTTTGTTATAAATGAAACGACATCTTTCAGAGTGGGCCCACACGAATAGCCGTATGCTTTTGTCTGTGAAATGAGCCTGTTTAAAGCCCGTGTTTTATCGGCTGTTCTATAACGCCTTTCCACGAACTCGAACTCATATCCAAAAATGAATTGAGACAAAGGCGATCGAGCAAGGTCAATGTTCGAAAATCCGTGTTCTTTTCAGTAAGATGACAGTTGTAAAGTGATCCTTATCTGAGTCATACATCTATTACGCGACCTAATTTTAGAACCGTTGATTTAAAACCGAATTTCCACGCTCAAAAACTAAAGGTCAGTGAACGGCAAAAATACAATCGAAATCAAAACGTCCTTAGATTTTAGGGATCTATTACAGAAGAAGACGCTCAATGACGAGGGAGACTTGTGTCTGACTCATAGATAAAGATCTCCGCGGACTCTTGTTATAATTAAACTCACGACCAACGCCGTACAACGGTCATGTATAACTCCATCTATTGACAGAAAGCTATATGTACAGAAGTCATGCAAACAGTCGAGCCAGTCGAGTTATTTTCAGTAACTCATGATGGATGTTTATTTTATTCCACGTTTGAAAAATTCAGAAGGAAAAGGAATCGTAAAAATCGTACTTCAAAACTACATCAAAGCATTTAAGGCAAGTAAGGTCAATGTTCGTAAATCGAGATCGTATAGCCCTTCATCTGGCAGACATATAGTCTCCCTCGTCACGCAACTGTCAGTCATTGTCAGGTCTCTCCTCACGCAACTGACATTGTCCTTTTCATAAGCCCGAGTGTACGCTCATTGAGCGTCTTGTTGCTTTCTAAAAATTCACATTATCAAGCCGTTTTGGTTATGTACACTAGATACTTTATAGTAATGCAATATTCCATATTATACACATTAAACATGTTACCATGTACAATCGAACCTGAATATAGCGACCGCCCTCTGGGAATGTCTTTGCGACCGCTTAACATAGTGGTCGTTCAATAGAGGTTTTAATTACAGTAAAAATATTACTGGAATTTAGCAAGTGGTCGATAAATAAAGGGTGGTCGCTTAATAGAGGT
This sequence comes from Actinostola sp. cb2023, assembly GCA_033675265.1. Taxonomy (NCBI): domain Eukaryota; kingdom Metazoa; phylum Cnidaria; class Anthozoa; order Actiniaria; family Actinostolidae; genus Actinostola; species Actinostola sp. cb2023. The sequence goes on along the minus strand of JAUJYZ010000524.1, from coordinate 93,806 downwards.
TCGGTGGTGTTTGTCTGGTCACTTGATTGGTCGGCATATTGGACGTGGAAATGGCACGTTCACTTGCCTTGGGTATTCGTGGTCGATAAATAAAGGGTGGTCGCATAATAGAGGTTCGGTAGTGTTTATCTAGTCACTTGATTGATCGGCATATTGTACATATTGTTCACTTATCAGGCCAAGGTGATAACGAAAAAGCCAGACTCTCCACTATCAAAACAAACAAAATCAATAAATAAATATCCTAGCATGTGTGGGGGAGGGGTGGGAAGCAGCAGTACACAGGCTAATAATAGACCTCTTTAGCTTGTATGCAAATTGCCCATTTCAAACCATGTGATGTAAACATGATGTAGATATTCTCTGGAGAATTGTTCCTTTATATTTCTGAAATTTATTCGTTCATATTGAATGGACTAATTCTCCAGAGAACACCATGTTTACATCACATGATCTGAAATGGGCAATTTACATACGAAGCTAGAGGTATATTGCTTAGTGGTTGACACGTGACGTCATGGTGGCCATGTTGGATCCCGATAACAAAGCATTTGTTATTAGCTTCTCTTAATAGACCTTTTTACCGATACGGTGGCCATTTTGGATTCTATTGTTTTGGCTAAAACATTATGGGATGCTCAGGGTGTAAATGACCCAAACACTGTAGAGTGGAGTCGCGTCAATATATTATTTTTCTGTCACTCTAGCCATAGTGTTGTATGACTTAATATCTACATGTTTTGTGTATTGTTGTATAATTTTGTACAAATTCATTGCTTTAAATTAGGTTTTCGTAGTTTTTCATGGTCAAATGGTTACTAGGTCTTACTAGCTTGCACCCTGGGCATCCCATAATTTCTCCATAATTCAAGATGGCCGCCGTATCGGTAAAAAGGTCTATTGTACCACCAACATGGCCGCTGCGTCTTTTTACTTTAAAGGGATTGATTGCAAACCAACAATAAACTGCATCAAGTACAAACGCTGTAATTCTCAATTCTTATAACTCAAAACAGTGATTATAACTCCTGGTAATCGATCACCTTGATTGACAACAGGATGATCAATTACGAGAAGTTAGTAACAGTGCAGAATTGCAATCTGAAATTCCAACAACTTGTAGCAAATGAAAAGTACAACTAAAGCCTGGTCCTCACTAGCGACATAAGCACAAGCACAAGCAACATACGCAGACTCATGCAGTAATGCATTGCTCATTAAAGCCTGGTCCTCACTAGCGACATAAGCACAAGCACAAGCAACATACGCAGACTCATGCAGTAATGCATTGCTCATTAAAGCCTGGTCCTCACTAGCGACATAAGCACAAGCACAAGCAACATACGCAGACTCATGCAGTAATGCATTGCTCATTAAAGCCTGGTCCTCACTAGCGACATAAGCACAAGCAACATACGCAGACTCATGCAGTAATGCATTGCTCATTAAAGCCTGGTCCTCGCTAGCGACATAAGCACAAGCACAAGCAACATACGCAGACTCATGCAGTAATGCATTGCTCATTAAAGCCTGGTCCTCACTAGCGACATAAGCACAAGCAACATACGCAGACTCATGCAGTAATGCATTGCTCATTAAAGCCTGGTCCTCGCTAGCGACATAAGCACAAGCACAAGCAACATACGCAGACTCATGCAGTAATGCATTGCTCATTAAAGCCTGGTCCTCACTAGCGACATAAGCACAAGCACAAGCAACATACGCAGACTCAGTAATGCATTGCTCATTAACGGTGCTTGTCTTTTTCTCGCACCTATTGCATAAATGGTGTCCTGAGTCTGCGTACGTTGCTTGAGCTTATGCTTGTGTCGCTAGTCAGGACCAGGCTTAACATCGCAACGCCGTGAGACTAGTTCACGATGTTGTTGATTGATTTACTTGGCCTTGATGAAAAATTTATGAAAGTCTGTCAGATGTTAAGAGATGCAAATGAACTTACAATGAGGAAACGACCCCCTCTTCACAATGTTGCCCAGGAAAGCAATCAGAAAATGGTTGCACTTGGAAAACTCGGTGTCGATCTTCTGCAAGGTTTCCGCGCTGAAAAAAGGATTTGAGGCACTCACAACGTCACATCAACAAGGTTGAGAAACATTACTAGCAATTGAAGTGAATTAAAACTGGAAGAATGAACGCGCAGAGGTGGTGGTAGTGGTAATTATGGCATTGATGATGATGGATGATGATGTGATGATGATGATGACAACAGTGGTGGTATTGGAAATGGGAGGCGGTAGAAACCTTAGTATAATGACGATCTATAATGGTCGGTCCTAAATACTCTCACGTATCACCCTGAAATAAAGTCTGACTAATGGTGCCGCCGTCTCTCCACTCTATACTACAACTGAATTGTTAGGGTGCAGAAAGAACCACTCACAACAAACCATGGACGGGACTATTCTTACTCTAGAGGGACACAAATTACTGATCAGTTGAAATCTCGTGTTATCCTCTTCAAATAACTAAGTAGCATTGAGGAGTTCTCGAAAAAGTACTCATCTACCATAAGATGGATGATGTTGCTGCTGCTGCTGATGATGATGATGAGGAATAGGATGATGGTAGTACTGGTGGCGATGCTGGAAATGTCAATCGTAAACAGAAGGTGGTGATGATGATGATGATTGTGAGTGATGACGACGATGGTGATGATGATAATGGTGATAGTACTGTGGTGATCCTGGAAATGATGAAACAGATGGTGGATGATGATGATGATGATGATGGATGATGATGATGGGAGATGATGATGATGATTGTGAGTGATGACGATGATGATAATGGTGATAGTACTGTTGGTGATCCTGGAAATGTCCATTGTAAACAGATGGTGGTGATGATGATGATGATGATGATGATGATGCGAGATGATGATGATGATGGTGATGATGATAATGGTGATAGTACTGTTGGTGATCCTGGAAATGTCCATCCAGATGGTGGATGATGATGATGATGATGGATGATGATGATTATCATCATGAAATGGAGAGGCTTTCTACTACTACGCTCATCATTTTGTAGTGATGAGGATTGGTTACCTTAACTCGTGCACACTAGCATCCCACATTGTCTGGAACTGTAGAACTAAGTTGAACACTTTAGTGATGGCTCCCTTGATGATACCAACCTGAAAACGATTAGAATCAGACATTCTTAGTAGAGCTGGTAGCTCTGAGAGTTTCCTACAGACAGGATGTAAGATGTTTATCCACTTCGGTAATATTAGAGTCGTTTTCGTATGAGTGGGAAACCTACAGCATGGAGTTACGGTCACGGTCTCGAATACATTCTATTCAACCAATCACAGCGCGCAAAATCATTTTTCAACCAATCGGAATGCTTGGGCACGGCATGGTCACCGCACGGCACGAACCGTACCGTAACTACTAGCCACTCTCACAGAGTCTCACACAAAGACGACTCTGACGTATGTTAGGTAAGTTCTACATGTATTTCTTCAGTATTGCGCGCACTGCTTATGCTCAGTTCACCATGAAAAGTCATCCAATTCTTGTTCTTACCCCAAAAAAACTTCGTGCATGTATTAATATTAATAATAATAATAATAATAATAATAATAATAATAATAATAATAATAATAATAATAATAATAACGACGACGACGACGACGACGACGACGACGATCATAACAATAACAATAACAACAACAACAACAACAATAATAATAATAATAATAATAATAATAATAATGATGATGATGATAATAATAATAATATTACCTTTTGACTGAGGAGACAACGCTCGAATACTTTCTCTACGTACGCACGATGTTCAGCAATGACATCGTTCAAATTTTTAACCTTGAATCATTAACTCAATGTTAGTCAATGTATGGGGATCAAGGTATATAGTGAAATATTCGCTAACACCACTCTAAGCGATTGTAAGCCATACACTCATCTAAGATGGACACCTCACAAAACCAGATACCTCTCAAAGATGGACACCCATCTAAGACCGTCACCTCTCTAAGACAGCCACCCCTCTAAGCCATACACTCATCTAAGATGGACACCTCACAAAACCAGATACCTCTCAAAGATGGACACCCATCTAAGACCGTCACCTCTCTAAGACAGCCACCCCTCTAAGCCATATACTCATCTAAGATGGACACCTCACAAAACCAGATACCTCTCAAAGATGGACACCCATCTAAGACCGTCACCTCTCTAAGACAGCCACCCCTCTAAGCCATACACTCATCTAAGATGGACACCTCACAAAACCAGATACCTCTCAAAGATGGACACCCATCTAAGACCGGCACCCTCTAAGACAGACACTGCTCTAAGCCAGATAGCTCTCTAAGACAGACACCCCTATAATACGACACCCCTCTAATATGGATACCCCTATAAGACAGGCATAATTGACAAATTATTTGCTTACTTTTGAAATTGCTTCCTTAAATTCAAGTGCGGTGACATGAAGAATCTTTGAACAAAAGAAACCAGCGAATGAAAGACTGATCCTTTGATTGATTGTTTGACTGACTAAGTGAACAATAAAATATGGACGAAAGGCAGGGGGCAGGGGGTAAGGGGGTAGGGGGTAGGGGGCAGGGGGGCAGGGGGACAGGCAAAGAGGTAAATGGTATTGCATTACTCACCACCACCTTGTCTCTAAGGCAACCCCTCTCCTACTATATTTCTCTGTAGTTACCCGTGGTTACTATACTCACCCTAGTCATCATATAGTTATGCAGACTATTACTATCTTTCTCTGTAGTTACCCGTGGTTACTATACTCACCCTAGTCATCATATAGTTATGCAGACTATTACTATTTTTCTCTGTATTTACCCGTGGTTACTATACTCACCCTAGTCATCATATAGTTATACAGACTATTACTATCTTTCTCTGTAGTTACCCGTGGTTACTATACTCACCCTAGTCATCATATAATTATGCAGACTATTCACAAACTATAATTTAAAGCTATCTTTTTCTGAGTTGTGGTTTACCCGTGGTTACTATACTCCTCCCCTAGTCATCATATAATCGTGCAGACTATTCACAAAGTGCAATAATTTAAAGCGAAGTAGATACATCTTTTGCATGAGTTGGTGGTTTACTGGTGTCACGGCCCTGACATTAGCCTCCTCCTCTTCTTCGTCTTCCTCGTCGCTTGACACTGTCTGCATAGTCTTGCCAGAAAGATCTGTACAACACACAACACAGTCACTCTCAAATAGATTGTCCGTGCAGCATAGGGTTGTTTTCGTATGAGACCTATGGCACGATCGAGTTACCGTCACTGGTATGGAATGAAGACATTCAATTCAACCAATCACAGCGCGCAAAATGATTAATCAACCAATCACATCATCTATATCATCATGTAAACTTTTACTATTATGGAGAGAAATAAATTCAATTCAATTCAACCAATCACAGTGCGCAAAATGATTAATCAACCAATCACATCGTGTATATCATCATGTAAACTTTTACTATTATAGAGAGAAATAAATTCAATTCAATTCAACCAATCACAGCGCGCAAAATGATTAATCAACCAATCACATCATCTATATCATCATGTAAACTTTTACTATTACGGAGAGAAATAAATTCAATTCAATTCAACCAATCACAGCGCGCAAAATGATTAATCAACCAATCACATCATCTATATCATCATGTAAACTTTTACTATTACGGAGAGAAATAAATTCAATTCAATTCAACCAATCACAGCGCGCAAAATGATTATTCAACCAATCACATCATGTATATCATCATGTAAACTTTTACTATTACGGAGAGAAATAAATTCAATTCAATTCAACCAATCACAGCGCGCAAAATGATTAATCAACCAATCACATCATCTATATCATCATGTATAAACTTTCACTATTATGGAGAGAAATAAATTCAATTCAATTCAACCAATCACAACGCGCAAAATCATTGCTCAACCAATCAGAATGCTTGGATACCATCACCGCACGTTACCGTCGCCGTACGACACGAACCGTACCGTAAATACTTCCCACTCATATGAAAACGACTCTATATTTTAAATACTCTTATATATACAGTGGAACCGCATTGATACGACCACTGGTCGTATTAACAGGGTGGTAGTAATAGCGTCAATAGAATATATGACTGAGCCTTTGTTCTGGCCAAAATAAAGTGGTGGTAATCAATGGGGTGGCCGTATCAATGGGGTGGCCGTATCAATGGGGTGGCCGTATCAATGGGGTGGCCGTATCAATGGGGTGGCCGTATCAATGGGGTGGCCGTATCAATGGGGTGGCCGTATCAATGGGGTGGCCGTATCAATGGGGTGGCCGTATCAATGGGGTGGCCGTATCAATGGGGTGGCCGTATCAATGGGGTGGCCGTATCAATGGGGTGGCCGTATCAATGGGGTGGCCGTATCAATGGGGTGGCCGTATCAATGGGGTGACCGTATCAATGGGGTGGCCGTATCAATGGGGTGGCCGTATCAATGGGGTGGCCGTATCAATGGGGTGACCGTATCAATGGGGTGGCCGTATCAATGGGGTGGCCGTATCAACGTGATGGCCGTATTAACAGGGTGGTCGTGAGGCGGGGACCACTGTGTAACGTTGCCACCTTTACAGACCTGGTTTTTCAACACATCTCTGTGTTTTCTCACCTGTGAATCTGAGCGAATCTAAACTCCATTTCACCTGTTTCACAGTCAGCAGAAACAAAAACACTTGGTTGTATTTTGTAAGACAAAACTCGTCGATGACAAGACTTACAGGCCATGGTACCTATGAACAAAAAATGCCATACCAAAATAATTACTGGTTGATTATGATGGATGGTTATGATGACGATGGTGGTCACTGGCGATAGATGGTGGACAAGAAATGGTGACAATGATGATGGAGGTGTTGATGATGATGATGATGATGGCTATGACAGCCGTGTTGATAGATGATGAAGATGATAATGATGACAATGATGGTAACAGTGCATAATGATGGTGGTGGTAGTGATGATGATGATGACGGTTATGAAAGCCTTGTTGATAGATGATGGAGAAGATGATAATGATGACAATGATGGTGGCGAGTGCATAATGATGATGGTGGTGGTGTTGATGATGATGATGGCTATGACAGCCATGTTGATAGATGATGGAGAAGATGATAATGATGACAATGATGGTAACAGTGCATAATGATGGTGGTGGTGTTGATGATGATGACGGTTATGAAAGCCCTGTTGATAGATGATGGAGAAGATGATAATGATGACAATGATGGTAACAGTGCATAATGATGGTGGTGGTGTTGATGATGATGATGGCTATGACAGCCGTGTTGATAGATGATGGAGAAGATGATAATGATGACAATGATGGTGGCGAGTGCATGATAATGGTAGTGGTGTTGATGGTGGTGTGGGTTGTGTATGACACGATAGTGGTTGATAATGACAATCATACATTACGTAGGCATACCTTGTAGTACAGAGTCATATTGTGTAATGTCTGTGCTCCGCTTTGTCTGATCTCTGTTGTATTTGGAGAAAGGCTGATAGTAAGTCTACAAACAAAACAAAAATGTTTTATTGCAAGAAATACAAAACAGGTTTTCCTAAGTCTCAGTGAAAGAAATTTAATCAGTGTAAACATTGCGACCACCTTCATTTACAATAACCAATGGTCGCTAAAAAGAGGTTCGACTTTATCTGATAATCTAATAAAATATAAAATGACAGCAAATGGTTGCCAAGGCAACAGGTGACACGTGATACCTGTCTACAAACTGTGGGAATCTTGGATAAAGTGCTTCTTGCAAAAGCGAGTTAAGATACGAGATATCCTGCCATGGCTGACGTCGACGAACCTGAAAGTGAAAGTCGCTGATTGAGAAGTAGAAAACGTGGAAAAACTGGAAATTTCCTTGTGTAACGTACACGCACGACAAAAAAAAACTCACAAAAAAAATTGCACAAAAAAAACCACACACCAAACAGCACACAAAAAACGCACGGAATGAAAAAAAAAACGCACAAAATTAAAACGCACCGAGGAATTTTAAAAAAAACGCACAAAGAAAACGCACAAAAAAAAAATCCCACGAAAGAAGCATGAAAAAATGCACACGATTTTAATCAAGTTTAAATTACAGTATGTTTTGTACCTTTTTAAATATGTCCAGGTAGAAATGTTGCATGGTAGCACCAGCTTCCAGCAAGAAAAAGTTCTATGACAAAATAAAGAATACCATTAGATCACTTGATTCCAGCTAGAGGCTATGACCTTCGTCAAGGGAGAGTAGCGATACCTCTGCGACCAGAGGTCGGTGTTGTTGGGGTCATTGTAAATAGGTCATATGTCATTCTGAATTATATATTACGACAAAATTTAAGCACAAATTATGAACAACAGAATTTACAGATTTCGATGGTGCCACGATAAGAATAGATGTTGAGAATCTCTTTAAACACGAAGTCCCGGTATAAAAGGACTCTGCCCAGGGGTACAACAATACATTTGTTTAATCAATCTTTGTTAATCGCATAATATTCATGTACACTTTCATGTAGTGATACAGAGATATTGTGTGTCATAGAGTCGTTTTCGTATGAGTGGGAAACATACATGTACGGTACCGTGACACTCAAATGGCTTCCTTTCTGAACCAATCAAAAAGGGTGGAGACGCATCTCATCCAATCGAACTCTTTCAATACAGCAAAGCACGGCACAAAAATGACTCTACGTACCGACTTGTACGACCTATGTTCTATGACGTTAACAACCTTTGTTGAAATAAGCTGTGTATTAGGGACTTGTCAGAAATTAGCAGGGGGAGGGAGGTGGAAAATGGGGCAGGGTCATAACTTTTTGAGCCCCTGAAAAGGGAGGGTCATGAAAAAATAGGCAGTGAAAAAGGGAGTATTTTGGTATTTTAGGCCAAGGGGAAGGTCAGGAAATTTCATTCCCATCGCTAGGGGAGGGTCACAACATTTTCAACACTCATTTCAAAATCTCCACCCCCCTCCCCCCTCCCCCTGTTAATTTTGACAAGTCCCTTCGTATATAAACATGTCCATAGAAGTACCTTCATTGCATCTAGATGTTCCATTAAGTTGCATTCTGATTTTAGAAGTGACATCAACGTACCATAAGCCTGTTAAAAGAACCCAAAATTAGACATGAGGAAGAAGTACACCCCTCCCCTCCCCATAAGCCAGCAGGGAAGGTTAGAAACAAGAAAAGAAACCATTCACAAGGAAATGCAAAAGAAAACAATAGGAAAGGAAAGTTAAAGAGTTCCTACTCTTTTTCCTTCTCTTCAATCTTCCCATTGTTTCTTAACCCCAGGCCTCCTCTCCCTTCCAGCCACAGGAATCCCATGCATAGTTTCATGGATATTTTTATTCATTGTGAAATCATTACCTTGGTACATTTGGCTTGTAATAGTGGAAACAAGCTCTGTTTATACAGGATCTCGATAGGATCCATATACTGCTGAAGACCTTGGGAAATAACAACTTTAGTTACCATAGAAGAATACATACTTTCCAGGGATTTTATTGGAATCTGGAAACTGGAAAACTCGCTACTTTCAAAATCAGCACCTCCTACATGTACTTTTATCATTTCCATCTGCCGATTTTTACATGTCTATTTGAAACCTTTTATTGGTCAAAGCTGCATATTCCAGTAGGACCATCTGCCTACTTCAAATGATATTCAAACCCCTGACTGGAGATCAATTGACGTTATTTCTGGTAAAGTGTGGACTTTATCAGGTATAACATACTGGTAATCAACAAGCACTTTACAAAGAAATAGATTAAAAATATATTGTTTTCTATAAAATGTATTTATATTACCTGATTGAATATGCTTGTCAAGACAGCTTGGAAGTCTATCATTAAAAAGAGAAGTCATCACTATCATTACCATGATGCAGAACAACTCTCGTACAGACCCGCTGCCTTCCAACTCTGTCCTTCCCCTCACTTGCAGACCCTTTGCCTTCCAACTCTCCTCTCCCCCTCTCTTGCAGACCCTCTGCCTTCCAACTCTGTCCTTCCCCTCTCTTGCAGACCCTCTGCCTTCCAACTCTGTCCTTCCCCTCTCTTGCAGACCCTCTGCCTTCCAACTCTCAGACCCTCTCCCCTCTCTCTCCCCCTGCAGACCCTCTGCCTTCCAACTCTGTCCTTCCCCTCACTTGCAGACCCTCTGCCTTCCAACTCTGCCTCCTCTCCCCCTCTCTTGCAGACCCTCTGCCTTCCCCTCACTCTGTCCCAACTCTCCCTCACTCTCTTGCAGACCCTCTGCCTTCCAACTCTGTCCTTCCCCTCACTTGCAGACTCTGTTCCTTCCCCTCACTTGCAGACCCTCTGCCTTCCAACTCTCCTCTCCCCCTCTCTTGCAGACCCTCTGCCTTCAGATTCCAACTCTCTTGTCCTCTGCCCCAACTCTGTCCTTCCCCTCACTTGCAGACCCTCTGCCTTCCAAGACCCTCTCCTCTCCCCCCCTCTCTTGCAGACCCTCTGCCTCCCCTCTCTTGCAGACCCTCTGTCCAACTCTCCCCTCCCCTCTTTGCAGACCCTCTGCCTTCCAACTCTGCCCCCTCTCTTGCAACTCTCCTCTCCCCCCTCTCTTGCAGACCCTCTGCCTTCCAAGACTCTTCCAACTCCTCACTTGCCCCTCTTCCAACTCTCTCCCCAGACCCTCTGTCAGATTCCAACTCTCTGTCCTTGCCCCTCTGCCTTCCACTCTCCTCTCCCCCTCTCTTGCAGACCCTCTGTCAGATTCCAACTCTGTCTTCCAAGATCTCTCCTCTCCCCCTCTCTTGCAGACCCTCTGCTTCCAACTCTGCCTTCCCCTCACTTGCAGTCTGCCTTCCCCTCTCTTGCAGACCCTCTGCCTTCCAACTCTCTCCTTCCCCTCACTTGCAGACCCTCTGCCTTCCAACTCTCCCCTCCCCCTCTCTTGCAGACCCTCTGCCTTCTGTCCAACCCCTCACTTGCAGTCCTTCCAACTCCCCTCTCTTGCAGACCCTCTGCCTTCCTCTCTCTCCCCCTCTCTTGCAGACCCTCTCCCCTGTCCTCCCCTCTCTTGCAGACCCTCTGCCTTCCAACTCTATCCTTCCCCTCTCTTGCAGACCCTCTGCCTTCCAACTCTCCCCTCCCCCTCTCTTGCAGACCCTCTGCCTTCCTTCTTTCAGTGCGATACTCTAAGTGTAACCATCTTGGATGTACATGTATTTCGATACTTGTATTTCGATACTTCTGCTGCCATTATTAGTTATAATTGGCGACTTTTGAGGTACAGCGCAGTACAATGAATGTTACCTGTCAACATGTCTGTCGTAACAATTAACAGCTGTACATGACATTAAGGAAGCTTTTAGCATTGGATCTCTAATCTCTCTAGTGGCAGCAAGAATGTCTGTATGTCTTGCTAATGCAATGTGTTCTTGACTGACGCTGTTTTTATGTTCAGCACCACTTTGGTGATCATCTCTCATCTCTCTTTTTGAGGAAAGAGATGACAGGAAGGAGTGTAGAAATTCGTGATAAAGAGAGCCATCTGTTAAAAGAGACAAAAATAGATTAAAAACATATTTCAATTGTCAGGAGAATATTTATCAAACTAGTACCCAAGCTCTTCTCCTAAAGAGCCTGGGGATGAGTCCTCTTCTCCTTAGTTACTAGTCTTCCCTAGTCTTCCTCCACCACGACACAGGAAAACATGACACATGGAAACAAGGGATATAAATTACCTTTTGTTCCAGAAACAAATGATTCAACCATCTGAAAGCATTATAACAACTTTATTAGTACTAGCGACAGTGTACAGTGTTGTCATGGTGACAGTAGAAAATAATGGTTGCCATGGTGATAAAACAATGATCACCTAGGTGATAATAGTAAAACATTGTTGCCATGGTGATAATAGAAAACAATTGTTTCCATGGTGATAATAGAAAATAATGGTTGCCATAGCGATAACATAAAATAATGGTTGCCATGGTGACAACAACAACATTTACCTTTCCAAGACCTTGGATAACATTAACAGACTTGCCAGCAAGAAGAATCTACAGGGAGAAATAAATATATTATTAGTTATATAATTATACATGTACATGTAGGTAACGGCACAAGGTATTTTTCCTTCTTTATATAATGTGAGAGTCAGACATGTGCAGCCTAGAAAGAAATGGCACTGCACACTTCTTCCCTCCCTCTTCCTGGAAGGCACTGTTGTATGACATAAAATGTCTAAAGATAACCCTAGCACTAGGGTCAACTCTATTGTTCACATATTCCCTGTGGATGATAAAACAATAGAGTTGTCCATACTGCTAGGGTTATCTCTCTCTCATGTAAACGGGGCCTAAGTGGGTCCCGCTCTGTACTACTTTAATATACATGCACTTCTGTCTCAACCTAAAACAATATATTGTCTCCATGAATGTTGCCATGTTGGATGCTGATTGGCTAATAACAGTGATAGAAGTATGGAAAGGCATTAAAGTAGGACACACTTTAAAAGTAGACTGTACAATGGTTACAATGAGACTACAAAGACAATCATTGACGTACATGTACTTTGTGAATGAAGTACATTGTACCTGCTGCAATAGTTCTGACAGGAAACAAGGAACCAAATAAGATGCTTGTGAACCTCCTGCTAATAACAAAACAACACAACAATCAAACAGTTTATAAGCAACAGTCAAACAGTTTATAAGCAACAAAGCTACAGTGTAAGACAGGATGGTCATCTTGGGAAGATATTATTATTTTTAGTCACTACGAGGGGAAAATTACAGTTGAATTAGGAAAAATGGATTTTGAAAATCGTTGCTTAGGGAAGGGTGTCATATTTATTGAAGGAGCTTGAGATCAAAATCTAAATTCTCCTCAGCTACATCTTTTTGAGTTCCAAAGGAGAATATGAAATTTGATCATAAATACATCACTTTTAAAAACTGTTATTGCACGGACCCCTTCAATTGCCTTTGAGAACTAACTACGCAGTTGATATTTGCTGACCTGGAACTTCACATTGTCGAAGTGCGATTCCTTTCTCCCAAAATAACGTACTCTGCAATAGCACTGCCTCATCCCTAATAAGGTAATGGGTAATAGTGAAGAATCATGTACATCAAGAATGATTGGTACTGTACAGTACATAGGTTGCTCGGGGTTGTCGGCACGGATAGTATACTGAAACCTTCTTGTAGGTAAAAAGGGTAACGAAAGGATGACCATCGGAAAACCTCGAAAAATACACTAACAAGTAATTACCAAACTGTGAAAAATTTTCCACCCTAAAAATACCTCATGGTCTATAAAAATCACCCTAAAATACCATTGAATTGCTCCCCAGGATACTGCTATTCAAGACAAAATGCGCTTGTTCCGAGTTTCATACCCTAAAAACTTCCAGCTCTTTTAAAAAAATTGGATTTCGCTTGACCAACCCCTAAAAAATACTGGATTGCCATTTTCAAACCCTAAAAAATATGACGACGATCACCCCTACCAGCCGAATAGAGGAAGAACCTCCCCCAGATATTCATGTAGTTGTCAGGGAGATCTCAGATAATGTTTCAATGATATCAAATAACAGTTCAATGAAAACATGGATAAAATATGCAAACCTTAAGACTATATAAACTTAAGATTGTTTAAACAAGAAGACATACATTGTAGCTTACAGTATGGTAGTAGTACTAGTAGTAGCTTAAACATGTAGTTACCTTGAGATGAAGAACTCATTAGCAGGGTCGTAGAAGGTTCCTGATGTCACCCAGCTATCAATAAACTCAAAGCAGGGACGAACAGTGTCAAGAAACACATGAAGTAAAACAGAGACCTGAAGAAATAACGGTCATTAAAAGGATTTATTATCACCACCAAGCATACAAACGTAGCTACATTTTTGTTGAGTCATTTTCATATGAGTGGGAAATACATAATGTAGGTACGGTACAGTTTGTGCCATGCAGTGACCGTGCTGTGCGATGACCTTGCCGTGCCCAAGCATTCTGATTGGTTGAGCAATGATTTTGCGCACTGTGATTGGTTGAATAGATGTCTTCGATTCTGTACCATGACTGCAACTCCATGTTGTAGGTTTCCCACTCAAATGAAAATGACTCTATGTCCTCAGCACACAAGCAAGGATTGTAGTAGCCTGCATAGTGGCGCAATGGGAGGGGGGAGGGGAGGAGGAGAGGAGAGGCAGGCTAGGATTGCAGCCGACACCATAATCAGAGGTCTTGTCTGAAGACTGTACAACGATTCTTGCTCTAGTTAATTATGCACCCTTTCTCTTGCTGTTTGGCTTACATAAGTGAGAGAAAGGTTCCATATTTAGAGAGGTGGCCGCATGTTCTTACTAACCTTCCATCTTGCAGATGCGCCAAGAGCATCAGCCATCTTCAGACTAATGTAGAATGTATCCAGTAGATGCGTTACTTTCTAGATAATAAATTGAGTAATAACTGACATCTAACAATAACTTATTTATAATTCATGGAAATAATGCAGTATTGCCTAAATAAGTTGAAGGTACTGTTTACTGATTAGGCAATCGTTCATGCAACTTATAATAACTTGTAGCACAATGGCTACAACATTGCACAGTTGTGAGATAAGTCGCCTTTCATCACCTGAAAATTCGTTCCGTGATTGCCTGAAAGAATACCCTAAAGCGTTAAAGTCGTTTTGTAATGCCACTGAAAGGCGATCAAATTGCTGTAGCAGAAGGGTGTTTACAAGGGCGAAAGGCGATCACCTTCTTTGGGGGCGTGACAGACTTTACGGCTGTACTGTACTTATGTACCTGAGGTAGAGGTGTGTCTCTTTGTTGTAGTACCCCATCCCTGTAGACACTATAAAGTGCCGCAATCTAAATCAACAATGACATGATTGTTATCTGAGTATACTCACTGATAGTCATGTACATACATCTATAAAGCTAGGTATCTTACAAGGTATCAATATTGCAATTATTATATTAGTTATCATCATCGTCAGACTCTTGTGGCCATTGTAGGGAGGTTTCAATAACAATAAAGTATTTTGCTGGAGGAAGGGACAAAAGATGATGATGATGATCATCATCATAGTCATTGCCAATATCATCATCATCGTCATCATTATTGCCATTATTATCATTGTCAACATCTCATCATCAACACGATCACCATCATCATCATCACCATTGTCATCATCATCATCGCCATTATCATCATCACCATTATCATCATCATCATCATCATCATCATCATCATTAACCTAATTTACCTCTTTCATTTTAATGCCAAGCTTGTCTTGTAGACCAATTAAAGTGACTGTTAACTCTGAAATCAGTATTAAACAGTACATGCTCTATTTGCAGACCAGGTTCAAGTGCATTTATTGTACATTTAACAATTTATGTTCATTTTGGAATCAAAGGTGTCAAAGGTACATGTCATCTTAATTGCTGGTTCACACATGATGTCATGGTGGCCATGTTGGTTCCCAATAACAAAGCATTCCTCATTAGCTTATCTTAATTGTACCATCAACATGGCCTCTGCATCTTTGTACTTTAAATATCCAGCTACTGCATACATGTATGTACACTGATATTGCCACTAGATCTATGAGACTAGAAGGCTCTATCTAGCATCAAAATGGCAATACATGATGTGTTTTAGCATTTGGAATAGCAGGTGCAGAGTTCGGAGTGTGAGCTGGTTGCTATGACAACCCTGTATTTTTTATTATTTTTTATTAATATTAATTTATTATTATTATTTATTTATTTATTAAATATTATTTATTTATTTATTGACAACCCTATGACAACCCAGTATACACGTACATGCCTATGTGTGTTATATTGTACTGTATGCATTGCGTGTACATGTATGGTACATGTACATTGTATGTCATGATTCCTAAAGCCGCAGTTACAAAATAGTGATATCTACAATACTGTACAATGTATGTACAATGTATGTAAATCATGATGTTACTCTACCTTTTTTGATAATATCTTTTTCGATTTCAGATAAAAAAGCCTTGTACTCCTGTAACAAGAAGAAGTTTTGGTAAGGATCTAGGATTCTCTGTCTTTCAAGGCACGCATGCCCGTAATAATAATAATAATAATAATAATAATAATAATAATAATAATAATAATAATAATAATAATAATAATAATAATAATAATAATAATAATAATAATAATAATAATAATAATAATAATAATAATAAATAATAGTAATAATAATAATAATAATAATAATAATAATAATAATATAATAATAATAATAATAATAATAATAATAATAATAATAATAATAATAATAATAATAATAATAATAATAATAATAATAATAATAATAATAATAATAATAATAATAATAATAATAATAATAATAATAATAATAATAATAATAATAATAATAATAATAATAATAATAATAATAATAATAATAATAATAATAATAATAATAATAATAATAATAATAATAATAATAATAATAATAATAATAATAAATAATAATAATAATAATAATAATAATAATAATAATAATAATAATAATAATAATAAAATAATAATAATAATAATAATAATAATAATAATAATAATAGTAATAATAATAATAATAATAATAATAATAATAATAATAATAATAATAATAATAATAATAATAATAATAATAATAATAATAATAATAATAATAATAATAATAATAATAATAATAATAATAATAATAATAAAATAATAATAATAATAATAATAATAATAATAATAAATAAAATAATAATAATAATAACTTTATTCCTCAAAACAAATTACAAATAAGAGATAGAAAAATAGATAAAAATCCTTATTTACAAAATTTAAAATGATCGCTTGGATTGTTCAATAACAATTAACTAATGATATTAAAATACAAACAATAAATATAATATTTATTATTATTATTTTATTATATATAATAATATAATAATAATAATAATAATAATAATAATAATAATAATAATAATAATAATAATAATAATAATAATAATAATAATAATAAATAATAATAATAATAATAATAACTTTATTGCTGTGTTATGTGTTCTAGCTTACAAGAAACTAATTAGCCACTTTAGAAATGAGTGGAGGACTGGGAACGAGTTTTAAGAATTAATCTAATTAAAAAATGAATCCCATCACAAGAAAGAGCATATCACAATTAGTAAGTTTTAGGAGTTTGATAGGGTTTGGACAAGTAGCAACTGAACTGCAGACATTTAAAAACTGCAAAAATTACAAAGAAATGTATGGTTGATAAGCGTCTCTACTAAACATACATTTCTTTGTAATTTTTGTGATTTTTGGAAAGCTGTTACTCGTTCAATATCTAACAAAACCTTTTCAAACTATGTAATAATGCTAATCTTTCTTGTGATGGGTTTCATTTAAACTCGTTCCCAGTCCTTTACTCGTTTCTAAAGTGGCTAATTGGAGACACCTATCTATACCCACTAAAAAACCCTTCCCCTCACATATCTCTACTGATTCTCATTCCCACCTTTGTCCCATTGATTCTCATTCCCATCCTGTACCTTGAAATATCTTGATAATGAGTTAGCAAATGCTTGTATTGTCATAGATGGCTGGGGACTTGTGTTGTCCCTATTTTGCTCCTCTAGTATTGATGCTTTAAACTGCTGTAGTTGGTAGCTCTGTTCGCCAGCTTTGGCAAATTTTGTCAACAGGTTCTGCAGAGATTCCTGGTTAAACAAATAACAGTTTTGCATGGAATGGATGAACCTGTAGACCTCGATCACTCTCACACACTTGTCATTATAAATTCTAATATTCTGTACACCCAACACTCATCTCACTAGTTATTTTTGAAGGAGGGAGGAATACTGTTCAAATCAACTCAAGTACGATAAGGCCTGGGACGGACATGAAAGCGAGGCTAAACATATTTTATTTTGCTGTTCGCACAGATTGTGTTCGAAATGCAAGAAACTTCACACGTCTGAATAACTTTAGGAGTTTCAACTTTTGAGATAATAATATCGTGATAAAGTGATCACGTGACCTCTTACGTCACTCATATCTCCCTCGGAAATTTGAATTAAAATGGGGTGATGAGTATTTCTTGTATGGAAAAAGTTATGCCACTTTTTCGTTTGTCTAGGAGAGAGGTACAAGAATCTGCCCTCACACCTGAACAACTAATGTGTATTAAGGAGACATTTTACAAAATAGGTCACGTGACCTGAAGGATCAATCATATTGATGCGAATATCTCCTCAATGAGCACTAGTTGTTCAGCTGTGAGGGCAGATTCTTATACCTCTCCCCTAGACAAACGAAAAAGTGGTATAACTTCATCCATACATAAAATACCCATCACCCCATTTTAATTCAAAGTTTCGATGGGCACAGGAGTGACGTAAGAGGTCACGTGATCACTTTATCACCTATCTTATCATCTTAAAAGTTGAAACCCATGAAGTTATGCAGCTGTGCGAAGTTTCATGAATTTCGACCAAAATTTGTGCAAACAGCAAAATATAATAGTTTAGCATCGTTTTCTTGTCTGTCCCAGGCCTTAACGTACTTGAGAAAGTACCTGGAGAAAAAAACTTGGAGCAAGGGAGACAATGGACTGAGAAACTTGGCTCGCATGAAGTGCGCAGCTCAGGAATTGAACTAGGCACCACATCAATGAGAGGAGAGAGGCACAAATACTCTATAAGTTACCCTTGTATTTAGAAACAACAAAATCCAATTTCAAACTGTACAACATTGCACAGTCAATAACAGCATAGCTATATGCATATTGTGCACATGAATTATTGGTCTCACTGGGGAAATGTAGTCTCCCTCGCATGCATCCATTTTTAGTTCCGTCACGTAGCCGAGAGCATTACGTGATGGAACTCAAAACGGATGTGAGGGAGACTAACTGGGAGGTTGATGTCATGTAAAGTTTGGCATCTGAATTGGTCTTTCACTGTTCTTGCATGGTCCACTTAATAATTTATATCTTACTGAAGTTAAGTGGGACACTTCAATATCATCCTTGACATGCATTTCTTTGCCATGGTATTTGTAAACGAAACTGTTTTCGACACCTGAGAGCATCCTACAGAAGAGAGAGAGATTACCGTGAGATTGCCAATGGTATTAAATAAAGCTTATGTCTGTACATTGTATGTAGTAAACATTTTTACTGAGTGTTAATTCTCTCTCGACAGCCCGACACAGGAATCACAGGATTTCCACCAATAAGCTCCCCAACAGGGTTTTAGGGTTTTAGGTTTTAGCGTATATTAGGATTTAGTATTTTGTATTAAGTACATTTAGAATTAATCGTATTTGAAGTTTGTGCATATATTTATATTTATCATTAGGAGGACCAGATTGGAAAAAAGCATAGCTTTATCTGTAAATTCCTCGTTAAATAAAGTGTTATTATTAACAACCTGCTGACTGCCAGTGCCAATTGACTGAGTGTACATTTGTAAATACAATTTCAATTAACAAGAACGTCAGGAAAAAGGTCCAAAAATACACAGCGCTTTTTCTTGGTGTATTTTTTCATGGACCCACAATCATGTGGAATCATGCGCAAAATCCACTAATAAATTATTAATTATTTTTTTGGGGGAAATTTTTCCTCTGACAGCTTGAGCACCAATAGCTACTGCCAGCCATCTACCAACAATCTGCCGATGTATTTTAGTCAAACACAGTGATTATTATTGCCCTTTGTTGGGGACAACCCTGTCTGTGTCTGCCACCGAGGGTGGTCAATATTGAGTACCGATAGTTCGCTCACCAAATAGTTTCCCTCACTAGTTGTGTCTCCGATATGAGCTTGCTTCTGTTGTACTGGTGAAATGGGTTCTGATTTTGTTGGAATGTTTGCCTACAAAGGAAATAGTAAGACCAGTCACTCAGTGTTACAACTCCCTCTAGACAGACACACCTGTGGAATCAGTACCTCTCTAGGACAGACACCTTAGTCTGACCCTTTCTGCACTGTTTTATTATAAATTATTCTCTCTGTCAAGAAGACACTACATGTACATATGTGTGTCTAGATTAAGGTGATTCCCTTGAAATAGAAGCAAATCCTAGAATTTTCTATAACTTGGCATGGTGATACATTACGGTATTGAGTTTCAAAAAATGCACTAAAAACAGGGGGTCACCGCGCTCATTTTTGCGCTACACTGCTTTGAAATTATGGTATTTTAGGTCCTTCAGTCGAGTCTCGCGTGACATCGGGATCGGGTAAATAATTTTCCACAACTTAAAAGACAAACTATTAATAATGAACTTAAGTGGTTGCTATAGCTTTTGTATCTCTAGCCTACCGTCTGATAGTAAGAAAATGCTCGAATTTTGCATAGTTGTCGAAAAATAGAACAAAAAACACAGATGTTCGAACCACCGAGAGGGTCTAAAAATCGATACTCCGTATGCTTTCATTCAATTTTTTTAATGTTTGAAATCCTAACTTTTTTTAATACTTTGCTATATACTAGAGAACTATAGTGTGATGAAAGTTATTGAATAAAAAATGGGGGTCACCGTGCTCGTTTTCGATTTATTTTGAGAAAACTTCAGTTACACTTGAAATATTTAACGATTTCCAATGGTCTCCAATGTGCGCGAGCTCGATGGCGTAAGTTAGCGCGCGCTCGTCAACTAAAATTTTATTCAGAATCGTGCGCAGTAGAGCGTGCGCAATGCAATTCAAGGGAATCACCTTAAACATGTAGCCTGACACAGTACATAATTATGTGTCTGTCTTAGAGAGGTGAGAGGTATCTGTCTTAGAGTGGTGTCTCTTTTGGAGATCTGTCTGTCTTGGAGAGCTGTCTGTCTTAGAGTTGTCTGTCTTAGAGAAGTGTCTCTCTTAGAGAGGTGTCCATCTTGAAGAGGTGTCTGTCTTAGAGAGGTGTCCATCTTGAAGAGGTGTCTGTCTTAGAGAGGTGTCCATCTTGAAGAGGTGTCTGTCTTAGAGAGGTGTCCATCTTGAAGAGGTGTCTGTCTTAGAGAGTTGTCTGTCTTAGAGAAGTGTCTCTCTTAGAGAGATGTCCATCTTGAAAAGGGGTCTGTCTTAGAGAAGTGTCTCTCTTAGAGAGATGTCCATCTTGAAAAGGGGTCTGTCTTAGAGAGTTGTCAGTCTTAGAGAAGTGTCTGTCTTAGAGAGGTGTCTGTCTTAGAGAGGTGTCCATCTTGAAGAGGTGTCTGTCTTAGAGAGTTGTCAGTCTTAGAGAAGTGTCTCTCTTAGAGAGGTGTCTGTCTTAGAGAGTTGTCTGTCTTGAAAAGGTGTCCATCTTGAAGAGGTGTCTCTTAGAGAGTTGTCAGTCTTAGAGAAGTGTCTCTCTTAGAGAGGTGTCCATCTTGAAGGTGTCTGTCTTAGAGGTGTCCATCGTGAAGAGGTGTCTGTCTTAGAGTTGTCAGTCTTAGAGAAGTGTCTCTCTTAGAGAGGTGTCTGTCTTAGAGAGTTGTCTGTCTTGAAAAGGTGTCTGTCTTAGAGAGGTGTCCATCTTGAAGAGGTGTCTGTCTTAGAGAGTTGTCAGTCTTAGAGAAGTGTCTCTCTTAGAGAGATGTCCATCTTGAAGAGGTGTCTGTCTTAGAGAGTTGTCTGTCTTAGAGAAGTGTCTCTCTTAGAGAGATGTCCATCTTGAAAAGGGGTCTGTCTTAGAGAAGTGTCTCTCTTAGAGAGATGTCCATCTGTCTTAGAGAGTTGTCAGTCTTAGAGAAGTGTCTCTCTTAGAGAGGTGTCTGTCTTAGAGAGTTGTCTGTCTTGAAAAGGTGTCTGTCTTAGAGAGGTGTCTGTCTTAGAGAGTTGTCATTGAGTCTTAGAGAAGTGTCTCTCTTAGAGAGATGTCCATCTGTCTTAGAGAGTTCAGTCTTAGAGAAGTGTCTCTCTTAGAGAGGTGTCTGTCTTAGAGAGGTGTCTGTCTTAGAGAGTTGTCACTGAGTCTTAGAGAAGTGTCTCTCTTAGAGAGATGTCCATCTTGAAAAGGGGTCTGTCTTAGAGTGGTGTCTGTCTTGAAAAGGTGTCTGTCTTAGAGAGGCATCAGTCTTAGAAGGGTGTCCATCAGATTGCCGAGTGAATTACTTGAACCATGATATACTCACCACGTTCTAGCTAAAGAACACTGATTAGATTGACTTGTATTTTGACTAATATTGTTAGAACTGACTGGATAATCCTGCCAATACTGTGATACAACATGCTCAGCAAGCCATATACGACCCTGAAACAACGACATTATCTTGTCAACCATTGTCTGATCACATTCTCAGTAAGACAAAAGAAGGGAGGGGAGTAGAAGAGAGAAGAGAGGGAGGGGAGGGGAAACAGAATGGACCTTTTCATAGTTTCCCAGAATGCTGCATGATTCTGCGCGCGCAGCGAGGTCAGGGGGAAGAATATTTAGAATTGATCGTGTATTGAGGAAAATATGACTACTGTCAGTAACTAATCAAGAACAGAAAAAAATATTTTCTTTGCTTGAGAATTTGTATCTATCTTTGTAATTCTTCTTACACACTTTTAATTTAAAAGTCTAAGTTTTCTACTGAATTTCTTCGTTCTCTCTTAATATTTTCGATCTATTTTGTACCCTGACCTTGCTTGCTTGTGCAGAATCAAGAAGCATTCTGGGAAACTACGAAAAGGTGCATGAGGAAGAGAGATTATCTTGTCCACTACCGCATGAACAGAATCTCGAGGAAGCAAGGAAAGAGGAGGCAAGTAAAAGGGAGAAAGAGTGGGAAATAATGGGAAGAGATGGGAGCAAAGGGAGCGAAGGGAAGGGAAGAAGAAAAGGAAGAGAGATGATATAGGAAGAAAGAGGATCTCTAGTTATCCTCTCCTTCCCACCTCTCCTCTTCCCTCTGGTTTTCTCATACAAAATGACAAAATATATTTTACAAATGGCATTGCAGTTACTGTACCAATGTTCACGATGCTTAAAAATAAAGGCTCCCTGGAAAGTAATGTACCTTATCTGCAGATGAGGAAATGGAGCATTTTGTGGTATCATACAGCATGACGCTCTGGTCATCACCAGATGATTGACCAATACCAGAGTCTGAAGCTGGAATTAGTTCTAATGCATCAGAATCCTGAGGACAGTTTTAATATGCTGACAATCAATTATTAGAATTTTATATGAAATGATTGAAATGACGGATGATGATGATGATGATAATAATATGATGTGATATACATGTATAGTGCTTTTTGCTGAGAAGCCCAATTTAAGTGCTTAACAATCAAATAAATATACAATAAATATACTAAGTAGAACAATTAAGTAATACATGTACTTTCTAAATAAATATTTTAAGATTATAAGAAAATACAGTATGATAAATGATAATGATGATGATGATGATGATGACACCATCTCCTAAAAGTACTTACAAGATCATCATCAGACCAGTCGAAACTTGGTCCACTATGTGGAATCCCCATTACCTCCTCATCTGCATCGCCCAAAAGATATTCTCTCCAATCAAAGTCATCATCATCTACATGTACAAAATGATACGTACCTTAATACATGTAAATAATGAAGGGCTCCCTGCAAGAACGGAGTAAGTGACTTGTGATCAAAATCTAAATTCTCCTTTGAAATTCTTATAATCTAGGGGAGAATTAGATTTTGATCACAAGTCACTTACATTTGTACTCTGTTCTTGCAGGGAGCCCTTTTATTGGGTTGTGCTGACACACATGTACATGTACATGTATGTAATGTAGTTGAACAAAACTAACCTGTAACTGGTGGTGTATTTTCTCTTGGTATGTAGTCGTAATTAATTGGTGTGTTTGATAATACAAGCAGTAGAGATATTAATGCATAGTGAACATCAGTCTGTAAAACATAATACAGTATATACATGTACATACATGTGCATGTATTTATAATAATGATGATGATAATGATGAATTTTGATGATGATGATAATGATGACAAATGGATTTTGATGAATTTTGATGATGATGATAATAATGATGGCAATGGATTTTGATGATGAATTTTTATACCAGTTGATGATGATGATGAATTTTGACGATGATAATGGTGGTGGTCTTTTGACATGAGCCCCTCACTCAGGGTCTAGAGATTTGAGCAACCACTTCCTGTGTCACTGACTTTAAACAAATAATAATAATTTCTTATCTAGTAGTACATACCTTGATCTCCTCTGGTGTTTCACTGAGTGAAGTATTTAAAAAAGTCTCACAAAGACTTTGAAAGGCCTCTGCTTTTACATACTGTGAATGAACTTCAAACTTTTGAACAACTCTAGATGGAGACAGAAAATAAAAGTACATGTATGGATATCAAAGACATATCATACAGTGTACAAATGTAAGTTGTTAAGTTATAAATCAATCAAATAAATAAATAAGACTTTATACTCATAATCTGGAATAACCATAGAATACCCCGCCAATTGAGAGCACTCCCCTAGAAACTCACGTGCCTACATGTCTAAGCTCTTTCTAAGGAATCATACGCACCTACGAGGCTACGCACCCACATGGCCTATGTGGCCTACGTGCCTAACCCTAACCCTATGTGCCTAAGTGGCCTATGCGCCTACACGGCCTACGCGCCCTGCGTGCACATACAGTGTAGGCGCGTTACTAATAAATACACTTTTTGTACGGGGTATTCTATAGTTGTGCCCTGTATTTATACCATATCATTGGAAATGCTATAACAAATTTACATTAAATACCTATAAAAACAAAACTATCTGAGAAACCACTTCTTCAAAGCAATATTTTCATATTCATATTTTAAAGCTACAATGTAAGCTTACATGTACAGTACATGCACGTATGTAAGCTTACATGTACATGTAGTTGTAAAGTACATTAAGACTCACCCTTCGATTAAACGTGTCACTGTATGACTATTAACGTCTAGATATTTATGATAACTGAATAAGAAAGAGACAAAGAGTAAGTTTGAAGTATTTGTATTCGTTCAATTTAGTTTAGTAAACTCACCGAAAGTTTGACAAGGCAAACTGAGCGGACAGCGTGAAGTTGCGAGATGATTTCTGCACATAAAAAATACGTTAGAGCTAGATTGTTGGCAGAAATAATTGTAACATTAATAAATAAATGTAAATACCTTAAAGTTTGTTAACTGGTAGATCAGCTTGTCGATCAATACAGGGATTTTGTTGTCTTTTAGTGAAATAGGCGCCATTTTTTGACCACCATTTTGTTTTGTTATTCGGATTACCGCTGACTAATAGCATTGAAGACTTTAACCACAGGAAGCCCAATAAAACGAGTCAATGCAAAAGGTTATTCACCATTTTTTTCTTCAGAATTTTGTTTTTTTCGAAAAATAGCATCATCAAACCGTGCTCCGTTCTCTGATAAAGCACAGTTTTCAGCCAATCACAGCGCGCGGATTGACTTGACTATATAATAAATTAATATTTATAATATTTATTTGTTTAGGGAACGCGGGCTTCTTAATAAATGTATAAAATGAAAAACCAAAACAACGTAGGTAATAAAATATTTGATTTGTGCGATATTTTGACTAGACAAACTAGTCTTCATCAGGTACAAATGGATAGTTTACATGGTTGTAATATATATATGGCAAAAGCGGAAACGACAAAATAAAAAATATATAGTGTAAAGTTACAAGTGGGGGATAAAAGAGATACAAATAAACTAAATACATATAAAAATAGAAAATAAATGGCTGAAAATATGAAATGAATGGGGGGATTAGTAAGTTTCGTCGCGTTTGTTAAGGCCGTTAGGTTCAAGAGTGTTAGCTTTGGTTATAAGATAAGCTTCTCTACCCTTGCGAATAGAGTCACGGGAAGAAAAGATTTGTTGTACTGATAGGAATAAGTAAAATGTTAGCAGTAAAAAGAAAATGTTCTGAGACGGTAGTAGGTTCCGAGTTAGATCTGGAATAGGTTTGTCAATGGGTCGTCGATGTTCATTAAATCGGTCTATAAGTTTACGTTTAGTTTCTTACATTTGTAAATTACATTTGGTGCATTGTATCACGAAGATTGGGAGAACGTCGGAAAGCAACCAAAGGTGTTTGTGCAAAAATGGTTTTACAACGAGTAGAAGAGTGTAGTAGGTTAAGATGTTTCTTGAGTATAACTGATATAGAAGGGAGAGACGGGTTATAGAGTCGTTTTCGTATGAGTGAGAAGTAGTTACGGTACGGTTCGTGCCGTGCGGTGACCGTATCGTGCCATCATCGTGCGGTATCCAAGCATTCTGATTGGTTGAGAAATGATTTCGCGCGCTGTGATTGGTTGAATACAATGTGTTCGATTCCGTACCGTGACCGTAACTCCGTACCGTAGGTTTCCCACTCATATGAAAACGACTCTATGTAGTTACGAAGGGTATGCGGTTAGAAGTGCGTTTCTCCTTAGGTTGAAGAGCTAAATTACGAGAAATGTTAGAAGCACGTTTTATTTGTATAGAGAGGAAGTTACGATTATATCCTCGCTTGAGGAGATATGAGGTGACGGTTCAGCAGCTCGAGTGTTAAAGCTTGGTCAGTGGAGCAGATTCGTCTAAGGCGAAGAGACTAAATGGAATGGCTTTTGTGTGACGTGGTTAAACAATTAGGTTTTGATGATATCCGGAATTATCAATGTAGAGGTAAGTAATTTACCGAGACATTGATAATTCCGGATTTCATCAAAACCGAATTCAATAATTATAAATGAGATCCGTTCTTTGTCGTTGGCCTCAAATCACTAATTGGGTTCTACAGCGCATGCGCCCTGTGCCGACCGCTAAGATAATCACCGAAGGCTCTAACAACATGATTTATCAACACGAGACTGGTCGAGTCTGAATTTACAAACCTTGTTGGAGGAAGTTTATCAGTGTCGTCTTGTTTTCAAAATAATTGGCCACAATAATTCATAGAGCCGATGGATTTGTCAATCCAGTACTAGTACTGCAAAGGGTTTAGAGATCTTTAGAACTTAAAACGAATCGAAGTGAGTTGATACACGCAGCCGGCGGTGAAGAGAACAGTTGTAAGGTTTCCAGCCGACCGATAACCGTCAAGGTAAACCCATATTTACACTTCATCCAAACATTATTTAATCACTCTGCGATGTCTAGTTTATGGATACGGTATTTGTATTTGTATGGATATATTTTATGGTAACAAATAAACTATATGTCATTGTCATTCATGATTCGCTGAGTTTCGGTGAAATCGCAGTACTGAAATTGCAAGGAAAGCATGTCCTATCGAGCTCGAGTCATGCACCGACGAGCAACCAAACACTGTTTTAATCGCACTATAAGATATCTATAATTAGTTCAAATAGGCTACATTTCATTTAGAAGCCCGACTTCACACTAGAAGAGCGTATAGTTTTGAAGGGAAATGCATGTTGGATCAGGAACAGCTTGCCATCCAAGCGAAAAAGCCATACTGCCTATCGAAATCAGATACTGAAATCTTGGTCCATGCTTTTATTTCCAGCAAACTAGACAGCTGTAATTCTTTACTATATGGTCTTCCACAATTTTTACTCGATCGCCTACAAAATGTACAGAATTCTGCGGCACGACTGGTAACAAAAAGCAGGAAGTCTGATCACGTAACACCTATTCTAAAGAAATTGCATTGGCTCCCTGTCAGACAAAGGATAGAGTTTAAATTGATATTATTAACATACAAAGCATTGAATGGTCTGGCACCACAGTACATTAGAGACATGTTGCAGTTATATTTACCTGCAAGACAATTACGGTCAAGTAAGCGGAAGCTTTTAAAAGTCCCGCCTCCTGAAAAACTACTGCGTTATGGTGGGCGGTCTTTCAAACACGCCGCCCCAAAACTATGGAACTCACTTCCCGATAGTGCTCGGCTGTGTGAGAACATAACCAGTTTTAAAACCAGCATTAAAACTTATCTTTTTAAACAAGTTTTTAATTAGACATACATATATACATATACATTATAGCATATCATATTATTATAATAATTATGATTAATTAGATCTGTACATATATATAAGAAATTTTAAGGATTCTTTTTATTTAGGCTGTTTTGTAAGTAGTTTTAAAATTAGATTTTAAGTTTATATTATTGTTGCGACCAGTGAGCGAGCCCCAGCGAGCGAACTGGGAGCAACGCTAATCTTTGGTTGGGCTTCCTGTGTTTCAGATGCCAGCTCGATTCTCGATTTGTGTTTTTCAGTGGGTGGAGAAAGATTTTTTTCACGTGACTTTTGCCCTGACGTCATATATCGTACGTTCCCGTCGTTCATTTCGGCATTTGTGACTCGTGATCTCGTGTTTTGGATTCGAAGCCTTTTTGCTCGTACTTTATCGATTCTTCTTCTTCGATGGAATTATGTAAAGATCTTCATTTATTGTTGACGATCGCTTCAGTTAGCAACATATCGAGGGGAAGGCAATGTTATTTTATTAGTCTTTCAGCTCTGTTGTGTGCTAAGTCGCTGCACTGATTGCCACTGTGGATAACATAAGTAGTCGATCGAATCCTACTCCTAGTACCGTATAAATGCTAGCTCTTGGAAACCAAGTCATCCCAGATGCAGAGACATTGTCACTGAATTATCTGCCTAACAGCTCGTTCGTTTATCGTGCCGCCAACCGTACCAAACTTTCTAAATTCAAGATATAGGTGTTCATAAGAGACCGTTCATAAGTGTAGCAAAATCGATAAAGTACGTATACATTGATAACGAAAAAAAGTGTATGTTGATTTTTATTGATTGATACTAATGTCTTTCTTCAGTGATATGGGTTTTGAAAAGCCTTGTTGGAAAACCTAATAAAGTATGTATGTATGTGATAATAATTGCCGTCGGAGCGAAGCGTGGCTATGTACTAATACACGCTATGTAACATGACAGCGGAAATCACATCTCTGTAAAAATCAACCAATCAGAATGGACCGTTCCCACGGCTGAAATGGACAAGAAACGATCGCGAAATCAAAACATTTTTACGTGCATGGAGGATTGTCAATTTGTCTTGGTTTTTGAATTCGGAGGTCGCAATTTTTGACCTATGGTTAGCCTAGTTATTGCGACCAGTGAGCGAGCCCCAGCGAGCGAACTGGGAGCAAAACTAATCTTTGGTTGGGCTTCCTGTGTATTCAGATGCCAGCTCGATTCTCGATTTGTGTTTTTCAGTGGGTGGAGAAAGATTTTTTTCACGTGACTTTTGCCCTGACGTCATATATCGTACGTTCCCGTCGTTCATTTGGGCATTTGTGACTCGCGATCTCGTGTTCAGAGTGGATTCGAAGCCTTTTTGCTCGTACTTTATATCCGATTCTTCGATGGAATTATGTAAAGATCTTCATTTATTGTTGACGATCGCTTTAGTTAGCAACATATCGAGGGGAAGGCAATGTTATTATATTAGTCTTTCAGCTCTGTTGTGTGCTAAGTCGCTGCACTGATTGTCACTGTGGACCGCAACCGCATATAAAGTAGTCGATCGAATCCTAGTACCGTATAAATGCTAGCTCTTGGAAAAGCAAGTCATCCCAGATGCAGAGACATATTGTCACTGAATTATCTGCCTAACAGCTCGTTCGTTTTATATCGTGCCGCCAACCGTACCAAACTTTATTCTAAATTCAAGATATAGGTGTTCATAAGAGACCGTTCATAAGTGTAGCAAAATGAATACTGAAAATCGATAAAGTACGTACATTGATAAAGAAAAAAAGTGTATGTTGATTTTTATTGATTGATACTAATGTCTTTCTTCAGTGATAATAATTGCCGTCGGAGCGAAGCGTAGATGGCTTATAAATTCTATGTCAATAGATTTCTAAAACTGTTCAGTAGTACACGGGCTGCAATATAAACTAGCCTCCTATGTAACATGACAGCGGCAATCACATCTCTGTAAAAATCAACCAATCAGAATGGACCGTTCCCACGGCTGAAATGGACAAGAAACGATCGCGAAATCAAAACATTTTTACGTACATGGAGGATTGTCAATTTGTCTTGGTTTTCGAATTCGGAGGTCGCAATTTTTGACCTATGGTTAGCCTAGTATTTAGATTAATGTTCACATTATTATATTTAGACTAGGCTAACCATAGGTCAAAAATTGCACCTCCCTCCGAATTCGAAAACCAAGACAAATTGACAATCCTCCATGTACGTAAAAATGTTTTGATTTCGCGATCGTTTCATGTCCATTTCAGCCGTGGGAACGGTCCTTTCTGATTGGTTGATTTTTACAGAGATGTGATTGCCGCTGTCATGTTACATAGGAGGCTAGTTATTGCAAGCCCGTGTACTACTGAACAGTTTTAGAAATCTATTGACAGAGAATTTTTCGCTCCGACGGCAATTATTATCACTGAAGAAAGACATTAGTATCAATCAATAAAAATCAACATACATGAACGATCTCTTATGAACACCTTTATCTTGAATTTAGAATAAAGTTTGGTACGGTTGGCGGCACGATATAAAACGAACGAGCTGTTAGGCAGATAATTCAGTGATCTGGGATGACTTGGTTTCCAAATAGATAGCATTTATACGGTACTAGGATTCGATCGACTACTTTATATGTTGCGGTTCACAGTGACAATCAGTGCAGCGACTTAGCACACAACAGAGCTGAAAGACTAACTATAATAACATTGCCTTCCCCTCGATATGTTGCTAACTAAAGCGATCGTCAACAATAAATGAAGATCTTTACATAATTCCATCGAAGAATCGGATATATTAAAAGTACGAGCAAAAAAGGCTTCGAATCCACTCTGAACACAAGATCGCGAGTCACAAATGCCCAAATGAACGACGGGAACGTACGATTATGACGTCAGGGCAAAAGTCACGTGAAAAAAATCTTTCTCCACTGAAAAACACAAATCGAGAATCGAGCTGGCATCTGAATACACAGGAAGCCCAACCAAAGATTAGTGTTGCTCCCAGTTCGCTATGGTCGCAATTATTAGATTATATTTATTTTACTCATTGTAAAGCGCCATTGGGCTATAAGGAAATGGCGCTATATAAATTTTTGATTATTGCTGCGAGCCGCCAGGCGAGCAGCGAAACTAATCTTGACGGAGTTCCTGTGTCATGTGTGGTCGTGTGGGATCTGGGCACTTATGTGGATGCAACGAGAATCTCGACTGCATTTCACGGAGTTTGGATGATTTGTGAGCCACGGTACTTTTGATCAGCGCACACTCACAACACGACTCGTTGGATCGGAGTATCGTTTATTTTTCGCTGATTCAAAAGGAAAGTGTTCGTTTTCTACAAATCCATGATGTCAAATGCAAAGGATTCATTGTTGGAAGCATTCGTCAGGGCCATGAACAATTTAGTGACATTTCAAGGGGAAGACAATGTTGTTTTATGAGTTTTCAGCGCTGTTGACTGTTGTGTGTCAGTCGCATCCAGTTCCACAATGGAGTACTTCTACAGCCTTCTTTCAGATGCTTTTGAAAGACACAGATACAGAGACGCTGTCGCTGGCCTATGTACCTGATCGAGTTTGTTGGTCTTCGTCAAACCAATCCGGCCCATGCCATTGGCATGGAAGCAACTACTGAATCAAATTATACGATCCATCCTGATGTACTTTTATCTTCTACAAGTGTGCTATGAGGCTTCGACATCTTTCCTGATATCTGGCCAGTAACATTGTATATAATATACACCAAACACAATTCTCTATTTCATTGAATCCATATTTGTATTAATTACTGCATATCAGTAGAGTACAAACTATTAAAAGCGTGCAACATATGATAAATAGTGCAAAGTATTGCATGCTTTTAGTGCTTGTACATGTCTATAGCTGTCTGTCTATGACCAGATTATTATAGTGTTAGTATTTGTATTTTAAAAGCAACACCATACACCATTTATTGGTGTATATAGAAACTCGGGTGGGAATGAGAATAAATAGAGACATGGAAGGGGACAATGTGACCGGGACAGGAATGAGAATCAATGGAGATGTGGGATGGGAACAATGGGGACAAGGGTGGAAATGAGAATCAGTAGAGATATGGGAGGGGGAGGGGATTTTAGTGGGTATAGATAGGTGTCTCTAATTAGTTTCTTGTAAGTTAGAACACATGACACTACGTAATAAAGTTTATTATTATATTTATATTATACTGCATTTTATTATTTTATTTTACCACAAATGTGCCTTGCTGACAAGGGACAGCCACATGTATGCATTGAAAGCTACATGTATGGCAGTGCACAACTCGCAGCACTACACTTTCTACCAGAAACGACTAGTTATTATTATTATACCGTCCTTGTCCCTGAAAGCGGGAAATTTTGAAAACCTTCAACTTTTGTCTTATTTGTTTGATTCTTTTGAAATTTTCAACTTTTACAAATTTTAGTATATTCTTTCATGATATGATATTTTCGTTTGTCTTCGGTGAAAATTTGAAATGTCACGTGACAGGTGACACAAGCCCATTCAGTGTTGCTTTAGCAGATTCCATTCAAAGAGTTTTCTCGGAAGTATAGTCTTGGTTTGATACTTGACAGCACTCATCTTCCTCATCGAAATGACACCCATGAGCTTATTTGAAGACAATGTTAAGAGAGTAGAACAATCCTTTGCGAATTTAAATCAGCCAGTACTACTCAAACTAAATGACGTGTTGCAAAATGCATGTACAAGCACAAGCAGCCCAACCATTGCTTCTGAGGCTACTATAATAAATAAAATATATATTTGTATGCGCGCGTCTTTTTAGCATGGGCTTCCTGTGGTACAAGCCTCGCCATCTTGTTCAGTAATTAAGGTTTGCAAAACCATTTTATTTACTGAATTAAGAACCCATCAAACATACAGAAAACAGAAAACTTTCTATATTTGGCGATGATTCACTTGTGTGGTATATATAGCTAATTGCATAATCGTTGTCGGGTTGAAAATCATGAAAGCTATGACCAAAAGGAATTCTGGGAAATTAAAACTTTCAAATAACACCGTCAAATCATCGATCTTTTTATCCAGACTTGTAGGATCTTAGTTAAATAGCTCATATACCTTCAAAACTACGAGAACATTGAATATATATGCATGTAATGTCGCTCATGAACTGATTTCCCATCCATCCTTGCGGTCTCAGCTTCTATGATTTATGATTTTCAACCCGACAACGATTATGCAATTAGCTATATACTAAAACAATTATTCCCCTCCGTGTCGGTGAGTAGTCGGTAGATATTTACCTCGCCGCTCGAAGACTCGTGGCTCGGTAAATATCCACCACTACTCACCTCCACTTCGGGGAATAATTGTTCAATATTATCAAGATTTTCAGAATTGCTGTGCACAAACTGAAGCGAGCAAGTAAATATAAAGTCACTAATAAACATATATAACTGAGTAACCTTGCGACGGCGTCATCCAGTGCATGGCAGCCTTAGTATGTCCTTGAATGCTTCTCGAAAGTTAGTGCTCTGCCAAGGATAAACAAGAGGGTTGAAGACCGCTGCTAAGAAATAAAATAACGGTGCAATCCACTCGAACTCTTCCACATTCTTGCTTAATTTTCCACTTTTCGCCGACATGAAAGTTGCAATAGTCAGCGGTAAATAGCAGACCATGAAAGACATTGTAACACAAATTGCAACTCTGAGGACTTTTCGTTTGTTTTGCATTTCTTCTGCCGCAGCAACATTCTGTGGTGATACAGGTGTTCTTGAAGTACAACTCGAGCACAATCTGAAAGTAGCAGAAGCTGATGGTCGCCAGAGGAAGCAGAACAAGTACAATCGCCAAAACGATTTTGTAGGCCTTTCGACTTAGTTTTAATTTCCTGAGAACTTCCACTGAAGCGTTACAAGCGGAGATTTCTCCGTTGTAGGTTGAAACTATATATATTGGTAAAGTGATCAGCAAAGCGCAGATCCACACAGCAATGATGGCATATCTCACAGTGTCTTCTCGTAGTCTCATTCCCGTTCTCATCGGCTTCACCATGGCGTGGTATCTCTCTACCGCTAACACGCAAAGTGTAAGAATCGATGCGCAACTTACAGTGCTAGGGACATTCAACGACATTACGAACTTGCATAAAAAGTCCGCAAACAGTCCTTCCTCGAACTCTACATATCTTTGAATGAACAAAATGTGTAAACACACTAAACTTATTATGTCAGAGACAGCGAGATTCACCAAAAGAAAATTTGTTAACGTTGTTGTTCGTAGTTCTCTCTTCTTCCACACTGCCACGAGAACCAACACATTTCCAGCGATGCCAAAAATGGCTATCAAAGATACTACAGCCTGTGCAACGATTTCATTTGTGTTGGGCGCTTTCATTATTCTTCACTGAGGAAATAAAGCGAAAGGTGTCTTGAAATAGGAAGAGAACTGAAAAAGCTGAGTACTTGAACGCCTTCGATTTTGGCTCGGCAGATTTTACAACTCTGACTTCCACAAAGACTGACAACTGACAAGTTCAGGATGTTCCACAACACATGAATACCCGTGTCCTTACGAAGAGACAAAGCCACGGATGTCCTTTAAGAGTTCTATAGAAATCAGTTAATCATAATGCAATCAATCAGGAATACACACTTTTGTTCAATACGTATAACTTGTTTTTAAAAAAAGTTTAAAAAAAGTCAAAACTGAGAAAGTTAACAATCTTTTTGTTCACCGAAGACCAGCAAAAATACCATAACTGGAAAGAGCATGCTAAAGTTAGTAAAAGTGGAACGTTTAATAGGGCAATAGTTACAGGCATTCAAACTTTGCCTTTTTTTGTGGCAATGCATGTTGGAAGGAACAGCTTGCCCTCCAAGCGAAAAAGCCATACAAATCCTTGTCGAAGCGGGAAACTTTGAAAACCTTTAACTTTTGTCTTATTTGTTTGATTCTTTTGAAATGTTACTAATTTTAGCAATCTTTCATATTTTCGTTTGTCTTCGGTGAAAATTTGAAATGTCACGTGACAGGTGACACAAGCCCATTCAGTGTTGCTTTAGCAGATTTCATTCAAAGCAGTTTTCTTGGAAGTATAGTCTTGGTTTGATCAATCAATCAATCACTGAAGCTTTTATTTTACAACGGAGTCTCTTCAATACAATATGATTGGTCTCCCAGAGAGCCGTATATATAGATATAAATAATATAATTGATACTTGACAGCACTCATCTTCCCCATCGAAATGACACTCATGAGCTTATTTTAAAACAATGTTAAGAGAGTAGAAGATAGGAACAGAGTATGTGTACATGAGGTGTTTCACAATTCAGTGAAGGAGCTGGAAAAGCGTTTGCACGTAATTACAATAAGTTGAGCGTGGGTGGCTACAGTTTGGTAGCCGAAATATCCGCAATAAAAATGATCTCAGTTCTAGATGTAACGTTCATCAATATTTGTGTGAAAACAAAATGGCGGCTGTGCATTTTACCACAATCCTTTGCGAATCTAAATCAGCCAGTACTACTCACGTCCACTTCGGGGAATAATTGTTCAATATTATCAAGATTTTCAGAATTGCTGTGCACAAACTGAAGCGAGCAAGTAAATATAAAGTCACAAATAAACATATAACTGAGTAACCTTGCGACGGCGTCATCCAGTGCATGGCAGCCTTAGTATGTCCTTGAATGCTTCTCGAAAGTTAGTGCTCTGCCAAGCATAAATAAGAGGGTTGAAGACCGCTTCTAAGAAATAAAGCAACAGCGCAATCAACTGGAACTTTTCCACATTCTTGCTTACTTTTCCACTTTTCGCCGACATGAAAGTTGCAATAGTCAGCGGTAAATAGCAGACCATGAAAGACATTGTAACACAAATTGCAACTCTGAGGACTTTTCGTTTGTTTTGCATTTCTTCTGCCGCTGCAACATTCT
Organism: Actinostola sp. cb2023; assembly: GCA_033675265.1. Taxonomy (NCBI): domain Eukaryota; kingdom Metazoa; phylum Cnidaria; class Anthozoa; order Actiniaria; family Actinostolidae; genus Actinostola; species Actinostola sp. cb2023. Next base: position 57,833 of record JAUJYZ010000524.1, on the reverse strand, counting down.
GTGGTGATACAGTGTTCTTGAAGTACAACTCCAGCACAATTTGAAAGTAGCAGAAGCTGATGGTCGCCAGAGGAAGGAGATCCGTTCTTTGTCGTTGGCCTCAAATCACTAATTGGGTTCTACAGCGCATGTGCCCTGTGCGGCCGCTAAGATAATCACCGAAGGCTATATCAACATGATTTATCAATACGAGACATCGAGTCTGAATTCACAAACCTTGTTGCAGGAAGGTCAAGGGGGTTATGTCGTCTTGTTTTCAAAATAACCACAATAATTCATAGAGATATGGATTTATCAATCCAGTACTAGTACTGCAAAGGGTTTAGAGATCTATAGAACTTTAAAAAACGAATCGAAGTGAGTTGATACACGCAGTGAAGAGAACAGTTGTGAGGTTTTCAGCCGACCGAGCATATTTACACTTCATCCAAACATTGTTTAATCACTCTGCGATGTCTAGTTTATGTATACGGTATTTGTATTTATATGGATATATTTATGGTACCAAATAAACTATGTCATTGTCATTCATGATTCGCTGAGTTTGCGGTGAAATCGCAGTACTGAAATTGCAAGGAAAGCATGTTCTACCGAGCTCGAGTCACACGAGCAACCAAACACTGTTTTTTTAAATCGCAATATGAGATATCTATATTTAGTTCAAATAGGTTACATTTCATTTAGAAGCCCGACTTCACGCTAGAAGAGCGTCTAGTTGTTTTATTATACATTGTCTATGTGGATTGACTCACTATGATACAAAGATATAAGCAATCCAACAACGACAACAAACGAATGAAAATGACAGCACTGCAGTAACCTACAGATAAAAACCAATCCGCTGACCTATCTGCTTTTGCAGATAACTGCCTACAGATAACTACCAGACCGCTGAAATATCGCTGGCGCGCACTGATAGTTAGAATTATCTGTAGGCTCTCGACCAATGAGAATACAGATACTGGAGTACAATGTATAATGGTTGTTTATCAGTAGGTTTACAGTAGAGGTCAGTTTCAATTATGCCATTGTTGAGTAAAACATTTAACATCCAAAAAAGGTATATTATTGGGAGAATGAGAACTGGTAAATTTAATGGTGGGGTGAATATTATTAAGATAATCAACGAATATTTTCAAATTATCTGGACCCTCAGTCCAAATCATGAAAACTGATATCATCGATATATCTTAACCAGGTGTGAGGTTTGAATGGAGCTTTGTTAAGAGCATTAGGCCTACGGCAAACGTCGAACTAACCATGAGCTTAATCCAGTCGAACCTATTAATTTTGAAATAGGCTCATGGTTAGAACGTCGTTTTGTGTTTGAAAAGGCGTTTGTACTTTGTGGCAAAGTCGCTCCAAAATCGTAATTTCCGACTTGGCTTGAACCTATACTTCAAAATTAATAGGTTCGAGTGAATTAAGTTCATGGTTAGTTCGACGTTTGCCGTAGGCCTTAGTTTCGAAATGACCAAGAAAGAGGTCAGCAAAAGAAGGAGCCATTTTGGTTCCCATGGCAGTACCATGAACCTGGAGAACTGATTCAGCTGTTAAGATTTTGCCTTAGATTTCATTTTGTTTAAATATTTTTAATGCTGCTTATAATATTTATATTTTAACTATTTTTAATTGCGTATAAGCACGCTACGCCCCTGAACAGGATGACAAGGTTTACTACAACCTTAACAATGCAACAGTATGACAAGGTTTACTTCCCGTGGTCAAAACCTATGTTCAAAAGGATGACAAGGTTTACTACAAGTATACAATGCAACAGAAATGCACGCAATGCAATGGGAAACCAAACCCTTCGTACAAAGTTGAGGAATCACTGCAGTTGACATTGAAGTTGTCAGTGATACAGAGAACTGACAATTTCATTGCACAAATCCTGATAAAGTTTGTCTTACCTTGTGATTATAGACGGGCAAGAGTCTTTCATGAGCCCAAATCTCGAGATCAACACCTGCGGTAAAGAACATTTCGTTTGATCAGAATTATCATGTGAAACTAAGCCTTGTGGAAGGATAGTAACACAATGAAAGGCATGCGTCTTTTTACAAGATCTGTAGACACAACAAGTTCATTAGGATCTTTGTAATGTGACAATAAACACTCATTAGTTGCGCTTTCCCTCAGGACTTCAGGTATCGAATTTGCACAACAATGACCATTGTTCAGATAGACTAGCTAAACTTGTCGTCCAAATCAGTAAGCGGGCTCAATAGCTTAGTAGGGACAGTTCTTGATGGCTTAGGATCCGACTGCTCCCTCCCTCTTTGAATGCTAAGTTGATTGATGTACTGCTCGATAGCGCGGATGGGGCCGAAATCTTCATCCTATACGTAACATACCCGGTGACTCAGCATTAATGTCTGGGTGTATGGTCGTTTTTTGAAGAATTTCCCGGCATGCTTTTCTCATTTCAAACTTGGGGTCGCGAGTTCGAGTCCCAGTCATGACACTTTGTTTTTTCTTTTTTTTCCCCTTTTAAATCTAATAACATTGTTTTATAGATAATTTCCTATTGAAAGGCATTATTTAAGCTGGTAAAATTATAATAATAATTTATTTACATATTTCTATAACTGTTCGAGAGGGGGGGGGGGGGGGGTACTCCCGGAAATTTAGGATAGGGGTGTGCCCCCGGGATATCGAAACCCTGACCCTATATAAGGATGACAAATTGGAAAATTCATACCCTTTCCAAGGATTTGTAACTTTTTAGTCAAAATAAAAAAAGTGTACTCAAATTAAAGATCGAATATTTTATTTTAACGCCGAAGGCATGAGCTTCTAGGGTGGTGAGGGGGCATGCCCCCCTGAAAATTTAGAAATCTCGAGCCTTGGAAATACCATTTTCTTCGTTTTTCAGCGGACTTTCTCGCTACATAAATACATAGTAAAATGCATTTATCACTCAGTTTTTTGGGGGGATTTATGAAAAGGTTATATAAAGGATTTATGTAAAGGTTATGTAAATGATTTATGTAAAGGTTATATAAAGGATTTATGTAAAGGTTGTGTAAATGATTTATGTATAGGTTATGTAAAGGATTTATGTAAAGATTATGTAAGGGATTTATGTAAAGGTTGTGTAAAGGATTTATGTAAAGATTATGTAAGGGATTTATGTAAAGGTTGACTGAATGCAAGGGGAAATTTATTGGGGATTCAATCTGACGAGCGGCGAAGGCGCGAGCTGGTAGGGGGATGCGGGGCCATGGTCACCGAAAAATGTTGAGGTATATAGGGTCTCCAAAATAGCATTTTCCTGCCTTCTGTGAGTAGTTTCCAGGAAGTTTAAACTGATTCAGCTGTTAAGATTTTGTCTTAGATTTCATGCTTTAAAAAAAAATTATGTTTCTTATAATATTGAACAGGTGTTTACCGGCGTTTTTGTCCGAAGCTATCATTTAAGAGCAGGTGAATGAGAAAATCAAGCAAAGTTGGAAATGAAAATTTTTCACCCACCTTGAAATCTTGTGTGCAGGTAGACCACCCAGGGGGGTGCACAAAAACACCCCATGTTGGGGTCATCAAATGCATCGTTGCCATAGCAACGGCAATTGTTCCTTCTGGCCCATGTGCCACAAATTCAACCCAAAATGCCCTCCAGTAAAGGGCAAATGAATGAGGCTCGTTCTCCGGCGCATTTAAACCAATTTCATTCAAATTTGTTCCACAAGCAGGGCAATACATCTAGTTTTTAAAATGGTCAATCACTACAATTCGCTTTGAGTATTCGCTCAGAAAATCAACACTTAACGAGGGGCCATGTCGGCCATTTTGGTAGACATGAAAAACAGGTTAAACTCTTTGGCTGATAACTCCTAAAGTACGCTCTTCTAAGATATGATACTTTTATCACAACTTCTATAGACATTGATGTTTTAAATTCTACAAAAAGTTTTTTGGGGAAAATTATAATTTTACGGTGGGGGTTCGTACCATTCGAGGGAAATGGTCAAAATATGAAAAATTAGTCTTGTTATAGCTCGATTATTTCACTCAAAAACTAATTTCATTTACTAAATATTACTATAAAGGCAATTCTTATTATCTCCTAAACACATTCAATCCAATTGTTGAAAGTCTGAAGACGCGAAGTCCGAGAAATAAATATTCATAAAAGACCTACCTTGCGAATTTGGTCACTTTTCACAATGTCGGTCAAATCGAGGTGATTTTACCCAAATTATTCCACAGTCTTGGCCATACATGATGTAGTCACTAACAGGCATGAAAAAGCTCTTAAATTACAACTTTAAGATGTCCAGATTAAGATAACCTTTGTTTATCCCGCTCACACAAACTGCACAGCTATCGAAGGACCAAGTCGTACAAGAGCGTAATATTGACGATCACTTCAATCGAAGCAGGAAAATCCATCCATAGAGCTGCATATATGGTTCAAGCACTTTGTTGAGACAAAGCAAAACTCATGGTGTATCCTGATTACTGTTATGTGCTGAAATGTTGCCTTTAAAACGACAGGAAAGTAGTTTCTTATTCGTATTGTAAAAACCGGAAATGTAAACCGCTGACCGGAAATGAGACCACTTCGAAACAAAATACCCACCAATAAATCAAGAAAGACGTATTTTTATCTATCCATTTATTTCAAATATTTAAAAACTCTTTAAGTCGAAACAATAATAATTCGCCTATCTATAATAGTTTGACTGAAACCCGGCCATACCAATCGATAATTCCGATAATCGATAATATTTATTATTATTAGCTTTTAATTATTATTATTATTATTATTTTCATTTTCATCGATTACCATCGATTTCATATCGAGCGATAATTATCGATTTTCAACGATGCTTAGAAATATTTGATTATACCCCTTCACGACATAGTTTTCTACAACAGCAACGCACTAACTTTGCGGTAGATGAACTGACGACGCTCTGTTGTTCGTTGCAGTTGGTGCCCAGGGGGAGGGATACTCCCATATATGGGCTATACGGGGACGTGCCGCTGGACATGGTATGGTTTTTGGCTCATTTGTCCTGAACAGGGTATATACCGTAAATGCTCGATTTAGCTCCCCGGGCGCTTATAATTTTTTTTAGACCTCTAGAGGGGGGCGCTTATTCGAGGGGGGCGCTTATTGGAAGCAGGGCGCTTATTTCATTTCTCAGATGTTGAACTCACTGTTTTCTTTATTACCGGTATACGGTACTGTAACATACATATACAGTGAATAAAAGTAGTAAACATGTACCGTACCGTACTTGGTAAACGCAAGTTTTATTTTATCAAATAATACAAGAGAGTAGTTTCTGCATTTCCGTTTAGGGGAGCTAGGGGGGGCGATTCTTGGAAGGAGGGGGGGGGGGGGGGGGGGGGGGGGGCTTTTATTGGAAGCAGGGCGCTTAATCGAGCATTTACCGGTAATAGATAAAACTGACGTCTTTCTTGATTTATTGGTGGGTATTTTGTTTCGAAGTGGTCTCATTTCGGGTCAGCGGTTGACATTTCCGGTTTTTTCAATACGAATAAGCCGAACTACTTTCCTGTCGTTTTAAAGGTTTTAATGGCAACATTTCAGCACATAACAGTAATCAGGATACACCATGAGTTTTGCTTTGTCTGTAACAAAGTGCTTGGACCATATATGCAGCTCTATGGAGGGATTTTCCTGCTTCGATTGAAGTGATCGTCAATATTACGCTCTTGTACGACTTGGTCCTTCGATAGCTGTGCAGTTTGTGTGAGCGGGATAAACAAAGGTTATCTTAATCTGGACATCTTAAAGTTGTAATTTAAGAGCTTTTTCATGCCTATTAGTGACTGCACCATGTATGGCCAAGAATGTGGAATAATCAGGGTAAAATCACCTCGATTAGACCGACATTGTGAAAAGTGACCAAATTCGCAAGGTAGGTCTTTTATGAATATTTATTTCTCGGACTTCGCGTCTTCAGACTTTCAACAATTGGATTGAATGTGTTTAGGAGATAATAAGAATTGCCTTTATAGTGATATTTAGTAAATGAAATTAGTTTTTGAGTGAAATAATCGAGCTATAACAAGACAAATTTTTCATATTTTGACCATTTCCCTCGAATGGTACGAACCCCCACCGTAAAATTATAATTTTCCCCAAAAAACTTTTTGTAGAATTTAAAACATCAATGTCTATAGAAGTTGTGATAAAAGTATCATATCTTAGAAGAGCGTACTTTAGGAGTTATCAGCCAAAGAGTTTAACCTGTTTTTCATGTCTACCAAAATGGCCGACATGGCCCCTCGTTAAGTGTTGATTTTCTGAGCGAATACTCAAAGCGAATTGTAGTGATTGACCATTTAAAAAACTAGATGAGTTGCCCTGCTTGTGGAACAAATTTAAATGAAATTGGTTTAAATGCGCTGGAGAACGAGCCTCATTCATTTGCCCTTTACTGGAGGGCATTTTGGGTTGAATTTTGTGGCACATGGGCCAGAAGGAACAATTGCCGTTGCTATGGCAACAATGCATTTGATGACCCCAACATGGGGTGTTTTTGTGCACCCCCCTGGGTGATCTACCTGCACACAAGATTTCAAGGTGGGTGAAAAATTTTCATTTCCAACTTCTCATTCACCTGCTCTTAATTAGGTTCCATACCCCTGGACCGTTTGTTATTGTTATGGAAATGTTTACATAGCAATTAATGGTTAGAGTAAAGCGTTCACACACGCGATAAGTTACCGAGCTGAGCTGTTACATTGCTGTCGTCACTCCTATCATTGTCGGGAATTCAATCGCGCGCCAAGTTGAAAAAAATGGCTGAAGACGTAGCGAAAGCCAAATACTTGAAGCTAAGCGATATTATTATTCGCCATGAATTACTCGCTAGAATCTTCAACAAGAGACAAGAAGAACTCGGTACCATTAGCGCCAAATTCACACGCTTAATTAATTCAATTAACTCAAGAACTCATTTGATTGGTTGCTTTTGTTGTGGTACGGCTACAACCCTAGTTCGGAACAAGGGTCGAAACGTCTAAGTAAACATTGGCTTTTTCTTTGAAGTTTAGCTCTTTGCCGGCAATAGTTCGTGGTATTCAACTTTGTGTGTGAACGCTTAAGCAAACATGACCGGCTTTAATCGAGAAGAAAGTCCCAGTGTGAACGCAGCCATCGTCTTTTTTTCGTGAAGCTGGTCACCACAAGGCGCGTAGCGTCGAGTTGACTATTTGAACTCATAGAAAACGAGAACGAGTAGTCTAATTGTTTCAGTAGAAACCGACTAGCATACTATCTTCGCTTTGTTTTTAATTTGTTCAAAACGCCGGCTTTTTCGCTATTCACTTTTGTCTATCTGTCACCCAACAGATAGTGAGTAGGTTAGTCAAACAGTATCGGCTTAATTCGCCTCGTGGATTTAAACCCGATAAAACACTTCTGCTCGTTTATTAATTAACAGTACCTCTAGCTTCATAGAAATAAAATAATTCAAGTCATTTTAATGTCTTAGGCATGAACAAATGTATGGAGCGAAGCGGTGTTGATTGTTTGGGTTTAGTACGTGACGTCACTAACACCTCTAAAAATTCATCAAAATCAAGAGATCTTTGGTTTCGGTGCGCCCGCGATTGAGGGAAAATCGACACCCTAACGGGCTGAAAACCGAGCCTAGGGAATAGTCCCCCTTTAAAGTAAGATGTAATTAACAACACTTTGTTGTGTCCTCGTATCAATTATTATAATGACTTTGAGAAACATAGGACAGTTCAAAACACACTTTTCTCAAATGTGTTTCAGCACTGACAACAAGTACAAACAAGTACACGATATTACAAAGTGTTTGGGTTTTCAAGATCAATTCATGTTGACAAGTAGTCAGCCCAGGTCTAACAACAAGGCCAATCCAAGGTTAATTCAGCCATCTAGTAGGGGTACAAACACTCCTTTTTCTCAACCAAACTATCATTAAATGCAGAGGAGCAGGGTGGTGCTAATGCATTGCTAACAAACGTTATTTGCTCATTACTCGGTTTTTCATAGCGAAATAAAGAATATGATGTGTGAACCTGTACGCTCCCTGATTTGTTTCTCCCGCTACTGAATTCTGAAAAAGTCGAGTGGCACACGTTATGCGCAAACAGTGCGACAGGTCTTCCTCTTTAACTATGCCTGCCCTGCCCACATAACTTATCTGGTAATATGCTTATTCAAAGTGTTTACTCCGATTTGAACTCTTTTCATAATCAAAGGAGGGGCACTTCGTTGAGGCCTGAAATAAAAGGCTATCAGGATTTTTCCTTAGCGCATACAGAAATGTATTGCTCAGATATATAATTAAGCCTATAATTCATAACTTTGCAATCCCATTTCAAAATCAGATCACATGAGAAACTGAAAGCACGTTTCGCCTCACTGGGGTTATGAATATGAATTAACACAATGCATAGTTAAGGCTTGGCATTAGTATGCTCACTGCAAATGATTAATAAACAGTCAAAATTAAACTCATTTAATTTCCCAAATTGATTTTTAAATACACAATTATTAAATACTGGTGCAGCTTTAACATGCCTAATAAATCATCTGATACATCGAAATCTGCATTTCCTTTTTCTCAACTGAAAAAAAGTCCTTATCTTATTCAAAGTGGTAGAATTTCTTAAAATTCAGTCCATCAGTAGAGTTCAGTAAAAGGAAGAATATTCAACTGTGTATTTTGGGATTGTCATGTCACGTGATCAGATTTTGTAGATTATGGACAAAAATGGTTTTCTGGAAATGCGCTGACGAGTTTCAATCAGTCCGGTTCATTACCACTTTTGGTAATATGCATTACGTCACAAGATGGCGGCCAAAGCGCTGTCTCGGTCCCTATTTTCTTTAGTCCCTATTCCCCGTAAAAAAGGTCCTACCCATGAATATTTGCGCGTCTAGATGTTATTGTATAACCAAAGACGTCATATTGTTGAAGCCTGCTTGAGACACTGCGAATTTTGCGAATTATCGAAGTTTTAGATCGTCTTTGTGGATTTTCTCTTGTTTATTTCTGCCAGGTTTACTGACAAAAACGTATTTTAAAGTATCTTTGCCCACTTTGTTTACAATTTCGCCCACATAGAGGTAAATTAGAGTAGTTTAGTCGTCATTTTCAGTTGGTTTTGTACCGACGGGGGCCTGCCAAAAAGTCGAGGGGCCCAGCGATTCGAAATCATGACTTTGCCTCATCGAGGTTTGCTAAGGATGGACTGAGGAGCATCGACGATTCCTCAATCGATGTCGTGCATGTCTGATGTTTTTTATGATGTTTTCGACCACTTAGTTGGAATGTATTTGAGTTTAACTGTTGATTTCTGTTGGTTTCGTTGTGGGGCATGTCGACTGAGATGGCGAGGGGCATTTGAAGTTGAGAGGAGCGACATACGGTTCAGTCATGTATCCCGGGATGTCTTCTTCTCTGTATCAAAGAGTTCGTCATGGAGAGGCAGTGAATAGAATAAGCCATCGGACATAATTATGATGGAGTAATCACAGACTAAATCTTCGCCTGGTGTGTATTTGTTTTACAACCAGTGTCACGAAATAAATATATAAATTGCGAAGTTATTGGCATTTTATGTTCTAATATTTTAGGGTAGAGCGCAGTCATATTACCCTGAAACAATCAAAGAAGCATTGTTTATTTTTATTTATTTATGGACAAGTAGCCGGCTATCATTGAACCATTCGTCACGGCCTCTGTAGTTGTTCTTATGGTGAAATTATACTTAGTTGATAGTTTGGTGGTTTTTGTTCGCGGGAGGAATGACTTTGACCTCAGTCCTCGAGAAACCATGTTGAGTAACAACGTGGGGAGAGAAAGACCGTTGATTGACAATTATCATGACAACTAGTTAATCTTCGTCTCTGATTGGTTGGACTGTGTTTACAAAATATTACCAAAAGTGGTAATGAACCGGACTGTCAATGGCGTCTGATAACATTTATCACATTTAATGTATTTGTATCATTGTCTCTAACAATAATCCGTCTCATTTGGTTGACTTTTTCTTTTTGGTAAGGCGATATTGCCTAAAACAGGTCACGTGACTAGAAACCCATCTAAATATAGCCTTATCCAATCATTGAAACCATCCAATCGAAACGTGGGCTTTATTCACATCCTATGGTAAGCAATTTCCCATATCTAGTTTCAGCTTCTAGCTAACTATGAGCAGCGCGTTTTTTTTGGTCATTTTTTCCCTTATTGTGACGTCATTGATCACGTGATCGTGTAATTATGCATAATGATTTATTAAGGACATACATTTTGTTCAACCCAAAAGATTTTATCAAAAAGCGTTACATATTTCCTGACTTACAATTGAAAACCTGAAATCCACGCGGGGGGTCCTAATGTAATGAATCTGGTCAAGCCTTAACATGCTTGAGTATTTCATGATACTTGTGCTTAATAAACCTTGAACTCTTTTTCAAATCTTTGAGGCCTCCGTGGAACGTTTTTGACACGCTTTCATCAAAAACGATGAAGTGTCTTTCAAAATGATATTAGAAACCCTAAGAAGCCTATGCTCATTCGATCTTAAGCTGAAACGCTTGCCATTGTAAAAATAGATTGTGTTTAAAAAGACACTCAGCTGTGTCCCATGTCCCAATAGTCCCTTTCGCCAAAAGAGTTCCTTCCTCTTCCTCCATAGTTATTTCATCTCGAATATCCTTTTTGCAATTAAGATCAATTCCCTTCTTTGTCGCGCCCCTCATTTCGCCATCGATCACCTTGCGAAACAGCATGAACCTTTACAAACAAAACCAGGAAAACATATTTAAAAAAATCATAGTTTTAAAAGTAATAGCCGGTCGTAATATTTGAGTCTGTCGGCAATATATTTTTCAACACATAGCGAATTATTTAATTCGCTCACCTTTCATCGTGTTTACTGAATGGATCCAAACCATTTTAATTTTGTCGCTCAACTAGCGCTTCAGACCGCAAACGATAACATACAAAGTTCGCGTCTCTCTCCTTTCCCGTTGCAAACTTCTTCCACAAATCGACATGAGCCACAGGTTTAATGTCTCAGCATTCATACAATGTAATGGTGTAGATAGGTCGTGAATTTTAGACATATCCAAGACGATTGAACTTGAAACGAAATTCCTGGGAGTAATATCTTCTCTGTTTCTTTGCCAATCTTCAAAGAGCTTTACGGACCATTTCGTACTATTTCGGGTATTCTTCGGAATGGTACTCTCAACCAAAAGGCGCTCTTCATCCTCGGTCAACGGTCTCCTAAACCTAGCAGCACCTTCCATGTCTCTGGTTGAAGACGAAATGCACCGGATAACCAACCGTAAAACATCCAATCCAACTCCAACATTACCATAAAAATAAAAGTACTGCAAAGTAGGCGTATTTTCGTATTGTATCAACCAGAACCCCAAATCAACTGATTGTTTTAAAGAGTGCATTCCGTTACTTCAATTACTTCAAACTTTGATTGATTGATTGATTGATTCAGAATTAAGTACGTTAAGGCCTGGGATGGACGTGAAAACGAGGCTAAGCCTATTTTATTTTGCTGTTATGACAGGTTTTGCTCGAAATTCACGAAACTTCTCACAGGTATATAACTTTACGACTTCCAACTTTTAAGATAGTAATATTTGTCATAAAATGATCACGTGACCTCTTGCCTCACTCTCATGTCCCTCGAAAATTTGTATTAAAATCAGTGGGGTGATGGGTATTTTATGTATGGCAAAAGTTATGCCATATTTTCGTTTGTCTTTGTGACAGGTATAACAATCTGCCCTCACACATGAACAACTAATTAGTCGGGCTTCCTGTGGAAGGAGCCCGACTCTAGAAATGCAGAGCGTTCTTCTTCGTCGACCCCAAAAAGCATATTGGGTTCTACAGCGCATGCACCTAGACATGAAGTCTGGCCAAGAAAGATTACAAAGTACAAACCAATCAGGGAAAGCACCGGAGGTCAAGGGGCCAAAATATAAGTATTTTCTCGTCTAAATCCAAATTGAGATTGAAACAGGACGCTCTAGTAGCGTGAAGTCGGGCTATTAACGTTTTTACTGATATACTGTAAAGTTCGCAGTACTGAAATTGCAAGGAAGCATGTTCTATCGAGCTCGAGTCATGCAACGACGAGCAACCAAAAACTGTTTCAATCGCACTGAAAATCGCACTATAGGACTATATTTAGTTCAAATAGGTTACATTTCATTTAGAAGCCCGACTTCACGCTAGAAGAGCGTCTAGTTTGTATTTAAAAGGAGATATTTGACAAAATAGGTCACGTGACCTGGAGGGTCAATCATATTGAAGCGAATATCTCCTTAATGCACATTAGTTGTTCAGGTGTGAGGGCAGATTCTTATACCTGTCACAAAGACCAACGAAAATGTGGCATAACTTTTTCCATACATAAAATACCCATCACCCCATTTTAATTCAAATTTTCGAGGGACATGGGAGTGAGACAAGAGGTCACGTGATCATTTTATCACATATATTATTATCTTAAAAGTTGAAACTCGTAAAGTTATGCAGCTGTGCGAAGTTTCGTGAATTTCGAGCAAAACGTGTCATAACAGCAAAATAAAATAGGTTAGCATCGTTTTCGCCCCCATCCCAGGCCTTAACGTACTTGAGTATAATGTCTATAATATCCCAAAGGATTTCCAATTATTAATTCATTTCATAAGTAGTTTACAACATTCGCGTCCGTGTTGTATAAGATCTACAATCACGAGCCGAAATCTTATACAACACGGCCGCTCATGTTGTAAACACTACATAACAGTGAAAGAAGCGCAGTATCTGAAGTCTTTATTAAAAGCAGTGGTTTTACAGCAGAAGGATACGCGAACAGTTCTTCCTACGGGTTTATATTTACTCGTGTCTACTTTACATATCAGTTAATTATTTGAATCTATCATCTTCATCTTCTCTGGTTATTGTTGTCTCTCCTTCAAATGTATTTCTTTTGAATCTATCGCCTTCGTAAGCACCTCGATTGGCACCGCCTTTCAGTTGCTAGCCTAAAGAATATTAGATTTACGATCGACATATGTTCTTTAATAACCATCACTCTTCCTTTTAAATGTTGAGCTTCGTTTGAAAACTTTTCAAGACACTTCGAGATATATATAAGCTTAGATAAACTGGATTTTTCTCTGTGCTTAGATATTTTAATATTGCAGATCGAGGCGACATGTTGAAAATAACATGTCAATGAAACCGTTGAAAAATGTTAATTTTTGTTTTGAACGGAAGTTGGGACACCGGGTTGTTTTGACAACTCAATTTTCATTGGATATATTTCATTTCCGGAATCTTGCGCGTGCGTAGTTTCTAAAATGGAATATCAAATTGTCTCAAAAATGGATTATGCCAGAGCCTACGTTCTTCGCCGCTGGTCGAAAGTAACGCAGGCTCTGGGGACGAGATTGAAGTATCTTATAGTCATCTTTGTAGTTTGTACTCTACTGCGCATGGCAGATAAACAAGTATTCCTGAGATAATCACTCTAAAATCTAATTATTGCAGTTATATCTTGCCAGGAAACAATTCAGCTGTGTTTGTTCAGGCTTATTGGAATTGAAACGTGTTTTAACATTAAAGTGCTTATGAAGCTTATTTTTTTTTATTTTGAAAATCGATTACATAAGAAGTGAATAGTGGGATGTTTCAGTATTTTGTGATTTGAGCTTCGCATTTGCGAGTTATAAAGGTTTGAAATCGTGATATGCTAATTCGGTGACGTCAAAGACCACTTTTGCTGTAACTTATTTATATTTTTTCAAGTAGCATTCTTATCTGAAATAGAAAAAAAGTTTAACATCATTTATATAAGTTGTATAAGTTGCATTTATATGTTGGGTTCCCTGTGTATAGGCGCGTCCCGCAGGACGCACACAGGAAGCCCAACATTATACATTTCTATACACAGGGAACCCAACATATAAATGCGCGCGCGTGCTCTACCACAGGAAACCCATAAAAAAGACGCAAATATCATATTATTTCATTATTTAGTAGCCTCAAAAGCAATGGTTGGGCTGCCTGTGACCCGCCCCTGCGTATTAACCGATGTCCGTATTAATTAAACGGGTATATTTTATAGACATTTGTATGAGTTTCGGCCGAGACAGAACAACATGTCCGTAATAACCGGGTGTCCGTATTAACCGGGTGTCCGTAAGGCCGGGTTCCACTGTGTTGAATTTCTTAGCTTTCTTGGCTTCTCTATAGTTACACCACACTTTGCTTATTATCCTGTATTAAATTATTATTAAACTTTGTTTTACACCTTAAACTCCAGACCAAATGTTTGTCTACACCATGCAAGAACAACGGTGTTTGTATTCCAGTCTACACCAACGACACCTACACCTGCAAATGTCAAGAATTGGTCTTTGGTGATCATTGTGAAACTGGTATGTACACCAGGGCCGTACACAGCACAGGGGCAGGGGCAGGGGCAGGGGGCAGTTGGCCCCCCCCCCCCTCCCCCTAGCAAGGCGAAAAAGATAACAAAAAGTACTGCATGAGAACTGTACTATTTTTTTTGCTGTTATATACGTTATGCCCCCATTGAATTTTGGGTTATGTACGGCCCTGTACACCTGTTTTCAAAAACGTTGTCAAATGTGAAATATAAAATGTAAAAAGGAATATTTATCACCATGTTTAGCATGAAGCATCACAGCACTGCTTTTTGAACACAAGAATAGTTTTCCTTAGGCCTAGTTCAAACGCCGTACTATCCATGAGCCGTTCTTAATTACTTCAAAAGAAGCCGCCTCATTATCTATTGTTTGAAATGAGAACGGCTCATGATTAGCACGACGTCTGAACTAGGCCTTTAATAGGTAACTGAGTTGAAATAAGAAATGACAATTTCTCCAAAATGACAATTTCTCCAAATGACAATTTCTCCAAAATGACAATATCTCCAAAATGACAATTTCTCCAAAATGACAATTTCTCCAAAATGACAATTTCTCCAAAATGACAATTTCTCCAAATGACAATTATTTCTCCAAAATGACAATTTCTCCAAAATGACAATTTCTCCAAAATGACAATTTCTTCAAAATGACAATTTCTCCAAAATGACAATTTCTCCAAAATGACAATTTCTCCAAAATGACAATTTCTCCAAAATGACAATTTCTCCAAATGACAATTATTTCTCCAAAATGACAATTTCTCCAAAATGACAATTTCTCCAAAATGACAATTTCTCCAAAATGACAATTTCTCCAAAATGACAATTTCTCCAAATGACAATTATTTCTCCAAAATGACAATTTCTCCAAAATGACAATTTCTCCAAAATGACAATTTCTCCAAAATGACAATTTCTCCAAATGACAATTATTTCTCCAAAATGACAATTTCTCCAAAATGACAATTTCTCCAAAATGACAATTTCTCCAAATGACAATTATTTCTCCAAAATGACAATTTCTCCAAAATGACAATTTCTCCAAAATGACAATTTCTTCAAAATGACAATTTCTCCAAAATGACAATTTCTCCAAAATGACAATTTCTCCAAAATGACAATTTCTCCAAATGACAATTATTTCTCCAAAATGACAATTTCTCCAAAATGACAATTTCTCCAAAATGACAATTTCTCCAAAATGACAATTTCTCCAAAATGACAATTTCTCCAAATGACAATTATTTCTCCAAAATGACAATTTCTCCAAAATGACAATTTCTCCAAAATGACAATTTCTCCAAAATGACAATTTCTCCAAAATGACAATTTCTCCAAAATGACAATTTCTCCAAAATGACAATTTCTCCAAAATGACAATATCTCCAAAATGACAATTTCTCCAAAATGACAATTTCTCCAAATGACAATTTCTCCAAAATGACAATTTCTCCAAATTGACAATTATTTCTCCAAAATGACAATTTCTCCAAAATGACAATTTCTCCAAAATGACAATTTCTCCAAAATGACAATTTCTCCAAAATGACAATTTCTCCAAAATGACAATATCTCCAAAATGACAATTTCTCCAAAATGACAATTTCTCCAAATGACAATTTCTCCAAAATGACAATTTCTCCAAAATGACAATTTCTCCAAATGACAATTATTTCTCCAAATGACAATTTCTCCAAAATGACAATTTCTCCAAAATGACAATTTCTCCAAAATGACAATTTCTCCAAATGACAATTTCTCCAAAATGACAATATCAAAATATCTCCAAAATGACAATTTCTCCAAAATGACAATTTCTCCAGAATGACAATTTCTCCAAAATGACAATTTCTCCAAAATGACAATTTCTCCAAAATGACAATTTCTCCAAATGACAATTTCTCCAAAATGACAATTTCTCCAAAATGATAATTTCTCCGAATTGAAATTTTTAGAAACTCACAACTGACCGTTACTTTTCCAAAAACCTGATAACCAAACTTTTATTTGCAGATTGCAGTAAGCCTTTTGGGATGGAAGATGGACGGATTTTGAACTCTCAGATCACAGCATCCTCTTACTATAGCAACGATGTGGCACCCTGGAATGGCAGGCTGAATAGGAACCTGGGAAGTGGAGCGTGGGGCCCTAGTAGTGCTACTGTAGGTGAATATCTACACATTGATCTTGGTTCAAAAAAGACCGTTTATAAAGTAGCCACACAGGGAAGATATAGCAATTACCATCGGATGACAAATTACACGCTACAGTACAGCGGTAATGGTACTCTCTGGACTAACTATGCTATCAACGGTGCAATACAGGTGAGTGTACATGGTAGATAATGGTACTCTCTGGACTAACTATGCTATCAACGATGCAATACAGGGAGTGTACATGGTAGATAATCAGTGGTACTCTCTGGACTAACTATACCATCAACGGTGCAATACAGATGAGTGTACATGGTAGATAATGGTACTCTCTGGACTAACTATACCATCAACGGTGCAATACAGGTGAGTGTACATGGTAGATAATGGTACTCTCTGGACTAACTATACTATCAACGGTGCAATACAGGTGAGTGTACATGGTAGATAATAATACTCTCTGGACTAACTATACTATCAACGGTACAATACAGGTGAGTGTACATGGTAGATAATGGTACTCTCTGGACTAACTATACTATCAACGGTGCAATACAGGTGAGTGTACATGGTAGATAATGGTACTCTCTGGACTAACTATGCTATCAACGGTGCAATACAGGTGAGTGTACATGGTAGATAATGGTACTCTCTGGACTAACTATGCTATCAACGATATACAGGGAGTGTACATGGTAGATAATCAGTGGTACTCTCTGGACTAACTATACCATCAACGGTGCAATACAGATGAGTGTACATGGTAGATAATGGTACTCTCTGGACTAACTATACTATCAACGGTGCAATACAGGTGAGTGTACATGGTAGATAATGGTACTCTCTGGACTAACTATACTATCAACGATGCAATACAGGTGAGTGTACATGGTAGATAATGGTACTCTCTAGACTAACTATACTATCAACGGTACAATACAGGTGAGTGTACATGGTAGATAATGGTACTCTCTGGACTAACTATACTATCAACGGTGCAATACAGGTGAGTGTACATGGTAGATAATGGTACTCTCTGGACTAACTATACTATCAACGGTGCAATACAGGTGAGTGTACATGGTAGATAATAATACTCTCTGGACTAACTATGCTATCAACGGTACAATACAGGTGAGTGTACATGGTAGATAATGGTACTCTCTGGACTAACTATACTATCAACGGTGCAATACAGGTGAGTGTACATGGTAGATAATGGTACTCTCTGGACTAACTATGCTATCAACGGTGCAATACAGGTGAGTGTACATGGTAGATAATGGTACTCTCTGGACTAACTATACTATCAACGATGCAATACAGGTGAGTGTACATGGTAGATAATGGTACTCTCTAGACTAACTATACTATCAACGGTACAATACAGGTGAGTGTACATGGTAGATAATGGTACTCTCTGGACTAACTATACTATCAACGGTGCAATACAGGTGAGTGTACATGGTAGATAATGGTACTCTCTGGACTAACTATACTATCAACGGTGCAATACAGGTGAGTGTACATGGTAGATAATAATACTCTCTGGACTAACTATGCTATCAACGGTACAATACAGGTGAGTGTACATGGTAGATAATGGTACTCTCTGGACTAACTATACTATCAACGGTGCAATACAGGTGAGTGTACATGGTAGATAATGGTACTCTCTGGACTAACTATACCATCAACGGTGCAATACAGATGAGTGTACATGGTAGATAATGGTACTCTCTGGACTAACTATACTATCAACGGTGCAATACAGGTGAGTGTACATGGTAGATAATGGTACTCTCTGGACTAACTATACTATCAACGGTGCAATACAGGTGAGTGTACATGGTAGATAATGGTACTCTCTGGACTAACTATACTATCAACGATGCAATACAGGTGAGTGTACATGGTAGATAATAATACTCTCTGGACTAACTATGCTATCAACGGTACAATACAGGTGAGTGTACATGGTAGATAATGGTACTCTCTGGACTAACTATACTATCAACGGTGCAATACAGGTGAGTGTACATGGTAGATAATGGTACTCTCTGGACTAACTATACCATCAACGGTGCAATACAGATGAGTGTACATGGTAGATAATGGTACTCTCTGGACTAACTATACTATCAACGGTGCAATACAGGTGAGTGTACATGGTAGATAATGGTACTCTCTGGACTAACTATCCTATCAACGGTGCAATACAGGTGAGTGTACATGGTAGATAATGGTACTCTCTGGACTAACTATGCTATCAACGGTGCAATACAGGCGAGTGTACATGGTAGATAATGGTACTCTCTGGACTAACTATGCTATCAACGATATACAGGGAGTGTACATGGTAGATAATCAGTGGTACTCTCTGGACTAACTATACCATCAACGGTGCAATACAGATGAGTGTACATGGTAGATAATGGTACTCTCTGGACTAACTATACTATCAACGGTGCAATACAGGTGAGTGTACATGGTAGATAATGGTACTCTCTGGACTAACTATACTATCAACGATGCAATACAGGTGAGTGTACATGGTAGATAATGGTACTCTCTAGACTAACTATACTATCAACGGTACAATACAGGTGAGTGTACATGGTAGATAATGGTACTCTCTGGACTAACTATACTATCAACGGTGCAATACAGGTGAGTGTACATGGTAGATAATGGTACTCTCTGGACTAACTATACTATCAACGGTGCAATACAGGTGAGTGTACATGGTAGATAATAATACTCTCTGGACTAACTATGCTATCAACGGTACAATACAGGTGAGTGTACATGGTAGATAATGGTACTCTCTGGACTAACTATACTATCAACGGTGCAATACAGGTGAGTGTACATGGTAGATAATGGTACTCTCTGGACTAACTATGCTATCAACGGTGCAATACAGGTGAGTGTACATGGTAGATAATGGTACTCTCTGGACTAAATATACTATCAACGATGCAATACAGGTGAGTGTACATGGTAGATAATGGTACTCTCTAGACTAACTATACTATCAACGGTACAATACAGGTGAGTGTACATGGTAGATAATGGTACTCTCTGGACTAACTATACTATCAACGGTGCAATACAGGTGAGTGTACATGGTAGATAATGGTACTCTCTGGACTAACTATACTATCAACGGTGCAATACAGGTGAGTGTACATGGTAGATAATAATACTCTCTGGACTAACTATGCTATCAACGGTACAATACAGGTGAGTGTACATGGTAGATAATGGTACTCTCTGGACTAACTATACTATCAACGGTGCAATACAGGTGAGTGTACATGGTAGATAATGGTACTCTCTGGACTAACTATACCATCAACGGTGCAATACAGATGAGTGTACATGGTAGATAATGGTACTCTCTGGACTAACTATACTATCAACGGTGCAATACAGGTGAGTGTACATGGTAGATAATGGTACTCTCTGGACTAACTATACTATCAACGGTGCAATACAGGTGAGTGTACATGGTAGATAATGGTACTCTCTGGACTAACTATACTATCAACGATGCAATACAGGTGAGTGTACATGGTAGATAATAATACTCTCTGGACTAACTATGCTATCAACGGTACAATACAGGTGAGTGTACATGGTAGATAATGGTACTCTCTGGACTAACTATACTATCAACGGTGCAATACAGGTGAGTGTACATGGTAGATAATGGTACTCTCTGGACTAACTATACCATCAACGGTGCAATACAGATGAGTGTACATGGTAGATAATGGTACTCTCTGGACTAACTATACTATCAACGGTGCAATACAGGTGAGTGTACATGGTAGATAATGGTACTCTCTGGACTAACTATACTATCAACGATGCAATACAGGTGAGTGTACATGGTAGATAATAATACTCTCTGGACTAACTATACTATCAACGGTACAATACAGGTGAGTGTACATGGTAGATAATAATACAATTTTCATTTTCAGACTTTTCCTGGAAATGTTGACAGCAATACAGTGGTGTCACATGTCTTGCCAGTTCCTTTCTCAGCCAGACACGTTCGATTCGTTGCCCAGGAGTGGAACTATAGTCCAGACATGAGAGTTGAACTTTATGGTTGCATTTAATTAATTGTAGTGATTTCTCTGGACGTTTTCAAAGATAAAAACAAACGTCTTCTTCGTCGCACTCATCGTCTTTCTTTCGTGAAGTCACCACGAGGCGCGTGGCGTCGAGTTGACTGTATGAACTCATAGAAAACGAATAGTTTAATTGCTTTAGTGGAAACAACTAGCATACTACCTTCGATTTTATACCAATATGTATTGATTTTTTGCTTTTTCGCTACTCACTATCTATCACGCATTTTACAATAACTTACAAATTTCTCGCGCGCTGATTGGTTAATTTTCATCATCAATAAGAGGACATACAGATAAAAACAAAATGGCGCGTACAAAGCTGAAGATCGATGGAAAAAAATTTCATCAATGGACGATTTTCCTTCGTTCCAAGTTGAATTTCTTGAGGAAATTTCAGATGAAAAACTATGCTTGTCTCTGGAGGAAGTTGAGTCCGAACAGAAAGTAAATGATAGCGTTCGCTTTGCGACACTAAATGACTACGAACTGCACGAAATAGTCAAGAAATTCGTAAGATCGAGAAATACAAGATGGTGTGTAAACATGTTTGAATAATTTTTGTTATTGTAAAAAAAAATTTGACATCACTTTTTTATGCGTCTGTCCTCTTATTGACGATAAATTTCGTCATAACATTGTCAAAGTACGTAGTATGCGGATCTACTCGGCTGTCGCCTCGTGGATCCACACTACTTTGACAATGTTATGACGAAATTTATCGTCAATAAGAGGACAGACGCATAAAAAAGTGATGTCAAATATATAATAGATAGTGAGTACGTTAGCCAATCAGATTGCAGGATTCGTGATATAGTACTATGCTAATTGGTTTCTACTAATAGGAGCCTCGTTGACTATCTGCTCATAGCCAACTCGGATTCGTTGTCTAATTGTTTTAGTATAAACAAACTAGCTTACTTATTTTATACCAATATTTCTTGTTTAATTTGCTTAAGTAAGAAGAATAAGAATTTTATGCTAGTCATAAGTACACATTTGGCTGAACTAATCGACAAATGGAAAACTAAACCAGAAACGTTGGTTCTTTTGTTGAAAAACTTTCATAAGTCAAATAACAAATGAACAAACCACGAGTCAAGAGTGGTGTATAGTAGTCTTCGTTTATTACCTTTATCACTATCAGTACTCCCTTTGACTTTGTCTTCGCTAAAGTTGAAAAATCAGCCCGAATTCGAAAAATCTTCAACTTTAATGATCGTTTCTCGCTCAGTTTCTGCAGTGTCAGCCAAAGAAAACTTGCTTGAATTATCAATGAGATGTCTATATTGTGCTTTTTCCATTTCTTGTTCTTGAGATTTGTTTCTCGGTCTATTTTAGCTCTTTTTAGCGAGAAAACAACTATCGGGTTTGTCCGCCATCTTGCTTCATCGCCGTTCACGGCCAATGGTTACCATGGTGATTCGCTATAGGGGTCGACTATCACTATTAGACCCCTAGTAGCGTAGCCAATCAGAATGCAGGATAGCTGATAGACCACTAGTTTGTTTACACTAATAACGCATATCCACATAGTACAGTATGTTGTAAAATTCAAAGATGTTTTTCAGGAAATTCTTCAAATAGTACAACATGTCTGATCTGTGCAAGGAAAGTACACAACTACACCAATAAAGGTTGGAAACAACGAGGGTGACGCCAAATTGGCCCTATTTTTGGGGCCGAAATGGGTCTATCCGGCCATTTACATTGTATGGAAAGCAAAGGATTCAAGCCAACCAAAGGCTCTGCATCTTTTGCAATCAAAATGAAATCGAAACAGATCACGTGTTATGAAAGTGTTCATTCATTTCCCAGTTACGAGATTTCTTCAATGTAATACAGTAATAACACCCGCATAGAAGAACAAGTGATTTGGAGGTTCAGGCTGATGCGTTTCTTATATATCGGGTGCTTAGTGAGAAATCAGGCTGAAGATGTTCTTAAGGTACCAGGGGACCTTCGTGACCGCTGTTCACTGAAAGCCGCGTAGCGTGCTAACCACTCGTTAGGCCTAGATACATTAATCCGGATTTTTTAAAGGATTTTTAGAGGAGAAAAAGATTTTTAGAAAATCAAAGATTTTTAGAAAATGTTAGGATTTTTAGAATTTTTTTGAGGTATGAAGCTAAAATTCCGAGGAAATACTGCCACTTTTCAACTTAATTGATCGCCAGTGCCAATCTCACAAGTCACAAACCCCGTTTGCACTATTGAGTCACTTTCCTACAAATATTACCGGTCAGCGGTTAATCCCATATTCCCAGAATGCTTTGCTGTTTCACTGCAAGGCCTGGATACATTGCTAGCTCAAAATGGCCGAAGCAATCGCCATTGCTAATGATCCAGACAGCGAGGCTTTAAACGAAGAAAGGAATGGAGAAGTTCAATCATTAATAGATGTTTTAAGAGCTCCTAGAAGTAGTGATCTAGCCAGAAAAAGAAAAATAGCAACGAATCAAGGTGGAAATCAACGAGGCTCCAAAGGCGTGAAACAGACTGACTACGAGCCAAAGATCTCTGCAAAACAACGCGTTGAAGAGTTTGAAGGGGAAAACTTTCTGGTAAGAGGGAATGGCATCTATTGTGATGCTTGCAAGGAAGTATTGAGTGTAAAAAAGTCCAACCTGAACGCTCATGCAAAGAGCAAGAAACACGAACTTAACAAGGAAAAGTTGAAGTCACTCGGCAAGCGAGAAGAGGACATTGCCCAAGCACTGCACAACTATGACCAGGAACACCATCCTAAGGGCGAGACTCTACCTACATCAACAAGAGTATTCCGCATTAAAGTTGTACAGGCTTTTCTAAAAAAAAGTGGCACACCTCTGAATCGCCTTGAGTTTTTTAGAGAAATATTCGAAGAAGCAGGAATGAGTCTCTCATCATCCTCGAATATGCGGCAGCTAATCCCCTTTGTACTAGAAGAAGAATACAAGTGCTTGGAAAGAGAGATAAAGGGAAAAGATATCAGCATAATCTTTGACGGCACGACCAGAGATGGCGAGGCACTGGTGGTCCTTGTGAGATTTGTCAATGATTGGGAAGTGCAATCCAGGCTTGTTCGTTTCCAGCTCACCCAGAATTCCGTTAATGGAGATGAGCTGGCACGAATCATCATCGAGGTGCTGCACAGGAAACTAGATGTCCTCCAGAGTCAACTGCTCGCTGCAATGCGAGATAGAGCTCCTGTGAACACCAAGGCCCTCAGGACAGTGTCCATTTTATACCCAAGCATGCTTGATGTTGGCGGCTGTATCTCCCACTTCCTAGACCGAGTGGGTGTGAAGTCAGTCACTCCAGCTTTGACACCATTCATGTCATCATGGAATATTATCTTCACAACAAGTATGAAGGGAAGGAGAGTGTGGAAGAACCTAACCGGGAAAATCATGCCGCGCTACAACTCGACTCGATGGTGGAGTCTTTGGGAATGTGCGAAGGTTGTATTCGAGGAGTGGGCGCACATCCCTGCATTTCTTTCCCATGACGAGGAGTTTGCAAAAGCATCCCGACAGAAGCTATCTGAAGCACTGCGCCAAAATCCAGTTAAGCTGAGGGTTGAGTTTGCTGCTCTTGTGGAGCTTGAAAGGTTCGTTCAAGCGACCTATACCCTAGAGGGAGACGGTGCTCTAGTTTTAATTGCATTCGAGAAGCTGGAGGAGCTAGGTGCGTTTATTCACGTACAGAACTTCCCTACTATCACAAACACTCTTCAAGAGATGTTTCCCCTGAATGTGGCTGACCAAAGGAGATGGTACCAGTATGCCGTGGGAGAGTGCCTTGTGCCAGCCTTTGCATACTACTCCCAGACGTTGGTGAATGATCCGGTGGTGGCAAGATCCGTCCGGGTCTTCAAGGCAGCACGTCTATTCAACCCTAAGTATGTGAAGGTGTCTCGACCTAACGCTGCAGATATCGATCAGCTAGGCGAAATACCGTTCGTAGACAACAACCAGATCCAGTCGTTAAGGAGAGAGCTTCCAATGTATCTTGTCAAGGCCGCAGACATTCCCGATGATTTTGACCCTCTGGTAGACATGTGGCCATGGTGGAAGGTACAAGATCAAGAGCTCCTGGCATGGTCTGCTGCAGTCCAACGAATCGTTCTCATACAGCCATCATCCGCCGCTGCCGAGAGAGTCTTTTCCCTGCTGGCCACGATGTTTGGCGATCAACAGCACGATGCACTAGAAGACTACATCGAGGCGGCCTTGATGCTCAGGGTTAATAATCGTTAACTTTTGGGACGGTGAATCAATTTACAGTTGTAACATCAATATTATTTTAACAATTTTTAGACCATTTTTCGGGATTAATCGAGATTTTTAGGGGAAAAATCGGGATTTTTAGAGAAAAATTCGGGATTTTTAGACATTTTTGGGGGAATATCCGGAAAGATTTTTAGACCATTTTTCGGGATTAATGTATCTAGGCCTACCACTCGTCCAACATGTATAAAAGTATACATTTTCTTAAAGCTGAATAAATGCAGATTCTAAATATGCTGGAGATTACTTCCTATTTTGTAAATATTTTTTGTTATTGCACATTTTAGAAAATTCGACCGGCCTTGTTCAAAGAGAATTTTGCACGCGGGAATTCAATGGATTTTTAAACGGAAAGTGCCATTGTAATAAGCACACTTTGTTCTAAAAAACTATGTCTCCGATTTCCGATAAACGCTGTTGTTGAGGAGATATTTGCTGTCAAAGTTCATTAATGTGTTTTTAAGCGATTTACACATAAATCATCAAATAACTTTTAAACGAGGCAACGTATCAAAAATCGGAGACACGGTTTGTTAAAACAAAGTGTGTTCATTACAATGGCACTTTCCGCGTGCAAAATTCTCTTTGAACAAGGCCGGTCGAATTTTCTAAAATGTGCAATAACAAAAAATAATGTACAAAATAGGAAATAATCTCCAGCATATTTAGAATCTGCATTTATTCAGCTTTAAGAAAATGTATACTTTTATACATGTTGGACGAGTGGTTAGCGCGCTACGCGGCTTTCAGTGAACAGTGGTCACGAAGGTCCCCTGGTACCTTAAGAGGTTCTTAAAATTGTTTCTGGAAATGAGATACAGTGATCAAGATTACTGAGAGGTTTAATTAATATGCAATCACTGTTTTATTAAATGAAACCATAAAACTAGCCTGTACTGTATAATATTAACTACTGTAACTGTATTAATTAACATTAATGGTCCAGCACACATACTTAGATCAGCCCCACTGTTTTCTAATTGTTGATGCTGTACAAGTATTGTTTTTACATAAGAACATGTTTCATTTGTCAGGCTGAATTGGTTCTTATATCAGTATATGGTGAGTTTATTGACCAAATTTCAGCCTGAAGGTTCTTAATCCACTTGTTCTTTTATGCGGGTGTCTACTGTAGCAGATAAGATAAAAACCACAAGAACTTTGACTTTACTAAGTTCAAACAATCAAGCTATTATATATTATGTATCAAAATTCATTTTGAAATGTTTTGAACTAAGGATGAGGAGCCGGAATGATTTTTGACTGTAAGTACGAATTCCTGATCACACCGGTTAACTGCGGAGATAATCTAATTTACATAGAAAATATTTGACGAATGTGGCCAGGAGATCCACAATCAGATTGGTTGTCAAGGGTTCCGGCTCCTCATCATGCACTATTTAAGCTCAATAACCAATCAGCTCTCACGATTCGGGTCAAGTGGATGTATCTTGATACCGGAGGAAAAACTGATCAAGACACTGATCAAGACACTGATCAAGACACTGATCAAGACACTGATCAAGACACTGATCAAGACACTGATCAAGACACTGATCAAGACACTGATCAAGACACTGATCAAGACACTGATCAAGACACTGATCAAGACACTGATCAAGACACTGATCAAGACACTGCAATTATTGTATATTTACGATTATGTTACTTACCTTTAACTTACTAGACTTACTACCTCTTTCTTATCATGAAAAAAATCTAGTAATAAATCATCAACCAGAGTTGAATCAGTGACCCCTCGCATAATCCCGGGGGGGGGGGGGGGGGGGCACTAAGGGTATTTTTGGGTAGGGGTGTGCCGCGGACACCTCAAAACCCTGACCCTATCCCAGACCTAAAATTTTGATTTTCCATACCCTATCCCAGACTAAAGCTTTAAAATGTACACCCTATCCCAGACTAAAGCTTAAAAATGTATACCCTATCCAGATTGAAAGCGTGCTAAAGGGATATGTAAATTGATAGCGACTGATAGTGGCGTTATTGCGGAAACCATACCCTATACCAGACCAAAACGTAGCCGATCCCAGCCTAAAAAGGCAAAAAACGATACCCTACCCCAGACCTGGGAGCTCAAAAACCATACCCTATCCCGCGGCACATACCCGTATAGCGTATATAGGGGAGTACCCCCCCGGGCGCATAATACGCTCACTACTTATCCATTATATAGACTACCTGACTGCTTGTTCGATTTTGAAGCTCTTTTTAACAATATTGACGATGCTAGAGGGCATCAAAGATGTCTATTTTCCGGCATACAAACTCTGTAATTTTTTGACGTTGTCCAGCCAAACCATACATTCACTGTAAAATTTTGGCTGGACAACACAATTTCAAAAGTTTATAATTCCGACAGAATTTGCTCAAATCACATCACACTTTTCACAGATACTAATTTCAACATGCTGTTTCATGCCATCAACTTAATTTCGTAATTACATTAATTATAATAAACTCGTTCCCAGTCCCCTGCTCGTTAGGTAATGGCTAATTGGATCGGCACGTGACCAAAATACGGATTTGATTGGATAGATTGTTGGTGAGGGTATAATTAGAGGAATTATGCACACCGATTTAAGTATTATCGGACTTTTAAAATTTTCTCGAGTTTGGTGAGGAAACGATAAGCTATTTACAAGAACAATCTGAAGAAGTTTTTTCGTTGTAAACTGAACGAGGGCTGACAGGTGTTTTTAATAAACAGTTATTGGATGGGGCTCAGTATGAATTGGGAAATTTTATTTTTATCTTTTTAACTTTTAATTTGAAAGCTCATTAAAGGGGGACTAGGACGTAAATCGTTCAAAATTTGATTTAGCTGAAACTTCACTGAAACAAGACGCTCAATGAGCGTACACTCGGACATTTATGACAATGACAATGACAGTTGCGTGACGAGGGAGACTGTGTCAGTGAGGATAGATCAAGATCTCCGAATCGTCCGTCTGCAGTACGTACTTCGAACGTCTGTCTCTGCCTATAAATTTCGGAAGTCATGCCTTCGATGTGTCCGAAAATCATTCCCAAAACCTTTACTTTGACGAACAGTGAGTGTGACATATGTGAGAGGAGCGTTTCTTTCCTTCAAGTTGGATACATAAAAGTGTTACGTTCGACTGAGTTATCCCCGAAGTTCGTACATTGAACTTGCTTTATAGTCCGTGGCGTTGATGACGGCCTATTTGCTTTGATGAAGTTTTGAAGTACGATTTTTACGATTCGTTTTCCTTCTGAATGTTTCAAACGTGGAATAAAATAAACTTCAATCATTATACTTCTCAGAAATGTGTTTCATTTTATTGTCGGATACCTTTTAAACGATCGAGTTTTTGAAACCACGGCGTGACGGCAGTCATGCAGCAAGCACAGCGACATCAGTTACTGCTGGGTAATATCTAGGCTCAGTTGCTGGGTTTCGTGCGCCCGCGATACTCTCCCCCTCACGGCTGGGCGCACGAGCTAGAAAGCGTGTCCGTGACGTTTTATGTAATTAGCATAAATAAATATAAAAACGGAAGCGGAAGTGAAATTCTATTCGGTTGAAAATCCAATTTACTCGAGCTTTATTCGCGCTCGGTGAAATGTCGATTGTCGTTTAGTGTGAATGTTACGGTGGCCCGTAAGGGCCATCACACACCTTTTTTTGAAATGCACTGATGCGACTTTTTTGCGACTTTTTGTCACTTTTTTGCGACTGTTTTGCGACTTTTTTGCGACTTTTTTGCGACTTTTTTGC
Organism: Actinostola sp. cb2023; assembly: GCA_033675265.1. Taxonomy (NCBI): domain Eukaryota; kingdom Metazoa; phylum Cnidaria; class Anthozoa; order Actiniaria; family Actinostolidae; genus Actinostola; species Actinostola sp. cb2023. Next base: position 29,068 of record JAUJYZ010000524.1, on the reverse strand, counting down.
GACTTTTTTGCGACTTTTTTGCGACTTTTTTGCGACTTTTTTGTCACTATGCTACTTGGTCACGTGACAGTAGATCATGTGATCACTTCAGAGTAAACAACATGGCGGAGCAATATGTGAATGAGGTAAGTCAATTTATTGTCTTGTTTTGCTCTATTATTGGCTGGAAAATAGCGTAATTTTGTATTAAATATATTCATTAAGTCTTGTTTATCAATTCCTTGTAATATTTCGTACTGTTTACTCGTTTTGACACGCTATTATCAACTTTTAATGGCACCCCGGGGCAATACATCGCACTCTTTTGAAACTCCCCGGTAAAACAGAAATATTGTTTTGATTGCAAACGAGAAAACTTATATAAATAGTCGTTTCAAACATCGTTTCTAATAGAAAGTGAAATGCTGCGATGTATCGATCGCCGATCTCCACCACTTCACTATGAAGCTTAATTATTAATCCCAGTATATATTATAGCACAGGAAGCCCGAGAAATTGGACGCGTCATTGCATACACTCGCAATCAAACGATCATAAAAATTTCTGATAAGATTATTTTGATAATTTCATACTTGAAATGAAAACATGTTGTTTTATGTAAAGTTTCTTGTTATTTGAATAACATATATCCTTTTTATCACTCAGACGCCAATGTACTAATAATGTACATGTACTAATGATAATATCATTTCTGCACAGGTTTGCCAGTTTCTTGAGGAAAGAAATGTTACGGAAAAAAAACTGTGAAAAATTTTAAAGATAACAAGGTACAGAAAATCAATAGATCAAATGTTTTATTTGTTTTATTTATAAACTGTATATAACATTTTGCAAAAAAATCTGATTATAATCTAATTATATTGTTAATTAATACCAATACTCTTTCCCAGAGATACCCAGAATGCTTCATGATTTTTGCATTTAAATGAGGTCAGGGTAGAAAAATATTAAGACAGCATTGGGGATATTGATGCAATTCAACTAAATCCAATGGGAAATTTGTGTACGCCACCAGCGTCAAGATACATTCTCCCATAACGTAGCCATACATGTACATACTTTATTTAAATTCTTATTTTTAGATGGATAAGAAAGCTATTGTTGTAGCAAGTACTGATACATTGAAAGAACTTGGACTAACAGCTATTGGGGATATCATTTCTCTCCGTGCATTTTGTGAGAAGGAAAAAAACCCAAGAAGTGGAAAAGGCTCGATCACAAGCATCGACACAGCATCCAACTGACACTGAGGAACGAAAGAAATGTCTTCTTGAAATTCTTCAAAAGGGCAAAAGTAGCAGGTCAAAAGCAAAGCCCAACAATAACAAAGTTCAGAATCCTTCAAAGAAAGTATTTATGGGATGGTTACATAAAGAAGTCTCTTCAGACAAGCCAAAGCAAGTGGGTGGTGGAGTAAGAGAGAAAATCATACCATTATCATGTTCCATGGATGAAGTAATGTCAATAGCTGTTTCACTATTCTTCCCAGAAGGTATATCGCCTTTGGGTCAAGAACATGACTTTGAATTTGGTCTGGCCACTTTCCAGTGCAATCCAATCACAAATCAAGTAACTCTGTCATCTGGAGAGATAGTTTCTTTCACACTTCAGAACTATGCTACAAGTAGTGGGTGCTCCAGACTGAAATTTGAATTCAATGCAGCCGTTGGAATTAAACGGTTGCCATCGTCTTCGACTTGCTCAAACACCCTGTTTCTTCCAACCACATACTCATCTTATGGTGAATTCAGGAGGGAATTCGTTGCAGTTCTGAATGAGGAAGTATCATTTGAAATGGGACTACTGTAAACCCTTTTTTAAACAATATTCAAAACTTCCTTTCCTGTTGTTAGTTTATGTTCGATTTATTGATGTTCATGTAAGGCAAATTTTGCTCTGCATTGTGGTTTAGAGGAGAGGGGGGTCCAGATATCGGGATACATGTATAAGCAATTGATAAACATGATAATCAGACAGGCTATTGTGCAAGAAAGGGGAATGCCTGTAAACATCCTTTAGAAAAAATTGTTAGATGACACCAGTCAGATCGATTCGGATTGATTCTGTCATTGGTTTATTTGATTTTGTCTGTTGGCTATTTGTTTCTATTTCGAAATTTGATTCAAAGGTGTGATGTAGAGGAACAAATATTTTTTATCACATTTTTTCTTGCATATTGCATAATGTTTGCAGGCTTGCCGTTTCTCCTCCCCCTCCCCTGGGGCTTTTCACAGGCTATATAACAATAATTTACTTTTGGTTGATTTCCATGATTAACCAATTTGATATTAAAAGTGATTATTGGATCAAATGAATGTTGTATGTTCGATTCAAACATAGTTTTCCAATGTGCCATGAGATGATGTAACTAATTAAATATTAAATTACATGAAACAAAGAAACAATGAAGTCACTAATGTGAAACTGTGTTTTGTTATAGAGTGATTCCAATAAATCTCGGTATTACTAACTCCACCAATACACACTATTAGACACTCTCTTTTGTTTTCTTTTGTTTCTTTGCATCTAATAAACACTGACAACTAATTTGTAGTGCCCAGGTTTATTGGAATCACTATTAGGGACCGGTCATTATTAATGTAGGGGGGTGGGGGGGGGGGGGGGGGGAAAAATCATTGGGGGGGGGGGGGGGGGTCAGGTGATTTTTTAAATAGGACAGGGGGTGGGTCATGATTAAAATAACTATCAGAAGGGGGGGGGGGGGTTATTTAGTTTTCCTTGAAAGTGACAGTGATGGCATAGAGGGTGAAGATGTCCTTGATAATGAGCCACCTACTCCACAAACAACATCCAGAAGTGGACGCACGACGGGACACTGGTCAAGACGATATGAAGATTTTGTTCACTTTTAGGTACAGGGAGGGGAGGGGGAGGGGTCATCACTAAAATGTGAATTATGAGAGGGGGGGCTGCTCGCCATTTTCGTGCCTTAAGGGGGGGGGGGGGGGGCCTTGGCAAACTTGATCTTCCGGAAAAATAATTATCCCCCCCCCCCCCCCCCCCCTACATTAATAATGACCGGTCCCTAATAGAACTTTCTACACTATGCTTTGTTATTCCAGACAAAGAACAATTATATCTCTCAAATCTGACTGATGTGATACAGAAGAGTGATGTAATGTTCCTTAGCTTCCCTGGCAGTGGTAGGAGGGTGTAAATTATGTTCACCTTCAATGATCTTTGCAAGTTCTACAAAATTTTCGTCACAGTCATGGATTTGTCCTTGAAAAGCTACCCTCTTTGCAACTTGCAGGTCGTTGGGGTGTGGTGTTAGTAGATATTGTTCCACATTGTTGAGCTCTGGCATTGAATAAAGTACATCAGGTCTTCCTGTTGGAGATTCTCTGTTAGTGGAAACTCTAATTCTATGTGTATTCCACATCTTCATAACTGTATTAAGCTCCTCTGTAGGACTGGGATAAAGCTGTAGGTCATACATTGTACGTGAATAGGATCACTATTATCATACAGTCCTTGCTCTTTGATATTTCTAAAAAACTCTATGCACCAGTCAGTATTGGTTTTACGCAATTGAGACCACCAGGACTCGATCCTTTGATTTGACAATGAACTGCCATACATAAAGCTCTTTTCTCCTGAAAATGAATCATTTGAATTTCGTCTTAGGAACCGCTGAATGCCACACACGTAGACATTTTCCGTGCCTCGGTCACCCCTTATAACTCTGGGAACACCCCCAACTTGTTGAACACAGTCCAAAAAATACCGAGAGACAAGAGCAGGGTCTTTATTTGTAGTTCCCACTTCTAACCAAAGCACCCTCCTGCTATATCCCTCTATTGCTCCATGGATTGATATTCCGTATGGTTTAAGTTTATCATATCCGTCCAAATGCCATATAAAATTGGGACCCCTGCCTCGATATTCTCTGCGTCTCAGACGTCTCCTTGACCTGTCTTCAACACCGATAGGGTCAAGAATTCTAAGACTCCTCCTAACAGTTTCTCTACTAACAACAAGGCCATAGATAACCCTCAACCTCTGGTGCATTTGTCTATATCCAATGCATTTCCCACTTCCGTCCAATTCCTGCTGAATTTTTGTCACCACTGTCCAAATGTTATCTGGGTTTCTTCTTCTTCTCAAGCCTCTACTTTGAAGGATGCGCTTTAATTGCCTCATACTTATAGGCATGCCATGGGTGACGTTAAGAAACATTGCTATCTCCAAGTAACTTAATCCTAAATTGAAGTACCGTTCTATCAACTCGTCACGTTGTAGAAAGGGACCCTGCTGATGAAAACAGGGCTATACTGATATGGCATTGTTGCTTCTACAGATACTCTTCAAACTACAAACTAAGGACTATAAGAGTTCTTTACCTGGTATGAGTAAACAGAAAAATATAGTGAGTTCCTTTCGATCAAGAGCGTATTTAAAAACGCCAAAACTTGAATCAGTGCCGTGTGATTTAGAGCGTATGCTGGACTGCCTAGTTACTTTGATTACCGGCAAGGCAAAAAGTCAAAGAAAGCTAAAGAAATAACGAGCCGACTTACCGAAACAAACTTCTTGTAGCATGCAGCTGAGTAACCTTTCAGCTGAGTAATGTTTTGATTATGGTCTAGTCACGTGACACGGCATTCAAAAGTCGCAAAAAAGTCGCAAAAAAAGTCGCAAAAAAAGTCGCAAAAAGTCGCAAAAAAGTCGCAAAAAAAAGTCGCAAAAAAGTCGCAAAAAAGTCGCAAAAAAGTCGCAAAAAAGTCGCAAAAAAGTCGCAAAAAAAGTCGCAAAAAAAGTGACAAAAAAGTGACAAAAAAGTCGCAAAAAAGTGACAAAAAAGTGACAAAAAAGTCGCAAAAAAGTCCAACCAATCGATCATTCATTCAATCAATCAACAAATCAAACAATCAATCAATTATTCAATCATGAAATTCAGAACAAAAAACAATTCGATTGAAAACGAGTTCATGATAACGCAGCGACTCACCGGCCTTTGTACCATCATGTTCCTCTGCGCTCGTAACTTAGTGACGTAAATAAACACGTCTATCTCTCCATCTGATTCTATTTGCTGCATCATCGCATCGATAACGATAAAGGCTCCTGTACGACCCACACCAGCACTGAGCAATACAAAAACACAAAGAAAAAACTATGAAAATAAAGGAAAGCATGGAGAGATAGTAAGTTAATGAATGAATGACTAAATATGCAAGTGATTGAATGAATGGAATGAATGAATGAAAGAAAGGTTGAATGAATCAATTAATGAACCACCGTGTAGAAATAAAATGTATCTAATCAATGGATGAATGAATGGAAGGCTGAAAGAATGGATGAACGAACGGCTAAACGACTGAATGAATGAATAGATGGATGAACTGAATACATAAATGAATGAATAAATTAGAGAATGAATGAATGAACGAATGGATGGATGGAGGAATGGAGGAATGAATGAAAGGACAAATAAATGGTTGGATGAATGAATGAAAGGATGAATGAACGAATGAATGAATGAATGAATGAACGAATGGATGGATGGATGGAGGAATGGAGGAATGAATGAAAGGACAAATAAATGGTTGGATGAATGAATGAATGAATGAATGAATGAATGGATGAATGAATGAATGAATGAATGAATGAATGAATGAATGAATGAATGAATGAATGAATGAATGAATGAATGAATGAATGAATGAATGAATGGATGAATGGATGAATGAATATAACAGCATACAATAATATCAAACCTGCAATGTACAATCATTGGTCCTCTATCATCTCCAAGTTGTTTCTTTTTAACTCTTTTCCATAATTCCAGTAAACCTGTAGCGTAGTCAGGAACGTCGTGATCGGGCCAGGAAGTGAAGAAAAAGTGGGTAACAATCCTTGGTGCAAATTGGGGCTGCGAATTCTGCACAATTTGTAAATTAAATTAAAAAAAATTCAAATTCAAATTCAAATTTTTAAATTTTAAATTTTAAAATCAGATATTTAACACAAAAGTTTCAAACGTTGTTCGCTGCCAAATGCCAGCAATATCGTTGTACCCTTTTGTAAGCGGAATTTTCTGATTTCAAAGTCTGCCAGTTCTTCCTTCTCTTCTGGAGTCACTGTGATCTGGCCGTATGTCATAGGCTCACCATCGGGCCAGTACTGCTCACATTTGACCTGCGAATTAAACATGCACAGCTGGTTCAATCATTGATGTCGGTAAATACGCTCAAGTCAACGCACCAAGACCAGCAAGAAGCATGGAAAATGTTACATTTATTTTAAATCTGAAAATAGTAAATTTTCCCGTAATAATGACGATTTGTGGTAACATTACTAACACGCGTCAGCGTGCTAACAAGGAACTTCCTGCGGTTCTCAATGTTATGCGAACTCAGGACATTTCAAACAGTCGGCTGGAACTTGGTTTTTCGCTTCTGTCAATCAAATTCAAAACTAAATACATTCTTCGACCAAATGATCCATAATTTAGCTCAAAATCATATTTGGTTTCCATTTTGTGGGTCTTCTGACTTTTATATTTAAGTTTTCTGTTATTATATGTTGATTGACAGAAGCGAAAAACCAAATTACAAGTCAACTGCTTAAATGTAAATGTCTGAGTTCGCATCTAGTAATATTGAGAATCGCAGTAAGCATAAATACACACTAATTGTGTAGAGAACTAAAATACCAAATTCCTAACCTTTCGGTCCACCGCGAACACCGTTTTTGAAACAGCAGTATGACTATGACTAATGGCGTAAGTGGTGTTCTATTTGCGATTCGATCAAGTTGTTGTTTTCAGTTACGTTTTCGGTTAAGTTCTACACGAGGTTTTAGGAATAGCAATGTCGACTGTCAATGTCGTTCCCGTCGCTATGGTTACCTTTCCATTCTCGTTTGGTTTTGTTAACATGACGATTATTGGCGAGTTCTGCTCCCACACCATGCGCCAAAAGTCAATGACCGTCGAAGGCGTTGGCCCTGTAACAATAACATGGTTTGACAATTGGCATATAGTTAGCAACGATATTTCACCAAGTAATTGCTTTCTATTAGTACCGTCATTACTGCGGTTCTCAGTATTATGCGAACTCAGACATTCAAACAGTCGGCTGGAACTTGGGTTTTCGCTACCGTCAATCATATTCAAAACTCAAACAAATTCAAAACTAAATACATTCTTCGACCAAATGATCCATAATTTAGCTCAAAATCATATTTGGTTTCCATTTGGTGGGTCTTCTGACTATTCTTTTTAAGTTTACTGATTTTTTATGTTGATTGACGGCAGCGAAAAACCAAGTTCCAGCCGACTGCTTGAATGTCTGAGTTCGCATAATACTGAGAATCGCAGTAAAATGAACACAAGATGTAGCATAATAACTTAATGGCTTTTGTTAGAAAGCAATACTTAACCGATAGTTGCTATGTATCTGTTCTTCTTACTGTATCCCTGCGAAACAAACAAACATAGATAAAAAAAACTTTTCAAGAAGAATACAGCAATATGAACATGCATTACATAGTGACTACTTGCCATGTCGAAGTCGAAGGATGCAAATTTAGTGAATCAAAGTGACAAACGCCGTAATTTTTTTGTAAAAAGCATTGAGTTTTTTGAAATGCGTCTTTTAAAAAATAAAGTATTATTCCAAGAGCCGTTCTTAATTACTTCAAAAGAAGCCGCCTCATTATCTATTGTTTGAAATGAGAACGGCTCATGATTAGCACGACGTCTGAACTAGGCGCCCTTAGGCACACAACAATGTTCCCCATGTTTTACAGTAAATAGATCAATGATCTAACTAACAACGATTGTGATATGGGTTTTATTTAGATTAATCCCATTGTAAAGCGCTATTGGGCAATTTATTGGAAATAGCGCTATATAAATAAATTAAAATTATTATTATTAATATCATCACCAAGGATATGAAAATACAACCTGTCGGTGACATACTTACACCATCATCAGGTAGAAATAACATAATTATGTACATGAACAAGAATAAGTAATGATGTAAGTAACAATGGTCTTGTTCCTAAATAAAGTCTCAGAGTCCCAAACAGTTTAGATCAATGGCGTCCCCTGAAACAGTCCCACAATTATCCGCGCAACTTATTAGTTCCCAGTTTTCCTCGCAACTCCAAAAGCTCGCGCTATGCAAGTAGTAAGCAAGAGCAGCTTAAACAAAATGATAGTGCAAAGTGTGATAAACATTTCTCCTCCTAGCTTTTTATATAAGCATGGCTAATAGTCTATGAGACTGCATTCCATCATATCCATAACACGCGATTCTATTGGCAAGCTGCTCAGAGAGAGGGATATGATTATTATTATTATATGACATTACATCTACGCATACGCATAGTCTCATCTAAAATAGTATATATCATACTAAATAAGGATATTGATGTACGGAGTGTTCACAGAATCGTTTTTGTATGAGTGGGAATTATTTACTGTTCGTACCGTGCCGTGTCCAAGCATTCTGATTGGTTGAGCAACATTTTCGCGTGCTGTGATTGGTTGAAAAGATGTCTTCGACTCCGTACCATGACCGCAACTCCGTGCCGTAGGTTTCCCACTCTTACGAAAACGACTATAATTCACAAGGATAACTTACGTCAATAAAATTAGCGTTGATGTAATCCGAACCTGGTTCGCCTTCGATTGTAGATAACACGACCCTTGAGTGATCATCTGTCAATGAACGATGTCATTAGTCACTAGCTGTTTTGCTAATATCATACGTATCAAATTGACAACCATTTCATTACTACTATAATAATAATAACTTTATTTGAGTGTCTAGTCTTCTAGCAGAGCACAAGTGCTCCACTAATCGGTACACTTAGTAGTATAGGTCAGGCCACACACACAGGAAACTTCGTGCCCTACTCTTAGTCGAATAGTGGTGTGGGTTCTTTTGCGTCCCTCCATTGCATTTGTAGATGTAATTACAAAGGCAGCACCTACGTAACCACTCGGGACGAAGGTCGTTGCGACTGATAAGTTGGCAATAGCTTTCATAAACATCAAATACCGTAAAATCCAGGGTATAAGACCCCCTGATTATAAACCACCGACGGACCAATAATACCGAAGCTACCAAGCTATATGAATAGTCTAAGCGTTTTCTATGAACTGAGTGTAAGAAGCATGCAGTATATATTCTTACATGCTTTAATGTTTCCATATCTATTCTTGAGCTTGTTGACAGGCAAATCACAGTAGACAGCAGTTGCACCCACAGGCTCTTTAATGGACTACAAATAAATAGGGTTAATAAATAGGTTAATAAATAGAGGAATTAATGAGTAATTATTGACAGGCAATTCACAGTAGGCAGCAGTTGCACCCACAGGTTCTTTAATGGACTACAAATAAATAGGGTTAATAAATAGGTTAATAAATAGAGGAATTAATGAATAATTATTGACAGGCAAGTCACAGTAGACACAGTAGTTGTTAATGGACTACATATAAACAGATTATTGTTAATATATAGAGGAATCAATAAGTGAAAAATACTTTCAATCTCGTCCTTATTTTCCTTTTCAATCCAGTGCAGGTTAAATTAGCTATGAAGCCTCAGTGACGGCACCAGTGCAGTTCTCACTGACGACGCAAGCATAAGCGAAAGCGCCAATGAGAGACCTCGTGTCATCACAGGCAGCCCAAGCAATAAACGCGTACTGCAGTGAACCTAAAAATTAGAAAAACAAAAACGTCAATGAAATGAAAAATGGGTTTGTATCCTGTTGTATTATTTGTAGATAAAGTCATTTCAGGTAGTTTTATTCACATTAGACGCTGTTTTAAACAATAATAAAAAACAGCGTCTAATTAATGTGGATAAAGCTACCTGAAATGACTTTATCTACAAATAATACAACAAGATGCAAAGCCATTTTTCATTTCTTTGACGTTTCTATTTTTCTAATTTTTAGTTTCACTGCAGTACATGTTTATTGCTTGGGCTCACCTGTGGTGTCATCGTTGTGGAAACGGCCCTGACGCAATTATAATTGCAAAACTCTGACATTGTTTTGGTTCCTGCGCTTATTTTTGCGTCGGTCCGTTTTGATACGTTTTTTGATACGTCCGTTTTGTCTCGTAGTGAAATCCAGGCTCCAGTTTACGGTCAGGTGGACAGATGCATGAATAACTGAATTGGGGGATATATGGATATATGGATATATGGATATATGGATATATGGATGTATGGATATATGGATATATGGATATATGGATGTATGGATATATGGATATATGGATATATGGATGGATGGATATATGGATGGATGGGTGGATGAATGGATGGGTGGGTGGGTGGATGAGTGTAAGGATGGATGGAGTGATAGACAGATATATGCCTTGCCTTGTATTCCTCTTCAAAGAGTGCATCAGAGTCAGCATGCATACGTGTGTAGTGACTCTTCAAGTCTTTCACGGGGATCGCTAGCTTTTGTTCGTGACCACCGTCGACTTCTTAATACGAAGATGCAGCAGAAGTTACAGTCAATCAATCAAACGTAACTATGCATAAACACACTGAACTATTGGACATGTTGAAGAATGGCTAACCCAGAAGCGAGCATGAGAGATATCGTTTCTTTGTTTTCAGTGCAAAGAAAGCATAAGGCATAACCAATAGTATAAGTGATACCATCATTACGACATAAGGTAATACCGAACCATATCACATTCATTAATAATTCATGAGGAAAGCACAATATAAATCACAGCCGTGGCAGAGCTTGTATTTCTGATACAAAATCGTCTTGATTTGCATAGAATTTAACTTTGATTTTCTCGGCCAAACTTACTGGTATCTTGAAAATTATAGTAGAACATGATATTATACATTTGTGCATATGATAAGTCTGATACAACTGATTCACAACCGTTCTGTATGGGAATTGAAATGTATTGTATTTATCATTCAGTATGGCCGCTCATATTGTATCTGTTACATATTAATGAGTGTTTTCCGACTCCATTTTCCGCCACATTTTATTTAGTCTACTTCTTATTAGTCTCCCATGATGCATCGCTAGTTTTCTCCAAAATGGCGGACACGTTGCTCCCCGAAGAAGGGCTTGGGCTACATATGTGCTTGTATTGGTATATAAATAAACATTTACCTGCATTGTCTATCTCATCCAACTCCAGTCTCTCCTCCTCGAGCCCCGTATTTTCGCTTTTTCTTCTGTTGAGCAATTTTCGAGAATATCAAGTTTTGGAGTATATATTTGTTAATAATATTTGTTAGTATATTTTGATTAGGCTTCCCATCGTTCTTTGCGAACCGTTACCATCATGGCGGCAATGATAATCGCGGTGCGCAATGCCTGATGGGAAGTTTTGTTAACGATACAAGAATACCTACCTTTTGTAGTATACAAGTAGAGAGATGATTATAACTATAAAGATTAACGCAATGACTACTCCTGCTATAGTACCCATGCTGCCTGAACCTCCAGTTCCATTTGCTTCTTTAGCTGTAAAATAAAGCATATTTATCACATCGCTCCAAACAGCCTTAAATCAGACATTAGAGAGCTTCAGATTGGAAAACGACTATGAACACGAGGTTTGACCGCGTGCGGACTGGGTCGAGTAAAGACGACTACTTCCGCTGGAGATGCTTCAGATGTATTTCGAACAGTTCGAGGAAGCGGATTTTCAGCGCTTTTCCATCTATATACACCTAATGCATAATTCACTTCTTCTTGCAATAACAATTTACTGCAAGCTACAATGATTAAGCTACATTGGAACCCGGCCTTACGGACACCCGGTTAATATGGACACCCGGTTATTACGGACACTGCGTCTCATCCCGATGGCTTCCGTATTAACCGCATTTCAACTGTAATTAATTCCGATTTGTCTTTTGTCATGTCATTTTTTACTCACGTGATGTTGTGTACTCGATGAAACCGCTGGACGAAAACGTTTTCTGTAAACAATAACAGAAAAAGTAAAATATACATTAATAAAGTCATTGCATTAAATGAATGTTATGCAATTTTGGAGAGCGTTTTAGAATTCGGACACGTCAATTTTGCGCAGTTTGTTTCTTGTTTTGTCCGGTCGCAAATAAAAAGAAAGAGAAAAAGACGTGTTTTTTTTTGTGTGTTAATTTTGTTGTCGTATAATAAACAATTTATTACACGGGTAGTTGTGTAATACGGCTGGATATGTTTACGAGTCGTGCCGTATTTTGACGTATTTTACACAACTACCCGTGTAATAGCCTCTATTTATTATTATTATTATTATTATCATAATTATTATTATTGTTATTATCATTATTATTATTATTATTATTATTGAATAAGAAAAATCAGCGATAATAGGTTACGACGTTTCGACATCGTCAGATGTCATTATCAAGCAAATGTAAATGTCAGTGTCAATGCTTAAAAGTAACGTTCGAAAATATGTACATATATTAAGTTGACTACTAAGGTGACAAGAATGTTAAACAAACAACTTGGCCCTATTGAGTCTGACTGGGTATTCAGATTAGGTTTTAGTTTCTTTGATATAGAGCATTCATATATCAAACCAATCCAGCTTGTTCCTGCATTTTCCGTAGGACTGTGAAGTGCTCGTTTAGGTCCCTCGGGTCCAGATTGTGTTGGGCCATGTGCTGACCAATAGCAGAGGTTCTTGTGCTCGTCGACGCGTTGGTGTAAGTGTCGGCATGTATAGCCAACATATCTCATATCACATGAGTCACATTTGTATAGATAAACAACGCATTGTTGGTTGACCAACGGAGACTTCTTTTCACGGACCTTAAGGTCGTCCTCAAGTTTCGAGCTTGTGAATACTGGTTGTAAAAATTTTCCAATTTTGTTACGTATTTTTGCCAAGATCCTTCAGCTGTCTTCTCACAGAATCCGCCGCTTTTTGATCTTTAAAGGGCAAAACGATACGAGTGGTGGTTTCGCCCGGCTCTTCACGGCTGTGGTCAACACGTTCAGCCGTTACAGTGGTCAGAAATTGAGAGATGACAAAGTCAACAAGCCGTGGCAGGGTACTGTAGTTGGCAAAAGAGGTCTTTTAGGCGCTCACATTCTTTGGAGAAGTAATCCCAAGAGGAGGATAGATTATAGGCTCGATTTAGCATTGTTCTCATAAGTGCTCTTTTGTACCTCATATCAACATGGCTTTGATAGTGCAAATAAAAGTCCTGAATTAGTAGGTTTAACATGGACTTTAGTTGTGGACTTCAGAACCATTCTTGATGAGTTCCATACCAAGGAACGGCAGTGAGTTTTCAGATAACAATCTCCATGGTGAAACTTTATCGATGGGTGTTTTGCTTTGAGGGTGTCTAAGAGCAATTTAGCAGACTGTTCGTTGGGAACAGTTGTCAATGTATCATCAACATAGCGTTTATAGAAAGGTGGCATCAGACCTTCAAGACGGAGACCTTCCTCAATGGAACACATGAAGACATTTGCTAGCAAAGGGCCGAGGGTGGACCCCATGGCTACCCCATCAAAACTGTTCGTAGAGAAGGCCGTCGAACTGGAACAGTTGATCTTTGGTAACAACGTTCAAAAGCTAATTAGGTCAGATTTCGTGATGTTAAGGTTGTAAGTTCTGTTGAACCAGTCGTTGTTGAAAGCCTTTTCTGTTAAGATCTTGATTGTTTCATCGAGGGGGATATTCGTAAACAAAGACGAGACATCATAGGAGACAAGTGAATCCTCGTCGTTGAAAACGGTACCACGAATTTCTTTAGAGAACTGAAAAAAACCAACATTATACCCAAAGTATAATGTCATTTTATCTCAGGTCATTACCGAGTTTAACTGTCCCATTACCGTAATATTATATTACTATTGTATTGTATGACCCAATCAGATGCTTGGGGCGGTGACAGCGGAGTACATTAAGGAGGTATACCAAATTCTCGGCCTTGCTAGCCGCACACCATCATAGTGGGGTACAACACCAGATCACATTTTTAATATTTTCAACCTAAAGGCAAGTCTGATTTAATTATCATAGTTGTTACTACGCGTGAGCAAGAACATTAATATGAATCTACCGCGTATTATGGTTCTTGGTCATTCGTTTGTGCGTCGCCTTCACCGCTATATTTTGCAACGCTCTCCAATCCTCGATGTTCATTTTGACTTGTCGGAACCGCTCGTTACGCAATGGTTAGGAATCGGGGGACGTACAGTGCAAAAAAACTATACGGTACGATATGCGAGCTATTACAGTGTTTCGCCCTGATATTGTTATACTTCAACTTGGAACAAACGACTTATCCAACGCGTCCCCATTGCGTGTCGGTTCCGACATCGAGGATTTTGTAAGACTTCTTTATCATTCATGCAATGTGAAAATAGTTTGTGTATGTCAAACTCTCTTGCGCGACTCAGACGCCACATTTAATAGCAATGTAGTTGCGCTGAATCAGTATCTGCGGGTGTTTTTGGAACACCTCCCATTCGCCCTATTATGGAGGCACAGGGGATTCTGGAACGCGCAGAGAAATGTGTACCTACGTGATGGTGTGCACCTTAACGACAGGGGGTAACAGCAAGCTCTATCGTAGTTTTAGAGGGGCAACACAACAGTCGTTACGATTGTTAAAAGAATTCACACGCGTTGCGTGCGAATGAGTTTGCTTTAGTTCATACTTTTAAGATGTCTATCTCGCCGCCCGTTATTGTATTATCTGTACAAATATGCCAAGCCCTTTTGTATTTACACTGGGTGTGTCACACGATTTTATTTGTAGCTTGTATGCTACATTATCGCTATGTTTGACCACTAATGTTTATGTTCACACACTGTGTGTGTGCTTTACTGCTATGCACAAGATGTGCAGCAGTTTTGTCATGGCTTTGGCGGTATTGTGTTTCGTGCAAGCATAAACCATATGAGCGTGCAACCCAATACGACCACCTAATAGGTGTGTCCTCAATGCGCTCGGTTTAATGTATTTGCACTGTTTAGCGGGAAGACGGCTGAGTTTTGTCATCATTTATATTATGACTTTTCAGTTTAATATTGTTACAATCCCACGATCTGTTGTGTTGTGCCTCCCTTTACCTAGTATATCTGTTTTGGGGATAATTTTGTTTTCATTTCTGTAACTAGCATTGCTAAGTTGCTATTATCTTGTTAAGCTATGCCGCCAAAGAAGCGTCAGAGAAAATCGCGCACTTCTGATCCTGAGGAAGTCCACGGTGAATCAGCCAGTGGGTCAAGGCAAAACACCATGGTGGTAGATGTCCAAGCCTTGGCTGCGTCATTAACGGTGGCAGTGTCAAATGCCGTAAAAGATGCCATGAACTGTGTCAATAATCCAACAAGTACCATGACGAGCAACGAGACCAATGTCGAAGAACTCATCGACAACCACATCCAAGAAACCATTGCAGGTAACGTTGCTCCAAACATGGATCAGACAACAAATAAACCTACGTCGCGCTTCGAGAGCATCAGTGTTCCTTTGGGGAGCCGAGTTACGTCTAAGATTAAGGCAAAAATTTGGGCGCACGAATACGTTGATTTCGGCGCCTTGTTGGCTACAACTCCACAAAATGAAAAGTTTTCCCTGTCGCTCACATCCGGCGCGACAGCTTCAGCAGAGCCAAGCTAACCCTCGAACCAGCGCAGCGGTAAAAGAAAGTTACAACCATACACCAGTGGCTGACAGCTTTTCACACATTCACGGCCATCTACACAGTGAAATTTCCGACCGCAACTCCACAATTGATGAAATATTGTGAAATTGTGCGTGATCTCGCTGCCAAACCAGGCGACTGGTTGTTTTACGACGAACAATTTCGCTATTTACGCCAATCAGGACCAGATATGTATCCTTGGGATGGAATTCATTGGGAGTTATGGTTGAAGGCGGCAACGAATTTTCGTGCCTCAAAACCAACTAGTTACACCGCAGAAAAGTTTGGCGCTCGTACACGCTCCCAGAATTCCTTCCCCAGGGGTACATGCTGGTCTTTTCAATCGGGAAGATACTGCAAGGGCTGTCAGTATGAGCACGTTTGCTTTAAATGCGGGGGAAAACACCCAGGTAGCCAATGTTCCAACACAAGCGCACAGCACGCTACTCGAACCAGAGGTGGGGCTTCTATTGCACCACCAACCGTAACCCCGGTACGAGTAAAAAGTTTTGACTTCCTTCTGCAGGACTATGATTTTGCAGCCAAAACATTTTTAATCGAGGGTTTTACGTGCGGTTTTCACATTGGTTATCAGGGTGAGCGACAGGCCATTGAGTGTCATAACCTTAAAAGTGCATTAGAGAAACCTGATATTCTGTTGTCTAAATTGAATAAGGAGCGAGAAGCTGGTCGGATAGCTGGACCCTTTCATACACCTCCTTTCCCAGATTTCCACTGTTCACCTTTGGGACTCGTCCCTAAAAAGACCCCTCTGAGTTTCGTATGATACACCATTTGTCATATCCGACCGGTTCCTCGGTAAAACGATTTTATTCCTAGTAATGTGTCTTCTGTGCACTATGCGTCAATTAGTGACGCTAATAACTTATATAAAGAAACTGGGTCGGGGTTCTTTCATGGCTAAAAACGGATATCAAAATCGGCATTTCGTATTATACCTGTTCATCCTACTGATCATCCCCTACTTGGCATGAAATGGAATAATTTATATTACTTTGATCGCTGTTTTGCCTATGGGCTGTTCTTCTTCTTGCGCTATTTTTGAGGCTTTCAGTACGGCATTGGAGTGGTGTGTCTATTCACCGATTTGGGGCATCCAGCGTTTTACACTTATTAGATGATTTTTTTATTTGTGGCCAGCAATGAGTCTAAATGCCAGGCTGATCTCCAACAATTCTTGAGATTATGCCATTTTTTTTAGGAGTACCTATTGCTTACGAGAAAACAGTGGGCCCCCCCCCCCCCCCCCCCAACACGGTAATGCAATTCGCGGGAATCACTCTGGATTCAATCAAGATGGAGGCCCGTTTGCCCGAAGATAAGCTTCAAAAAATGTCGCTCTCTCTTACAACAATTTCGAAAGCGCCGCAAAGTTACGTTAAAGGAACTCCAGTCTCTGTTAGGTCTATTGATTTTACGTGTTCGGTTATAGTCCCTGGCCGGGCTTTTTTGCGCCGAATGATCGACCTCACCAAAGGTGTTCGTAGTCCCCATCACAGTATTAGACTCAATAACGAAGCCAGGAGCGATATGAATGTATGGATCTCTTTCTTAAGTGATTTTAATGGAAAAGCATTTTAGGGATGAATTGTGGGAAATTGATTCTCCCCTAACTTTATTCACCGATGCTGCGGGATCCAAGGGCTACGGGGCAATCTTTGGTGACAATGGTTCTTCGGTGCTTGGCCATCACCTTGGAAAAAACTTTCAATATCACTTTCTTGGAGTTTTTCCCGATAGTTTTTTAGCATTGCGTGTTTGGGGGTAAGAGCATGGCGAAAAAGTGCGTATTGTTTTACACTGATAACGCGGCTCTTGTCGAAATTTCAATATCATCTGACATCATAGCATCGACAAGAGCCGCGTTATCAGTGTAAAACAATACGCACTTTTTCGCCATGCTCTTACCCCAAACACGCAATGCTAAAACTATCGGGAAAAACTCCAAGAAAGTGATATTGAAAGTTTTCCAAGGTGATGGCCAAGCACCGAAGAACCATTTGTCACCAAAGATTGCCCCGTAGCCCTTGATCCCGCAGCATCGGTGAATAAAGTTAGGGGAGAATCAATTTCCCACAATTCATCCTAAAAAATGCTTTTCCATTAAAATCACTTAAGAAAGAGATCCATACATTCATATCGCTCCTGGCTTCGTTATTGAGTCTAATACGGTGATGGGGACTACGAACACCTTTGGTGAGGTCGATCATTCGGCGCAAAAAAGCCCGCCAGGGACTATAAACCGAACACGTAAAATTCAATAGACCTACTAACAGAGACTGGAGTTCCTTTAACGTAACTTTGCGGCGCTTTCGAAATTGTTGTAAGAGAGAGCGACATTTTTTGAAGCTTATCTTCGGGCAAACGGGCCTCCATCTTGATTGAATCCAGAGTGATTCCCGCGAATTTGCATTACCGTGTTAGGGCCACTGTTTTCTCGTAAGCAATAGGTACTCCTAAAAAATGGCATAATCTCAAGAATTGTTGGAGATCAGCCTGGCATTTAGACTCATTGCTGGCCACAAATAAAAAATCATCTAATAAGTGTAAAAACGCTGGATGCCCCAAATCGGTGAATAGACAACCACTCCAATGCCGTACTGAAAGCCTCAAAAATAGCGCAAGAAGAAGAACAGCCCATAGGCAAACAGCGATCAAAGTAATATAAATTATTCCATTTCATGCCAAGTAGGGGATGATCAGTAGGATGAACAGGTATAATACGAAATGCCGATTTGATATCCGTTTTAGCCATGAAAGAACCCCGACCCAGTTTCTTTATATAAGTTATAGCGTCACTAATTGACGCATAGTGCACAGAAGACACATTACTAGGAATAAAATCGTTTACCGAGGAACCGGTCGGATATGACAAATGGTGTATCATACGAAACTCAGAGGGGTCTTTTTTTAGGGACGAGTCCCAAAGGTGAACAGTGGAAATCTGGGAAAGGAGGTGTATGAAAGGGTCCAGCTATCCGACCAGCTTCTCGCTCCTTATTCAATTTAGACAACAGAATATCAGGTTTCTCTAATGCACTTTTAAGGTTATGGACACTCAATGGCCTGTCGCTCACCCTGATAACCAATGTGAAAACCGCACGTAAAACCCTCGATTAAAAATGTTTTGGCTGCAAAATCATAGTCCTGCAGAAGGAAGTCAAAACTTTTTACTCGTACCGGGGTTACCGGTTGGTGGTGCAATAGAAGCCCCACCTCTGGTTCGAGTAGCGTGCTGTGCGCTTGTGTTGGAACATTGGCTACCTGGGTGTTTTCCCCCGCATTTAAAGCAAAACGTGCTCATACTGACAGCCCTTGCAGTATCTTCCCCGATTGAAAAGACCAGCATGTACCCCTGGGGAAGGAATTCTGGGAGCGTGTACGAGCGCCAAACTTTTCTGCGGTGTAACTAGTTGGTTTTTGAGGCACGAAAATTCGTTGCCGCCTTTCAACCATAACTCCCAATGAATTCCATCCCAAGGATACATATCTGGTCCTGATTGGCGTAAATAGCGAAATTGTTCGTCGTAAAAACAACCAGTCGCCTGGTTTGGCAGCGAGATCACGCACAATTTCACAATATTTCATCAATTGTGGAGTTGCGGTCGGAAATTTCACTGTGTAGATGGCCGTGAATGTGTGAAAAGCTGTCAGCCACTGGTGTATGGTTGTAACTTTCTTTACCGGCTGCGCTGGTTCGAGGGTTAGCTTGGGCTCTGCTGAAGCTGTCGCGCCGGATGTGAGCGACAGGGAAAACTTTTCATTTTGTGGAGTTGTAGCCAACAAGGCGCCGAAATCAACGTATTCGTGCGGCGCCCAAATTTTTGCCTTAATCTTAGACGTAACTCGGCTCCCCAAAGGAACACTGATGCTCTCGAAGCGCGACGTAGGTTTATTTGTTGTCTGATCCATGTTTGGAGCAACGTTACCTGCAATGGTTTCTTGGATGTGGTTGTCGATGAGTTCTTCGACATTGGTCTCGTTGCTCGTCATGGTACTTGTTGGATTATTGACACAGTTCATGGCATCTTTTACGGCATTTGACACTGCCACCGTTAATGACGCAGCCAAGGCTTGGACATCTACCACCATGGTGTTTTGCCTTGACCCACTGGCTGATTCACCGTGGACTTCCTCAGGATCAGAAGTGCGCGATTTTCTCTGACGCTTCTTTGGCGGCATAGCTTAACAAGATAATAGCAACTTAGCAATGCTAGTTACAGAAATGAAAAACAAAATTATCCCCAAAACAGATATACTAGGTAAAGGGAGGCACAGCACAACAGATCGTGGGATTGTAACAATATTAAACTGAAAAGTCATAATATAAATGATGACAAAACTCAGCCGTCTTCCCGCTAAACAGTGCAAATACATTAAACCGAGCGCATTGAGGACACACCTATTAGGTGGTCGTATTGGGTTGCACGCTCATATGGTTTATGCTTGCACGAAAAACACAATACCGCCAAAGCCATGACAAAACTGCTGCACATCTTGTGCATAGCAGTAAAGCACACACACAGTGTGTGAACATAAACATTAGTGGTCAAACATAGCGATAATGTAGCATACAAGCTACAAATAAAATCGTGTGACACACCCAGTGTAAATACAAAAGGGCTTGGCATATTTGTACAGATAATACAATAACGGGCGGCGAGATAGACATCTTAAAAGTATGAACTAAAGCAAACTCATTCGCACGCAACGCGTGTGAATTCTTTTAACAATCGTAACGACTGTTGTGTTGCCCCTCTAAAACTACGATAGAGCTTGCTGTTACCCCTGTCGTTAAGGTGCACACCATCACGTAGGTACACATTTCTCTGCGCGTTCCAGAATCCCCTGTGCCTCCATAATAGGGCGAATGGGAGGTGTTCCAAAAACACCCGCAGATACTGATTCAGCGCAACTACATTGCTATTAAATGTGGCGTCTGAGTCGCGCAAGAGAGTTTGACATACACAAACTATTTTCACATTGCATGAATGATAAAGAAGTCTTACAAAATCCTCGATGTCGGAACCGACACGCAATGGGGACGCGTTGGATAAGTCGTTTGTTCCAAGTTGAAGTATAACAATATCAGGGCGAAACACTGTAATAGCTCGCATATCGTACCGTATAGTTTTTTGCACTGTACGTCCCCCGATTCCTAACCATTGCGTAACGAGCGGTTCCGACAAGTCAAAATGAACATCGAGGATTGGAGAGCGTTGCAAAATATAGCGGTGAAGGCGACGCACAAAACGAATGACCAAGAACCATAATACGCGGTAGATTCATATTAATGTTCTTGCTCACGCGTAGTAACAACTATGATAATTAAATCAGACTTGCCTTTAGGTTGAAAATATTAAAAAATGTGATCTGGTGTTGTACCCACTATGATGGTGTGCGGCTAGCAAGGCCGAGAAATTTGGTATACCTCCTTAATGTACTCCGCTGTCACCGCCCCAAGCATCTGATTGGGTCATACAATACAATAGTAATATAATATTACGGTAATGGGACAGTTAAACTCGGTAATGACCTGAGATAAAATGACATTATACTTTGGGTATAATGTTGGTTTTTTTTCAGTTCTCTAAAGAAATTCGTGGTACCGTTTTCAACGACGAGGATTCACTTGTCTCCTATGATGTCTCGTCTTTGTTTACGAATATCCCCCTCGATGAAACAAATCAAGATCTTAACAGAAAAGGCTTTCAACAACGACTGGTTCAACAGAACTTACAACCTTAACATCACGAAATCTGACCTAATTAGCTTTTGAACGTTGTTACCAAAGATCAACTGTTCCAGTTCGACGGCCTTCTCTACGAACAGTTTGATGGGGTAGCCATGGGGTCACCCCTCGGCCCTTTTTGCTAGCAAATGTCTTCATGTGTTCCATTGAGGAAGGTCTCCGTCTTGAAGGTCTGATGCCACCTTTCTATAAACGCTATGTTGATGATACATTGACAACTGTTCCCAACGAACAGTCTGCTAAATTGCTCTTAGACACCCTCAAAGCAAAACACCCATCGATAAAGTTCACCATGGAGATGTTATCTGAAAACTCACTGCCGTTCCTTGGTATGGAACTCATCAAGAATGGTTCTGAAGTCCAAACTAAAGTCCATGTTAAACCTACTAATTCAGGACTTTTATTGCACTATCAAAGCCATGTTGATATGAGGTACAAAAGAGCACTTATGAGAACAATGCTAAATCGAGCCTATAATCTATCCTCCTCTTGGGATTACTTCTCCAAAGAATGTGAGCGCCTAAAAGACCTCTTTTGCCAACTACAGTACCCTGCACGGCTTGTTGACTTTGTCATCTCTCAATTTCTGACCACTGTAACGGCTGAACGTGTTGACCACAGCCGTGAAGAGCCGGGCGAAACCACCACTCGTATCGTTTTGCCCTTTAAAGATCAAAAAGCGGCGGATTCTGTGAGAAGACAGCTGAAGGATCTTGGCAAAAATACGTAACAAAATTGGAAAATTTTTACAACCAGTATTCACAAGCTCGAAACTTGAGGACGACCTTAAGGTCCGTGAAAAGAAGTCTCCGTTGGTCAACCAACAATGCGTTGTTTATCTATACAAATGTGACTCATGTGATATGAGATATGTTGGCTATACATGCCGACACTTACACCAACGCGTCGACGAGCACAAGACCTCTGCTATTGGTCAGCACATGGCCCAACACAATCTGGACCCGAGGGACCTAAACGAGCACTTCACAGTCCTACGGAAATGCAGGAACAAGCTGGATTGTTTGATATATGAAATGCTCTATATCAAAGAACTAAAACCTAATCTGAATACCCAGTCAGACTCAATAGGGCCAAGTTGTTTGTTTAACATTCTTGTCACCTTAGTAGTCAACTTAATATATGTACATATTTTCGAACGTTACTTTTAAGCATTGACACTGACATTTACATTTGCTTGATAATGACATCTGACGATGTCGAAACGTCGTAACCTATTATCGCTGATTTTTCTTATTCAATAATAATAATAATAATAATAATGATAATAACAATAATAATAATTATGATAATAATAATAATAATAATAAAAATAGAGGCTATTACACGGGTAGTTGTGTAAATACGTCAAAATACGGCACGACTCGTAAACATATCCAGCCGTATTACACAACTACCCGTGTAATAAATTGTTTATTATACGACAACAAAATTAACACACAAAAAAAAAAAACACGTCTTTTTCTCTTTCTTTTTATTTGCGACCGGACAAAACAAGAAACAAACTGCGCAAAATTGACGTGTCCGAATTCTAAAACGTGTAATACGCTGTCATATTTGTACTCGTATTGGTACATGTACTGTAAGATTACAAGTTGTGTAATAATAATGGATATCAACTCGCCATGCAATACATGTAGTTGAATGAATTATTTAGGTCCGATTCAGACGTCAATCTTTACTGTACCGAAGGTAGTAGAAACAATGGCGGTCTTGCTTGATCTGATTAGATATGTGTTATTGAGATAGCGGCATTCGACGTCTGAATAGGGGGCGCCTAGCATTGGAGATTGCATTGGAGAAGGTTGGGGATTATTGTTGTAGGTCCATTAACCGAAAATATTTCCTCTCCAAAATTGCATAACATTCATTTAATGCAATGACTTTATTAAATGTATATTTTACTTTTTCTGTTATTGTTTACAGAAAAACGTTTTCGTCCAGCGGTTTCATCGAGTACACAACATCACGTGAGTAAAAAATGACATGACAAAAGACAAATCGGAATTAATTACAGTTGAAATGCGGTTAATACGGAAGCCATCGGGATGAGACGCAGTGTCCGTAATAACCGGGTGTCCATATTAACCGGGTGTCCGTAAGGCCGGGTTCCAATGTAGCTTAATCATTGTAGCTTGCAGTAAATTGTTATTGCAAGAAGAAGTGAATTATGCATTAGGTGTATATAGATGGAAAAGCGCTGAAAATCCGCTTCCTCGAACTGTTCGAAATACATCTGAAGCATCTCCAGCGGAAGTAGTAGTCGTCTTTACTCGACCCAGTCCGCACGCGGTCAAACCTCGTGTTCATAGTCGTTTTCCAATCTGAAGCTCTCTAATGTCTGATTTAAGGCTGTTTGGAGCGATGTGATAAATATGCTTTATTTTACAGCTAAAGAAGCAAATGGAACTGGAGGTTCAGGCAGCATGGGTACTATAGCAGGAGTAGTCATTGCGTTAATCTTTTATAGTTATAATCATCTCTCTACTTGTATACTACAAAAGGTAGGTATTCTTGTATCGTTAACAAAACTTCCCATCAGGCATTGCGCACCGCGATTATCATTGCCGCCATGATGGTAACGGTTCGCAAAGAACGATGGGAAGCCTAATCAAAATATACTAACAAATATTATTAACAAATATATACTCCAAAACTTGATATTCTCGAAAATTGCTCAACAGAAGAAAAAGCGAAAATACGGGGCTCGAGGAGGAGAGACTGGAGTTGGATGAGATAGACAATGCAGGTAAATGTTTATTTATATACCAATACAAGCACATATGTAGCCCAAGCCCTTCTTCGGGGAGCAACGTGTCCGCCATTTTGAGGAAAAACTAGCGATGCATCATGGGAGACTAATAAGAAGTAGACTAAATAAAATGTGGCGGAAAATGGAGTCGGAAAACACTCATTAATATGTAACAGATACAATATGAGCGGCCATACTGAATGATAAAATACAATACATTTCAATTCCCATACAGAACGGTTGTGAATCAGTTGTATCAGACTTATCATATGCACAAATGTATAATATCATGTTCTACTATAATTTTCAAGATACCAGTAAGTTTGGCCGAGAAAATCAAAGTTAAATTCTATGCAAATCAAGACGATTTTGTATCAGAAATACAAGCTCTGCCACGGCTGTGATTTATATTGTGCTTTCCTCATGAATTATTAATGAATGTGATATGGTTCGGTATTACCTTATGTCGTAATGATGGTATCACTTATACTATTGGTTATGCCTTATGCTTTCTTTGCACTGAAAACAAAGAAACGATATCTCTCATGCTCGCTTCTGGGTTAGCCATTCTTCAACATGTCCAATAGTTCAGTGTGTTTATGCATAGTTACGTTTGATTGATTGACTGTAACTTCTGCTGCATCTTCGTATTAAGAAGTCGACGGTGGTCACGAACAAAGCTAGCGATCCCCGTGAAAGACTTGAAGAGTCACTACACACGTATGCATGCTGACTCTGATGCACTCTTTGAAGAGGAATACAAGGCAAGGCATATATCTGTCTATCACTCCATCCATCCTTACACTCATCCACCCACCCACCCATCCATTCATCCACCCATCCATCCATATATCCATCCATCCATATATCCATATATCCATATATCCATACATCCATATATCCATATATCCATATATCCATACATCCATATATCCATATATCCATATATCCATATATCCATATATCCCCCAATTCAGTTATTCATGCATCTGTCCACCTGACCGTAAACTGGAGCCTGGATTTCACTACGAGACAAAACGGACGTATCAAAAAACGTATCAAAACGGACCGACGCAAAAAATAAGCGCAGGAACCAAAACAATGTCAGAGTTTTGCAATTATAATTGCGTCAGGGCCGTTTCCACAACGATGACACCACAGGTGAGCCCAAGCAATAAACATGTACTGCAGTGAAACTAAAAATTAGAAAAATAGAAACGTCAAAGAAATGAAAAATGGCTTTGCATCTTGTTGTATTATTTGTAGATAAAGTCATTTCAGGTAGCTTTATCCACATTAATTAGACGCTGTTTTTTATTATTGTTTAAAACAGCGTCTAATGTGAATAAAACTACCTGAAATGACTTTATCTACAAATAATACAACAGGATACAAACCCATTTTTCATTTCATTGACGTTTTTGTTTTTCTAATTTTTAGGTTCACTGCAGTACGCGTTTATTGCTTGGGCTGCCTGTGATGACACGAGGTCTCTCATTGGCGCTTTCGCTTATGCTTGCGTCGTCAGTGAGAACTGCACTGGTGCCGTCACTGAGGCTTCATAGCTAATTTAACCTGCACTGGATTGAAAAGGAAAATAAGGACGAGATTGAAAGTATTTTTCACTTATTGATTCCTCTATATATTAACAATAATCTGTTTATATGTAGTCCATTAACAACTACTGTGTCTACTGTGACTTGCCTGTCAATAATTATTCATTAATTCCTCTATTTATTAACCTATTTATTAACCCTATTTATTTGTAGTCCATTAAAGAACCTGTGGGTGCAACTGCTGCCTACTGTGAATTGCCTGTCAATAATTACTCATTAATTCCTCTATTTATTAACCTATTTATTAACCCTATTTATTTGTAGTCCATTAAAGAGCCTGTGGGTGCAACTGCTGTCTACTGTGATTTGCCTGTCAACAAGCTCAAGAAATAGATATGGAAACATTAAAGCATGTAAGAATATATACTGCATGCTTCTTACACTCAGTTCATAGAAAACGCTTAGACTATTCATATAGCTTGGTAGCTTCGGTATTATTGGTCCGTCGGTGGTTTATAATCAGGGGGTCTTATACCCTGGATTTTACGGTATTTGATGTTTATGAAAGCTATTGCCAACTTATCAGTCGCAACGACCTTCGTCCCGAGTGGTTACGTAGGTGCTGCCTTTGTAATTACATCTACAAATGCAATGGAGGGACGCAAAAGAACCCACACCACTATTCGACTAAGAGTAGGGCACGAAGTTTCCTGTGTGTGTGGCCACTGACCTATACTACTAAGTGTACGATTAGTGGAGCACTTGTGCTCTGCTAGAAGACTAGACACTCAAATAAAGTTATTATTATTATAGTAGTAATGAAATGGTTGTCAATTTGATACGTATGATATTAGCAAAACAGCTAGTGACTAATGACATCGTTCATTGACAGATGATCACTCAAGGGTCGTGTTATCTACAATCGAAGGCGAAACCAGGTTCGGATTACATCAACGCTAATTTTATTGACGTAAGTTATCCTTGTGAATTATAGTCGTTTTCGTAAGAGTGGGAAACCTACGGCACGGAGTTTGCGGTCATGGTACGGCGGAGTCGAAAGACATCTTTTCAACCAATCACAGCACGCGAAAATGTTGCTCAACCAATCAGAATGCTTGGACACGGCACGGTACGAACAGTAAATAATTCCCACTCATACAAAAACGATTCTGTGAACACTCCGTACATCAATATCCTTATTTAGTATGATATATACTATTTTAGATGAGACTATGCGTATGCGTAGATGTAATGTCATATAATAATAATAATCATATCCCTCTCTCTGAGCAGCTTGCCAATAGAATCGCGTGTTATGGATATGATGGAATGCAGTCTCATAGACTATTAGCCATGCTTATATAAAAAGCTAGGAGGAGAAATGTTTATCACACTTTGCACTATCATTTTGTTTAAGCTGCTCTTGCTTACTACTTGCATAGCGCGAGCTTTTGGAGTTGCGAGGAAAACTGGGAACTAATAAGTTGCGCGGATAATTGTGGGACTGTTTCAGGGGACGCCATTGATCTAAACTGTTTGGGACTCTGAGACTTTATTTAGGAACAAGACCATTGTTACTTACATCATTACTTATTCTTGTTCATGTACAATAATTATGTTATTTCTACCTGATGATGGTGTAAAGTATGTCACCGACAGGTTGTATTTTCATATCCTTGGTGATGATATTAATAATAATAATTTTAATTTATTTATATAGCGCTATTTCCAATAAATTGCCCAATAGCGCTTTACAATGGGATTAATCTAAATAAAACCCATATCACAATCGTTGTTAGTTAGATCATTGATCTATTTACTGTAAAACATGGGGAACATTGTTGTGTGCCTAAGGGCGCCTAGTTCAGACGTCGTGCTAATCATGAGCCGTTCTCATTTCAAACAATAGATAATGAGGCGGCTTCTTTTTGAAGTAATTAAGAACGGCTCTTGGAATAATACTTTATTTTTTTAAAAGACGCATTTCAAAAAACTCAATGCTTTTTACAAAAAAATTACGGCGTTTGTCACTTTGATTCACTAAATTTGCATCCTTCGACTTCGACATGGCAAGTAGTCACTATGTAATGCATGTTCATATTGCTGTATTCTTCTTGAAAAGGTTTTTTATCTATGTTTGTTTGTTTCGCAGGGATACAGTAAAGAAGAACAGATACATAGCAACTATCGGTTAAGTATTGCTTTCTAACAAAAAAGCCATTAAGTTATTATGCTACATCTTGTGTTCATTTTACTGCGATTCTCAGTATTATGCGAACTCAGACATTCAAGCAGTCGGCTGGAACTTGGTTTTTTCGCTGCCGTCAATCAACATAAAAAATCAGTAAACTTAAAAAGAATAGTCAGAAGACCCACCAAATGGAAACCAAATATGATTTTGAGCTAAATTATGGATCATTTGGTCGAAGAATGTATTTAGTTTTGAATTTGTTTGAGTTTTGAATATGATTGACGGTAGCGAAAACCCAAGTTCCAGCCGACTGTTTGAATGTCTGAGTTCGCATAATACTGAGAACCGCAGTAATGACGGTACTAATAGAAAGCAATTACTTGGTGAAATATCGTTGCTAACTATATGCCAATTGTCAAACCATGTTATTGTTACAGGGCCAACGCCTTCGACGGTCATTGACTTTTGGCGCATGGTGTGGGAGCAGAACTCGCCAATAATCGTCATGTTAACAAAAACCAAACGAGAATGGAAAGGTAACCATAGCGACGGGAACGACATTGACAGTCGACATTGCTATTCCTAAAACCTCGTGTAGAACTTAAACCGAAAACGTAACTGAAAACAACAACTTGATCGAATCGCAAATAGAACACCACTTACGCCATTAGTCATAGTCATACTGCTGTTTCAAAAAACGGTGTTCGCGGTGGACCGAAAGGTTAGGAATTTGGTATTTTAGTTCTCTACACAATTAGTGTGTATTTATGCTTACTGCGATTCGTCAATATTACTAGATGCGAACTCAGGACATTTACATTTAAGCAGTTGACTTGTAATTTGGTTTTTCGCTTCTGTCAATCAACATATAATAAACAGAAAACTTAAATATAAAAGTCAGAAGACCCACAAAAATGGAAACCAAATATGATTTTGAGCTAAATTATGGATCATTTGGTCGAAGAATGTATTTAGTTTTGAATTTGATTGACAGAAGCGAAAAAACCAAGTTCCAGCCGACTGTTGAAATGTCCTGAGTTCGCATAACATTGAGAACCGCAGGACAAGTCCTTTGTTAGCACGCTGACGCGTGTTAATTAATGTTACCACAAATC